>CM054934.1:27744793-27849793 GCA_029168755.2 Tillandsia fasciculata | reverse complement strand
TACTCACTTATTATTATTATTTTTATTTTAAACTAATCTACAATTATAATTAATTCATTTTTCTTCCAAATTCAAGTACGTGTGTTCAGGGTGTTTCAATTAAAAGACTTGTCTTTCTAAGTAGCTGATCGTATTGAGAAAAAAATATGTGGTATTTTCAAGTACAAATAACTACTTGTACACTGAAGATGAAGATGAATGGAAGATCACTTCACACAAATTATGAAATGATATGTACAAAATACTTCACCATTGGAATGTGTGGAAGTGAGATATTTAGTTTAGCAATATTAATTAAAACCCGATAACGTAAAACTAGGAACTAACTACATAATATCTTTGAAAAAATATTAAATCAAATTCTACAGTATTTGGTGATTGAGATGAACCCTGCCTTCAAATGGATGGCCAAATTAAATCTCAACTTTTTTCAAAATTATCAAAATAATTCCAGAGTGCTAACTTAGGACCATGTTAGTTTTTGTTAGTAACCATGACAAGCTCAAGAAGAAACAAAGTAAAAAAAAAAAAAAGGTGGTGTTGGATATTATTGCATGTAATTTATTATGGAGTAAAAAGGCAAGCATCAGCAGGAGGAAGCAGCACAAGCAGAACACAAAAGCGCCTATAATAAGTTTTCACTATCAATCATCGTCCGATTATTCGTTCGCTAGATCCTTTTATCATTCTACACAAGCTGCGAAAAACAATCTCTCGTATACATACATCAGCACGAATGTAGTTAAGAAAAGAAATTAAACAGGAGAAGGTTCAATTGAACATTCCTCTTCCCCGCTTTTCCTATATGATATATATATATATATATGCCTTGCGCACTCCCACACTACACGCTGCCACCGCCGTAGTTAGAAATTCGAAAACCATCACCATCGCACGTCTAAACATTTGCTCGAATTGTTCAACAACAAACACCAAGCTTCCTGTTCTGCTGACACCAGAAAAATGCAATGCGCAATTCTCACCACCTATCGTTCCTCCTCTCTTTTGTTTCTTTTGGGTATTTTATGAGGCTCGCAACAAGAGGAAGAAGAGGTTTGGCATTTTACCATATTTATTTCCAGATCTTCACCAATCTGTCATGGCTCGCAGAAGCGATGGAGCCAGTGAAGGGTGATTGTGCCAAAGCAGCGATTAAGCCTTCATGAGCCTGGATCGACACTCTATGGTTCTCTCCAATGTTCCAGAGCTCCAGAGACTGAAAATAATTATAAGAGATAAATTTAATCAGAAAAAAAAAAAAAGGAAAATTCAGGGCCAGCATATAGAAACAGTCGCAATAAATATATAATGAGAACAAAGGGAAATTAAAACTGAAATGCAAAGGTAAGAGAGGGTTGTCGTGATTTGGTAATTGAAATAGTTAGGGAAATGAACTTGCTGGAAAATAATGGTTGAAACTATCAATCCTTGCAGATTTTTTTTTTTCCCCTATCTATCTATTGCCCATGAAGTGGAGAAAAAGCAATTGTTGTTGCTCACTTTTAGAGGCCGTTTGGTTCAAGGTTTGTAATATTCCAGAAATGTTGCATATTTTATATTTGGAATTGTAAGTTTGTTACGAACTTAACAGAAATCACTTGGATTGGGAGGTTGTTAAGAACTATAGCATATTCTTATTAATAGATTACTAATAATTCCCATCAAGCACGGACATAAGAAGACCTCCCAATCCATGATAATCTAGCATTTCTACCACCTAGGAATCTATAATAATTTTACTACTTCACTAACACCTTTTACAACTACCCAATTTGAGTTGAGTGGTAATGATTTGACTATTTCCACTAAAAAATATGGTGAATTACCAGAATATTATAAACCGTGAACCAAACGGGCCCTTAAGGTCATTCCAAGATTTTGCAGGCAGTAAGTAATATTGTGAAAGGGAGTGAAGTGATAACGGCATAGAGATTGCCGGGGACTTTCAGTAGGTTTTCTGCATCTTACCCTATATAGTACAAAATGAAACTACTAATCTATTACAGCCCTGCGAAACTGACACTGATAGCCTGTCGGGTAGTGATTATTAAGTGGGCTAAAATGCAGGCCTAAAGTGCAGCATGAAAGCACATAATAACAAATAGAAGGTTCCGAACAAAAACAACAGAAATCATAAGAACCAGCCCCATCCTCCAAATCTTAATCAACAAACTTACCTGATAGCCTCCGATAACCAAGAATTTGGGATATTTCGGATGGAACACGCAAGAATGGAACTGATTTCCATTGGAGCTTAGCTCATCAATGCATTGCCCTTGTGTCACAGACCAGACCTTCACTGTGTCCTGACTAACAGATGCTAGAAAGTCTCCAGATTCATCCCAACAGACAGAAAGTATCTCATTGTTGTGACCCTACAATTTCAAATAAGAATGTAAAAAGAAAAAGATTAGGAAGAAACATAATAAGATTGTAAATATCATCAGTAAATATCTGTAGCAAAAATTAAAGAATCTGAAGTTTTATGCAGAAAAACCTTCAAAGATTGAGCCTTTATATCTGCTTCAACATTGAAAAGGTTCACTACATTTTCAGCCGCTGCAGCAAGCAGTTGTCCGATTCGAGGCTGAAATCTTACTTTTCCCCTACCACCCTGTCTCACAAAACAGTAATATAAGACAGGACATTAAAATGTAACATGCGGATAGGATAAATAAAGCATTGATACTAACCCTATAAAATCGTGTGTGTGCATTCTGGCCAATGGTCCAAAGACGGATCTCGCCATTGTCATCGCAGGAGCAAAGAATCTGTGTCATCTTGGGATGAAAATCTACCGAGGTCACTTGAGAGCTATGCCCAGAGAAAGTCTGTAAAGAACTGTTTGACTGAAAAAGAGAGAAGATTTCTGAGATTAGTAATGTAGAAGATTAATCACGAGGAACTGTTTTAAGCGGTATTTGTAACTACTGAGAAATGTTTCATGAGGGTTTTTTTTATATTATTAGTTTGTGACCCAAAGTATCCCAAGTCCTACCAGAGAAGAAAAAAAAAAAAACACAAGAATATCAAAACTGATATCCAGACTATTTAACACTCCAAAATTGATACAATAGGATCAATTTTTTAAAACCCAAAAACTCAACTTGATTCAGAAAATAACTCACTAAATTGAAAGACCTAGTGAAGTTTTCTTGACGATTTAGGTTTAATTCTCTAGTTCAAGTCAAATTACGATCTCACTATCACAATGAATCTACTCAGACAAACCACACTGATTGCCCACCACAAACAGATCTTACCAAATTATGATCATGCGTGCAAGCCCACATGCACATGTGCACACGTGCATGTGTGCTTGGGCTCAGTGTGCGTGCACCATAATTATGTGCAATCAGCTAAGATGAAGAACATCAATGTTGAAAGAAAAAAACAGCATTTCCTCACAGCATGTTATATAGTAGAAAACTAGCCTTGACTGTTGAATCCTTTTTTTTTGGGTGCTGGTGAACATGCTATAACTTCTACTTGACCATGCCACATTTTCAGCTGGTGAAACAATATTGCTATAAATGGCAAGGAAAGGCTTTTTTCCCACAAACAGAAGTACATTTGAAAATCCGCAATAAAAGTGACAACATGTCAAATCGTATTTTACATGCTCCAAAAGTAGTTTTGCATATAGAAGCTAAATAATTTAATGATTTTAGAGCCAATATTGTGCAGGCAAATGATTAATCTTGTATGATTTGCTTGAGAATCAGATATCAAAAGTTCAAATAGAGCAAAACACAACAATCAAAGGATTAGGTTGCTTACAAGTGATTTATTAAAAAGAGTGTAAACATGAAAACAAGTAATCTATTGGCGAAAATGGGAAATGATAATCTTACGTCTGCTGCATTCCATAGTCGTACAGTTCCATCAGAAGAAGATGTTGCCAGCTGGGTTGAATTTGGCCTAAAACGAATATCTGTGATGAAATTAGAGTGTTCTTCGCTTTTGGTTTCGACTTGCCGAGTGTCCAAATTCCAGAGAAAAACCTACCACATTGCAGACAAATATTCTAAGATTTCAATGTTCAGAGAGATTATAGGCATACAACTTGTACACAGCCAAACCATTTTCAGAATCTGCACAACGAAAGCCGAAAGAAAACTTACGAGTGGCCTTACGGTGAAGTTACACACCATTTTCATCCCACAGTAGTAGACATAATGCCCCACTAAGACATTACCATACACATTTCTTCAACACAAATATAATAGTACAAAGCCAAAATCCATTGAAATAAGACACTCTTCACACTAGATCTTAAGCAAGATACAAAGAGGTTGGATCCATATCCATCACCAAATCCAAATTTTCTGATATTGGAAAAAGTACTAAAAGTTTTAGAATAGTTTCAAACTTAGCCCTCAAAATTTCAATTTTCACAGTAGGGTCTCAAAACATTGCATTCCACTGAACGCTTAGTCCTACCGGTGTAATCCTCCATTAAAATGGATGGGAATGCTCATCTATCACTATGTACACAATACAATCCAAGCACATAAGATCAGGGACTGATCGTAATAATTGAATGATTGAAAACCAAGCTGAGACAGTGTTAAAAGATTATATAAGGGAACCTGATGCTGACAGCCTAAAAGAAAATTTTCATTTCATAAATTCATCGGATGCATAATGTCCCCAAACTGAAAATACAAACTCCTTCCATACACCAAATAACTTTTTACATCTTAATCTAGTCATTTCTGGATACCCACCAACACAATGTCCTTGTCTCGGTGCGCACTAAATTTTCCATTCTGTAATTTCTTAGCTACCCGACATCATGATCCTCAAGCGTGCTTATCTAATTATCATCCTATAAAACTTTTCTTTCAACTTAAAAGATACATAACGATTATACAATAGTAGTAATAGACACTCCTCATTTTAACAATCCATCTTTACAACATAGTGCCGCATAACTAACAGTCAATCATTTTGTTGATCCAATAAATCCACATTAACGTAAGTAGTCAAATTAAATTTGCTCAGTAAAAATATCCGTGGTTTCTGAAGTAATATGACACCAAGATATCTTATTATGGGTAAAAAATTTAAAGAATGTAAAACAGTTTACCTTCTTCTCATGCCCAGCGCTAGCTAGCAATTTCCCATCAGAAGAGAAATGACAGCAGACAACTTTGCTGTTGCTGGCACGGAGACAATCAACCTCACTAAGGGTAAAACCTGGACAGAGAAAGAAACATTATACAGTGATTTAGCAAGCACAATCGTTAGTAAACGAAGAAATATATTACCCTTTAGAGATTCCGAATTGTGCTCGGCAGGACTTCTTTTCAGTGCAGCAAATATGTCTCTTGTATCTCCATCATCATTCGACAGAAAAGATTCCACATTTTCATCGAAAGAACCAACATCCCCAAATGGCTCCAGATCAGCCTACCATAAGAGAAATATATAATTTTAGTCATATGTGGAGTGTTAGTGTTGCATCTTTATTGTCAACTACGCAAGGAGATACCATCTGATTTGAAGATGAAGCAATTCCGGCTCCATCAGTGAACATTGAAGTTTTCGGCATAATGCTCAGATTTTGCAAGTTACCAGCCATTGGAACTCCATCACCAGGGGTATGCGTGGATGGGGTCGATGGAGGAGAAGGTCCCACGGTATTTCCCGTACCAGTACTATTAGCAGCCCCAGAAGAAGTAGACTTTCTTTTCCTTGTATTCTGTAGTCACATGTAAAGATGATTTTAGATTGGACTCTGAAAAAAGAAAATTACTTTAGACAACAAATAACTTAAGCATTACCATAATTGCAAACAAACTAGACTTTTGAGAGAGAGAGAGAGAGAGAGAGAGAGAGAGAGAGAGAGAGAGAGTTGAATCCTTTGTTGCTATGCCTGCTGCAACTGTCGGCGCTGCTGCAGTTCTTGCAGGTGCTCTGATTAGAGAACTGCTGCATTTGGGCCACCTTAAACTAACAATTAGTTCAACTAAGAGACCCAGGTAAAATAAGCAACCAGAATTCCTAATGCCTTTTGAACTATTTAAACCAAATTTTCAAGCAAGCGTTTATGAATTCTAAAAAGCAACACAGGAAAAATGGAAAAAAGCATCTAGACCTTAAACTTTTTTTCTACTTCTAATGAGGACTTAACGAACTTTTCAAATGAAATAACAAAGAAACAATAAGACATTATGCTAATAGAACTGACCTTCATGACATACTCAGTTTGATCTGGCCTAATTTTGGGCGAATTGGTTTGAATCGGAGAACCAATTGATCCATCATTCCCATTGGGTTGACTGTCTTTACCACTCAAGCTACCCCTAGGCAATCCCCTAAATCTTCCAGGATCAATGTCGCCATAGTTAGGTGAGATACCAAGGTTGTTGTGAGCTTGCACTTGTGCTAATAGCTGTTGCTGTTGCTGTTGCTGTTGCTGTTGCTGTTGCTGTTGCTGTTGCTGTTGCTGTTGATGTTGATGATGTTGATGTTGATGTTGAGGAAAAACTTGGAACTGAGTCTGAGAAGATATAAGCGGCTTCTGTATACCTAGATTTTGTCGTAATGGGTCAATACCCTGAAAAGTTCAACAAAGTTCTAAATTATTAACTGCAAAGAGTAAGAATAATAGCTTAAACATAACGCTTACCGGTGTTAAAGGCCAGCCTTTTAACGGGCCACTCACACCTTGGTTCAATCCTGTATAAATGGACAACAAAAGAGAAAAAAGTCGGGTACTGTATATTACACAACTGTCATCTGAAATTTCATATAGCAGACCACATAGTGCTAGACAATGTATCCTCTAAGAATTCCTATCATGGAATTTTGAGTATAAATTATACTCCTCCATGTGCAAAAGTAATCAAATAAGCCTATAATCATACTAAATCCAACTGGAAAATAAATTATAGCAACATCCTATAAGTAGCAACATCCCATAAGTAGCACAGAAGTCGCAATTAGATATTTAAATCAGAAGAAGATATAATGCCACTATGCTTAGCATTTTATGAAGATACCATAACATTAAAAAGATCGAGTAAGCACTTTGACCTAGTAGAATTTTCATGAGCCAGTAACCAACGACATAAAGTAACAGAAACAGATTCTACATCTATATTAAACAATATGTTATAATAACAGATACTTGCAAATTACAGTATAAGGGAAAAAGACAAGTAAAGACTGGTACTTCAGGTTCACATGAGTACAGTATATTATAATTGATGGCACAAAAACTGGACTGATTTATACTTTTATGCCTGACAGAACCGAATTACTGAGAAGTATCCTACTAGGCTGAGAATCCATGATCACACAGAGCATGCACCAAACAGTCTAATTTACTCCTAGCCATTGTTTATAAACTTACAGATTATAAACTTACAGACATTCAGTGTGCGACTCGTAGCTGCACTTCAAGTTTTCGTTCTTTAAATTTTGGGTTGGCACATGTACTTGGAACACGTTGGCACTGTTCTAACTTCTCAAAAGAAAACATTACACATAGTTTTCACACCGGCTTAGAAGAATATAAAATAAGGTCTCCAGCAAAAGCATACAACATGTGGATATGCAGAAATTGCAAAAACAAATTAAGTGACTACTAGCCTTTGAAGAGTTATCATGCAAAAATTTTAGGGCAATAACATTCACTAAAAGAGATTTATCAATTTTTTAAATCCATGTCATATAGAGAAGAATAACTGATTAACTTCATCCATTCCACAACAGATTTACTTACCGGCACCAGCTAATCCAGATTTTCCCTGCATGATGCCCTGACCGTACAATGATGCATCCATTGGCAAAGATCTTTGAGGTACACCCAACTCATTTTTGATCTCCTGCAAAGCTTGTAATCAAAGTATCAAATAACATAATGCATGGTAGATCAGAAAAGCAAACAAAATGAAATAAAAGCTAAAACGAGTAAGTGATTACAGTTGATTGCTGATTTCGTGCCTGCATAAGCTGCAAAGGTGAGACATTCAATGAATTACCTTGGACTAATGGCCTGCTCAGTAAAAGAGGAATTATTAAACATAGATCCTTGCACTGCAATTTACAGTACATATTAAGAACAGAAAAATATACATTACCCAGGGTTGGCTGCTGCTTTCAGAAGGCTAAGCCTACTAGCATCAAGTATTTGTGAAGATGCCTCAGAATCCATTGAATTTGGATGCTTCATACGTTCTTCATAAATCTTAGCTGCCAAAACACTAGCTGTCGATGACGATAAAATAGCATCGGAATTTATGGAATTTATTACACCATTAATAGCTGGATGGTTCAAGTCTCTTCGGTGAATCTGTGGATGCCGTTGATTCATGAGCTGCAGCTGCTGCATCTGCAGTTGTTGCTGCTCCCTTGTTTTCATCTGTTGTACCTGCACTTTTACATAGCTACTGAATCACCTCCTTCATATAAGTAAGAGGGGCAAAAGAAGAAAAGAATAAAATCAAGAAATATTAATAAAAGTACCTCTAGGTATGCTGAGGCAACCTCTGAGTGCTTTCCGTTAGTTCTTGCAATGAATATGTCCCAAAACACAGACCACCACTCAAAGAGGAATCCTCCGGGCGCATCAATAGCTGCACAATCAATCATGTTAAATTTGGTTATTAATTTTTTTAAAAAAAAAATCAAATGTATCTGGGCAAACTAATACAGCTTTTTATACGAGCTGATTAGATGAAGTAAATAAAGAAAGGAAAACCGTAGACAGAATCTTGCATATAATAATTGTGAACACTTTGGACAATTGTTTATATTTAAAGACTCCAACATCTTCATCTAAAAACCAATTCGTTTGAAGTAGACGACACAAAAATAAAAAAAAGAAGTCACTTTACCTTCCGAGCTTATCTAGACAAAAGTCAAGTGCCACTCAATTTCACTCTTATTTACACTTTCTAACCGTGATTCTAATCGTAATTTTAAAGAGATTCTGTCTACAAATTTTAAACAGAATTTCTCAAAAATGAGAAAAGTGTGAGGACTATGATGGTGTTTATGAGGCACCTTATTAGTTTAGTTCTCTATTTATTCCATTTAATGGAACCATTTTCACTATAAACCTGCACTGCTACTATTAACAAAGAAACAACTGTAAAGGCAAAGGAAATCGATGTCTCCCATTAAATCAACGAATGTAATTTACGTTATAAAGAAATTGAACCAAGAAGTAACGAGGTTTTATTTTCGTCTTTTGTTTTCTGTTCTCATGAACACTAAATTCTACAATTTCATTCCGCAGAACTTTGTAGAACGCGGTTCAAGCAAACTGCAAAATTGACAAAAGATTAATTATCCACTCCCTAGTTTATCCTCAAATCGTAACTTTCGCAGATTCTAAAGTTAAGCCTTCCTGTTTTTAAAAATAATTCATGTTATTGCTGATGCTAATCCTATAATGGCATGCTGCGACAATGACACTGTAAATATAATAGATCCAATAACTGTCTGATGGAGTCCTAATCTTTTTGCAGTTAGGAAGAGATCTTAGTATGGCGATTCACCTGTTTCCGGTATATCTAACTAACATGTAGCTCCTAAGAAAGAAATTAAACAAAGAAGTAGATAAAAGGGAACTGTGTGCTCATTCAACACAGTCGCTTTCTATGTAAAACACAATGGAATCCAAGTAAAGCACATATTACCTACTGGATCTGTGGCAACCTTCCCCTCGGCCATGAACGATTTCGCAGTCGCTTGCAAATTCCTCTTCAACAGGTAATCATAAATATACACATCGAGCCTAAAAACCACACAACAAAGAAGAACAAAACGGATTCACCAAAAAAAAAAAAAAAAAAAAAAAAAAAACACAAACACAAATTCTTAGAAAAAACATCAGAATACCCACATCTTATCCGCTTCCCATGTGCCCTGCGCCATGATCACGCTCTCCAATCGCGCACAGCGCGCACAGCCGGAGAGAGACGAATCTCACACGCCCCCCCTAAAATCGCATCGATCTCCTCCAAAATCGAAATCAAATCCCTAACCCTAATTTATAAAAAAAGTAAACACACACACAAACAACCAGATCACGATCCGCATTTCGCAAAACCCGCTGTGTGGATCAAAAACCGATCGTTTCTACCAAAATTTTACGCGATCGATACGTACCTGCGGGTATCTACGGACTAGGGTTCTCCGATTTGGGGATCGATCAGGATCGTAGAGGGATCGCAATCGAAACCCTAGAATACGAACGAATATATCAAAGAAGATTCGGAGATCGAGGAGAAACCAAACAGCAGGAGGAGGAGAGGAGGAGGAGATCGAACGGAGCTGGGATTTCTCGTTCTCGCTTCGGAATCCGCGCCTGAGGTTCGGATCCGAAGCTGAGGCGCTCAAATACTAAAAAAAAAAAGAAAAGACAAATAGGTAACATTGCATGGAGACCCCTTGACTATGAATAATTTGAAGGCAAAAATATACAACACTTATATAAATTATATAAGTCCTTTTTAATCTTCTATCTAATTTTTCAAAATTTTAATATACTGTCTAATTTGATTCAATCAATTATATTTTAATTTTTAAATTTAAACTAATTATTTATTTTAAAAAATTTAAAACTATAAGACTAAATTTATGAAGATAAACGATATATTTAAATTTTAAGATTAAAATGTTATTGACAGTCTCAAATCAAATCAAATACACCCTCTAAACTTGATTTTTTTTTATTTTTTACATTCATATAAATTATTTTGATCACTGATCAGGAATTTTGATAAAATTAATAAATTATATTAGTTATTTCAAATTTAATAGCAAAATATGTTTTTTTTTTGAAAATTACTTAAAATTCAAAAAGTTTAATGCTATAATTAATTTGAAAAAAAAAAAAAAAAAAAAAAAAAAAAAAAAAAAAAACTTCATTTCAACCTAAAATAAATAATAAAAATTGAAATTGATTAAGGGGCCTTTTCAATGATCTTACAATTGAGGGTTCTACATGCATTTTTACTTGCAAAAATCTGCCGCACAACCTCCATTTTTAATCTCTCTCGTACATTAACGGACGGCTAAAGATCAACTAAAAAGATGTACGGTCGACAATTCAGTAAATCTCAGCCGTTTCTTTTCGCTCGGGTGCGTGGATATGCGCGCCCGATCGGCCGAGTCAGCGTTCACACGGAAAAAAAAAAAAAAAAAAAAAAAAACTTTGCGTACGACTCCGCGCATATATCTTTCGTGCGGGGGTTCGGCGCACCGTCCACATGCTTACTTACGATTGTTCACACTTCACACGCGTGATAAACGGAATTCATGCACGAATCTTGATGCAAGCGAACTATGCGTGACCCCCGCAGAAAAGATATCTGCGTTCACACGAAAGCTCGCTACTTCGCACTCAAAAAAGTAGTGAGAGTAAATATTTAAAAACCGTACCATTTTCGTTTTCAATTAATTAAATTTATTTCATGAGTTAGTACGATATACATAATTTTATATTTTATTCGAATTGGAATATAAATTTATTTAATGTTTTATAAATAAACGGATAAAATTTCGAGTACGCATATAAATTTTATTTATATCTAATTTGAATTTTATATATAATATAATATTATTTTAAATTATAATAAAAAATAATTATTTAAAATAAAAATTTAAATTTTTAAAAATATATTTTAAAATTGGATCCGTTAACATCGCTACAGAAGATCACCAAGGAGGGGACAAATCTCCACATCAATGTCAACTTAGTCATGATCACCTAGTCGTGATCTGACTTGACCAGATCAAAGTGACACCACATCACTATCTCCTGTTCTTATTCTTTCCGAATTAAAATAATTTAATTGATTTATTAAGATACAGTAACATAATATCAAGCTTGTGATCAATTTGATCACACATAATTATTTTTAAGGAAGTGTGACTTAGCAAAATATTTTTGTATAGTCTAATAAGCCACATGATTCGTCCTGCACTTGAATTTTAAATAACTGTTCTAGTTCAAATTCTTAACATATAATGTTAGATGATGGATTTAGAAAAAGCTAAATAAACGTGGAAAAAGAGATCTTTTAAATTTTTGATATTATTGGTTGATTACAACAAATTGTACGTCGTCTATTGGTGACGTGTATATTTAATGATATATTAGTGCGTTCTACACATTTTTTACAATTAATGTAGTGGTATATTGTAATCCGTGCTACAATTTCCATGAATTTTATGAGATAATGAGTACAACTTAAACATTTTCTACTAACGAACAAAACTAATCAAATTTTTTTAAAAAAAATTAATTTTTAAAATGAACCTTAGTACAGATAAGTTGTGCACGTTTTGGAACGCCGACCAATAAGATTAACAAGCAAAGCAATATTGGTGAAAATATTTGAATTATTTCAGGTTTTTCACAACTGTTGCCCAACACTGGCAGAAGCAGGAGCATATGTTTCAAATAAAAAGGCAACATCATAGCAGCAATGAAAACGAAAAACAATCGTCTCATCAGATGACAGATCATTTGCAAATCGGGGGGAAATTCAAAGCACACGAGCAGTTCGGAAGAATGGTGTGTGTATGAGGGTCCAGGGACCTCAGATTTTTACTAACTTATTACGTATACGCCTGTCCCCGCTGCTAAATGGGGGCAGCACTCGACCGCCCGTGCCTCTCCATCACTCTCCTTGTGGCAAGGGTCCCCGCCTCGCTGGCTCCCAGAGTTCCCGTTGCCATGATCGCCGCGAATTCCCTCGTAATCTCTTCATGCACTTTTTGGCGAGCCTCTCTGAGAGGATCTGACGATCGTGCGTTCTCTGTCTTGGCGTCTGAATCAGCTGCAGGTTCCGCCTGCCCGCTCTCTGCAGCTTTAGCAGAACTCTCGGGAGCAGTACTGCAGGAATCAGATTTGACGGGACTATTTGTATTAGTCGAGCTCGGTGTTTTGTTTGCTGGCGGAGGCTGAGCAACTGCAGAGGAGGGTAAGAACTGAGGAGCTTGAGGAACTGCTCCGGATCTCATGGTGGTTTCTCGCCTCTGAATCATAGGCACTGTAGACAAAGAAATGTCACTCCAAAATGGGAAAAATGTGCCAACCCTAGACACTACAACTAAAAGAAATAACACCCCAAACTTTCAGTGTTTCACACTCAGACGCTTCTAAGGTTTCAGTCACAGCCCAGGTTCTAAATTTTTTTCACAGCAGGTTGAAATGATAGATTGATGGATCCGAGTGCAAAAGATTGAAAGTTCAGGCCTCATTTGGCCGCATTATGTTTTGATTGTGCAAATGGACCTCTGCTCTAGTTACTATAGGGTTAGATTGTACACTCCTTATTTTTTTCCATAAAGAAGATAGATGCGAGAAGAAAAAGTTACGACAAAGTTTTTTCCTCTTTCAATTTTTGCCAAAGAAACCTCATTGATGTATAGAGATAACCCTAAAAAGCTGAAATGAAATATCTCACATATCAATGCACCCATCGGGCTGTTCATCACTTCGTTGGGTAGATCCAGAATGTAGCTAGGTATCGAAGCACCGACCAAAAACTGGGCAACCTCGTTGCAGAAGTTGTTGCAGTTGTGGCGAAGGAGATTGTAAGTCTCCGGAGTGTACTGCGGGCTGATCTCCCACAGAAAGTCCTCAAAGACCTCTTTGGGTACATGCGTCACCCCGAGATCTACAACCCGGACTGGTGCACCATATGGTGTCCTCCCCGCCAGATCTTGTTGGATGCCGGCACCAAAATAGTACTCAGTTCCATACACTACCACGCCAGTGTGCCTGTGACATCATATGCAAGAGAAGGGTATCTTAATTGGCCAAATTTCTCGCTAATGCATAGCCAACAGATGTAATCATACAATCGTAAAATTGACCTACAAGGAATCAAACCAAGTACATAGTTGCCAAAATTGCAGTAGCTCTCAACAACTCCCAAACCGATTCTATACAATAGGCACCAATAAATAGATAAGTTAAAAAGTACTTATCATCTCAACATTCACAATTTGCACAATTTTCTACGACTACTAGATGAATAGGAATGTTACGCAATATCCAGCCCATCAATGGGCTGTCGGTCATGCAAAATTATTGGAAAAGGCTTGTAATATCAGGAAGCCAAATTTGACACCTTCAAGGAAGAGGTCGCACTTTATAAATAAGAAAATTCCCTATAATGCCGCCCTTAAGGGCCGCACTAATATGCTGGCCTGCACTGTATAAGACAATCTGCACGTGACACGTCAACAATCCATAATGTCGGTATTCAGGGGACCCTGGCAGCACTCTTGTAAGCATTCACTCTTGTACTATGAACTTGACTATTTTATATGGCGATGTGCAACTTGAGGCTATTCCAAGTAGCACATTGGTGATTTCACATCCATATAAGATAAAGAGAAGTGCAAAGTGAAAAATATAAGCCACAAAATTCAGACAAAACATTCCTATAGAAACATTAGAACACAAAGTTCAATATATGAAGACCATGGGTTTAGACAAAAAGATAAAAATAAGGCAATGCAAGTAACATGAAGATAATAGCAATTTTATCCAGCCAAATACTCTAATAGAATTCTAAAGTTATCCTTCCTATCCACAACGAACTTACCAATAAGAAACCACATATTGCACCCGTCCAAATCATGGTACACCTGTTACTTAAATCTAAAAACTCTTCCTTGCATTCCATTTCCAACCATAGAAATGATGTTCTCAATCATCATCCCCAGTGTCGCTGTTTTGACACTTAGCTTGTAGGAAACACCACAATATTAAGTTTTCCTGAGACTCATTATTATGATAGTGTAACACTCCTGACGATCCGCAGCCAATCTATGAAGTTGCTGATCTGAGATTTGGCTTGGCGGTGAGGATGATGGACCGATCCGGACGATCCGCCACCGTTCGGGGATGAGATTACTCTGAGATCGGTTGGCGGAGAGGATGATGGCCGATTCAGTTTGATCCAGATGATCAAACTGGAGCTGGGTTGGATCTGGGAATTGAGATATTGTGGAATTGGGAAATTGGGAATAAGGGTTTGAGGGATCTGGGGGAGAAGAGAGCGAAAGGGAGAATTGGAGGGAAAGAGAGAAAGAGGGGAAGTGAATTCAATATTCATTCATGTTCGTTCTCTGTAGTACAGTGCTCTATTTATACTGTTAAGCTCAAGGGACTAAACTGTAATTATGTATTAATAGTGGTGGCTAATAGTAAAAGTTGTAATATGCATCCGGGCCTTAATTAGGCTTAATCTTCTGCTTCCCTGGGCCTCTGGACCAGGCCGCGCTCAGCTACAGTGCTCCACCCTACTCCTGCTTGGCGGGTCTTCCTCCGCTACGCGTCGCCCGACCCGGTAGAATCCTCCAGAGCCTCTGACGCCGCTGTCGCTTCTCACCTACCCCGGTACGGTGCCCTAACACAACCCTATGCTTCACCCTGGTTAGCTTCTCCTCATCGCTCTTCTCTCCATCGTCTTCCCTCCAGAACTACTCCTCCTCCTTCTCCTCTCTACTGTACGCTACACCTCCTCCCTCCCTCTCTACTGTATGCTACTCCTCTCCTCTACCAGATGTTACAGATAGTTACTATAACCAGCCAGGCCAAACTCTTAACATTTTTGGCAGAAGGATAGATAATGATATAGGTCACCTTTTTCTGAGTTAACTTGGAACTAACACAGCAGTTTTGACATCACGGAGTCGTTCTACTTACAAAGTCTGTCTGAATGTCAAAACAAGTTATCTACTAATTAACTACCGACCTATGAGGATATCCTTTTGTGATTGAAAGCTAGGAGTATAATTTTAGCTCGTTATAAGGTCTCGGCGGTCATGATTTGTCGGACATTTCACCAGCGGAATGATTAATTCCGAGAAAATGACTTGATGACCGAATATAGCGTGCCTTTGTAGGCATTTGATCATACACCTGATGTACCAAAAACTATAAGCTTCTTGAATAAATGAAAGAGATTTGCTGAGCGAAAATGTTCATGCATCTAGAGTTCTAAACAGGCCCATAATGTAAGAAGTAAAACACCATCTTAAATAGAAGCTTACCATATTGCTTCAATGGCTTTTCCTAGGAATGCTGTCGAAAGCTGGTGAGCAAGACCCTGACTCAGATCATACACATTCAATTTAACCTTGTACCCATCCTAAACCACAATAAAAAGGTAGCTTTAGCTTAGCAAACCAACACTAGCATCAGAAATCTGAATCAAACACAAGAACAAGAAACCTAAACCCTACCTCTTCCATTTTTTGAAGAGATCCAAAGAAACCTACAAAAAGAAACACCAAATGCTTAGAACACCCAAACAAACAAAGATACAGATGAGCAAAACCCCATCAAATTCAAAAAAATCAACAAATAATACACAACAGTAACTCATACTCGCATCATAATCAACCAATTTTTCCTAAATTCTCAATCCACCTATGACAACACAAAATTAGCACAAACCTAGTAAAATAAATCCTCAAAAATTGCAGCAAATTTTTTAAAAAACTTCCTAAATTAATCGAGCAAAAAAAAAAAAGCGCCCATTCCTCAAACCCTAGATCTCGACGAAATCTGTATCAAACAATCCCAAATCACACAAATAATCCACCTAATGGCATAAAAAACTGTAAAAAATCCCAAATCTAGAGCTCTAATCACTAAACTAGATCAAAAAAAAAAAAAGAAAAAGAAAAAAGAAAAAAACACTAAAATTAAGAGAAGTAGAGTTACCTTGGAGAGGAAGAATCGAGAAGCGGAGCGACCAAGGAACGCAAAAACGCGCTGGGTTTGGAATCAATATATATAGCGGGTCTACTCCGAATGAGCTATTTCGTGCACCCGGTTCACCACGTCATCACGCTCCATTCGCCGTTAATTTCAAATGACAGCTATCATTGGACGGTTGAGATATCGAGTAACATAAAAATAGAGAATAGCTCGGATGACGTGGTGAACCGGGTCCGGGTAATAGTTTCTAGATCCCGGGGGTCCATGCGAAGTCCCTGGGCCCGGTGGGGCTTCTAGAACTTTCTCGCTAATTTCTTAATCCGCACGTGTTAAAGGTTGTTGGACTGGGCTAAAACCCAACCTCAATTTGGACCACAGGCAGGTAATTTAATAAAAGGGGCTTTTCAAATTTAAAAAAAATAGATGGGCACAAAATCAATTGGAGCTGCCCTATATATAAAATTTTATATCGTTGGTGTTAATCATTAATTTTAAAAATTTAAACGGTTGGTGTTAATCATTAATTTTAAAAATTTAAACGATACGACACAATGCCTATGAGTTTTCATTGTGATTTGATCTGACCAGTCTCGCGTTATTGCGAACATGACTCCGTCCAATTCAATTTTTCGCTATTTCGAACGTGACTCAATATAATATGATATTCCACCACATGATAGAATGTTGATCTTTTTAAGCCAACAATAAAATTTACTTCCTACGCTATTATTAAAATAAACAAACTAAAAATCTATACAGAAAGTATTTTCCAATCAACATAGGCTCTAGAGGAAGGAACCTCATGCCGGTAACCTGTTAGAGGAAGGAAAGTGTTTGGCGTTTCCACTTCCCCCATGGCTATTTACAGTAAAAGACCATAAAATACAAAATCTTTTATATATATATATATATATATATAGTCCGGTTAGAATACTATCAATAGCAATTGGTGCTATTAAATTTTCAGCCATTTGATGAAAAGATATGGGTTGGAATTATAGTAGTCCCCTAAAATTTTTGCTATTCAACCAACTACCTAATAAACCCTAGGGATCCACTATAATCCCAACCGCATATTTTTTCATCCAACGGCTAAAAACTTGATAGCACCAATGGCTTGGTGCTATCGATAATATTCTAGCCTAATTCTATATATATATATAGAGAGAGAGAGAGAGATGAGCTGGAATGCTATCACAACAAAAAGACTCCGTTGACATTTATTTATTTTCGATAATAGAATTTTCAAAACGACGATTGATACGGTTAAATATGATCTAGACTATTTAAACTATTTAAAAATTAAATTTTACATTTTCATGATGTTTTTTTTTTATTCATCAAGTGGGCACAAAAATAAATAACTGAAAATAAATATCTTTCGTAAAGTAATAATAGGAGCTTTGTAATCAAGATCAAGAGTATAGTTCTCATTTTAAATAGTTAAAAAAATATTCTAATCAAAATTTAATTAATTTAAAATTATTTGCATGGTGAAATTAGCAAAAACCTCATATAGTCATATCTATCATTAAAATTAAAAATTTTATAAAACTTTAATCATTAGGTCAATATTGTCGAAAAAATTTAAAATTTAATTTCTAGATAATTTAAATAATTTTAATCATATTCAACGATACCGATCGTCAATTTAAAAACTCCATCATCAAAAATAAATAGATGGCAATAGAATCTGTTTACTACCAATCGATTAAAAAAATGTGTGGTTAAGATGATAGTGGTCCTCTAGGATTTACTAGGTGGTTGGTTGAATAGTAAAAATTTTAGAGGACCACTATAATCCCAACCGCATATCTTTTCATCCAACGACAAAAAACTTTATAGCACCAATTGTTTGGTGCTATCGATAGTATTCTAGCTGGACTATATATATATATATATATATATATATATATATATATATATATATATATATATATATATTGAGCTCATATGTTTTTAAAAGTATCATGTCATTAATGTTTATAGATTTTTAGCTTTTAGATAAAAATATATAATTAAAATAATAGTGAATTTTTTAAATTAAATGAATGAATAGTGAAATAAAATAATTAAAAAAATAAAATTAATCAAATAAATAGACCAAATAATAGAAAATTTATAAGATTGCTTGATACTTATACTAACCAGACTTTTATATATATATATACATATATATATACACTCGAAAAAGGAACAGTGTAGAGGAATAGAGATAGCCAAGAAATAGAGAAGGAACATATCTCTGGCGCTTTTCTAGCATATTTTCGATTTACTTCTGAAACAGCTTCAGGAAATAAACTTTGGAATATTCTGATGAAAAAACTATCAAAGCATACGCAATTTTGCTCTATTTAAATAACATTTACATAGAAAGTCCTTTTGAAAACTGCTTGTGATAATTTGTGCTTTTGCCAGTTCCATTTTCAGTTTAATGGGAAGCACTTTTGGTGCCATCACTGTTTCTCACATCCCTTCACTGCCACCTTGATGAGCCCTTTCATCCCCTCCAATTGAAAGCCCTGTTCCCTATTAACTTGACAGAACCTCCCCCATGCTTATATAACTTAGAGCTAAAGAACTTGATGTACTTTTTACTACTGACAAACAGTAAAAAAGAAATTAATATATATATATATATATATATATACCAATTAGTCACAGTACAAGCTAAAAACACCCACCAAAGAGAATCTGTACCTACCACTAATAAATGTGTTAAAATAAAAAGAGATACAATGCATCAATAGTCTCTGTACTATACCAATATGGTGTGACTTGATCCCTCACACTTTTCACTTAACATTTACATACATTATTATTACATTCATTCTAGTCACTGAATCACAATCAACCATTTGGTGAGAAGTACAGAGGCTATTATGTATTTATATATTTTACCTTGAAAAATGAATTGAGGTCCAAAGTTGAAACAAATGGGAGGCAAGATAGAGTCTGAAGAAGAGATGATATGTCCCCCAAGGGTAAAGCAGTAAAAAAGATGATGATAATAATAATAATAATAATAAAAACCTGGAGTAGATGGGGCCATGCTCATGTACCAATGAGCTTTTCTTTTCAGGTCCCTCAGCCATTCAGCAGCAATATAGACAAAACTTAATCTGACTACACTGTCCAGAACCCACAGACCAAGAAGAGATTGTGAACATAATACTTAAAAAAGGAGAAAATTTGAACAACATTAGTGACTTACAGAGAATGATGACCTGGTAAGAGTTACAGTGAAGTTGAGGAGTCAGGGTTTTTTTTTTTTTTTTTTTTTTTTTTTGTTTCTTTTGTTTTTTTCCTTCTTTTCTTTCCAAGGTGCAACTCATCACCACTTCTCTATGGTACAAGATAATTAGAGGCTACAAACTAGTTAGATTTGCTTTTTTTACAACACAGAGAGGAGAAATTAAGGACAATTGGAGATGAGGTTGAGAGAGGGAAAGAAACTGTTGCCAGATGAAGTTTTTGAGATTTCAAGTCTTAGTAATCCAGCTTCACCCATTCATACCGGCCCGGGAGCGGGTAGTCGTTCATCGGATCAAAGTTGTACCTACAAAATATAATTCCACCAAACTATCAGAAGATAATTAATAGGCTGTTAATGTAAACAATAGCACAAGCACACATGTTCAAAGTAAACCAGTAGATCTAATCTACAATATCTACAAGGCCCATCACTCTATTCCATTCAAGAAGCTCTCTAGATTAGAGAAGGAGAAGGAACGGAGAAAAATAAAAGAACAAAACAAAGAAGTTATACTTCTCCATAAATATTTGCTGTTGGAGTCTCTCCGCATCAGCGAAAAACTCTTCCATCTCAAGGGCGGTCGGGAAAGTTCGATGCACCGAACTCCGCTCCCGGCGGTTTGAAGCACTCGAGTTTGTCGGTCTCGTTGTAGAGCCGGGAGTTCCTATTGCATTCGAATCCCTTATCAAACTGCAAGGCGTCGACTCCCTCACATCCCTGCGAAGAAAAAAATAATGCAAGGAAGCCCAAACATTGTTTAGCATTTCTGTTCCAAAATTAAATATTAAAATGTACACACACCCTAGATGCTCAATAAATGTAGACATAAAAACCCAAAATCTTTTTTTTTTCTCTCTTTTGCCTCAGCATAAATAAATAAAAATCCGCAATGAGGCTTGATTTTCTTCAAACAATTCAATCACGTCAAAACCATGATGAAACTGCATGCAGCTGCAATCACAGAGCGAAAGCAAAAAGCACTGCAACTCAAGGTCACATGGGGAAGGACTGGAAAACCTTGGGCAGATTTTTACTTAGACAGGACACCGAACATTTAATGAAAATCGCATAAGACGAGCCACCATTACGGGCCCCTAAGATACTGGCTCATGCTCCTATTTTCAGTGGTCCAGGATGAGGGATGACCCTTCTGATCATGCTTCAGAAACAATAGCACTATAGTTCAAATCAAATTTTGGATGCATTTGGATTTCAATGATCTCTCGTCGGTGCCGCACGACCACAAGCAGTTCCAAAAAGCAGCACATGCAAGAAAATTATTGATCTGCGGAAGACTACACTATCGCTATCATGAAGAGCTTAAATTATGTTTGGTTGTCTATAAGCGACTTGAAAACAAAGTGAGATTTCATTGAATGATGCTACTAGATTTGGCGATTTCAATTATTGAAGCGATTCTTCACTTGTCACGTGCCAAAGGCCAAGATAAACATGGAGAAGCAAGAAAAGCATGCAACAAGGAGATGGCCCCATGATTACCTGGTCACTTCCAGCAAAGCAAGATTTGAAAGGATGACCCTTATTGAAGTCTCTTGGTGTAATGCAGCAAAAAATTTCGGTTTTACCCTTCGGAAATCTAATGTTGGCATAGGCAAACAACTTTCAAGAACGCGGATTAGGGCCTACTGTTCAACGAAATGGCTTTCCGACCTTTTTGAGTAGTGCTATTACGAAAAACAATGTATGAAAATACCCACAATAGCTTCTCTCTGGAGAAGAAGAAGCAAAAGTTTCAAACTAGATGCTCTACTTTTGGGGCTGGAAATCACATTTCAGCTTGAGCTGCAGTAAAAGCTCCGGACTTTATGTTTGCAGCTGAAAGCAGAAACAGAAGCAAACCAAATAGGCTAAAAAAAGTACCTTGAGAAGTCACATATGCAACTAAAAGACCCACATGGCTTTGCATGGGTCATCCTCTAATAAAGATCCCTAATAGGACTCATAACTAGTAAATAGTGGCCCTGCCCCAAGCAGTGGAAACTCAAAAAGAAAATATGTTAGAACTAAAGTAAAATTTAAAAAAACAATATTATCAGCAAAATATAATTTATTTGTGTATGACAAGCAGTCTCATACAAGTTATCACTTGGAGGAAACAGAGAGAGGAACAGCATTAATTTCAGGTCATGTCAAAGACAAGGTAAAATAAAAAATAAAAAACCCCACTAATTGACATAAATGACCATCAAAGGAAGAGGCCCAGGCCCCAGCTGTGCCTGCACCCATGTCATAGAACTAGAGGAGACTACTCCCAACTATGGTATTTACTTATTTGATTTTATTACCACACAGAGAAGTAACAAGAGATGGACTAGGAAGAAATGCCCATGCACAGAAACCGAGCCAGAAGAATCATATGATAGTGAAAGATGTGAACACAACCTATATCATTAATACAATAATAATAGAATAGATGCATTTTTACACCCTTGGATACATCAAGTATTGCACATAACTCTCAAATGATTTACAAGTTACTGTATCATTTTGGAAGGATATATAGGAGATTATGTGCCAATATGAGATATCTTAAAAGGCATTTTAGCCAACAAAATAAATGAGCAATTCTCACCAGCATTTATTTCCCAAAGTGGCAAATTTACAGGTGCATACAATGTAAGTTGTAAGGAAAGGAAAAGATGGAGATAAAAGTTGGCATTAGCTGTGAGTATGATGATTTCTCATCTTTAAAGATTTAACTTTAAGAGAAAGAGCAAGTGACAAAAACAGAAAGTAGAGATAAAGAAGAGAGCTTTAAAGGGATGGAAAATTTTCAATTAAAGGGAAGAGGTTAGAACAATTAGCTCAGGGGGTCCCCAACACCCACTGAACAATAAAAGAAAAGGTGATCTTTTTTGTTCTACAAAATGAGGAGGAAACTAAAATGCTTCATTTTGGATTCTCCTGGAAACCTATAAGCAATGCATTATAGTATAATTTCTTAGGCTTTTCTGTAGAAAATCCTTGATATGACTAAGGTTCCATCAAAACCCTAGAAACCAAATTCTAGGGAAAATCCCACAACGTTGAAAGAACCCAAAAGTTTCCTACTTTGAGAGAGAAAACCCATCTCTACACATTCAAAAAAGAAAGAGAAAAAAGAAACAGACAAATAAAGCCCTAGCTATGCTACATAAGCATTGGGAGAAGAAACCCTAACCCTAAACGAAGAACAAATTCACAAATGAGCAAATTAAAAAAGAGAAAAGAAATGACCTGTCCCTAGCTTCGATATCTAGAACGTTCTCACCGAACGACACCTCCACCTCCACCTCCTCCTCTTCCTCCGCAGCCGCCGCCGCCGAGGGGGAGATCATCGCGACCGAGCGCGACCCGACCGAGCCCGAATTGGCGCTCCTTACGCCGCGCCCGCTCGGTTTCGGCGCCGTGGGTTTGTCCCCGCCCCGCTCCTTGGTCTCCTCCTTGGGCCTCGGCGGGGGGGCCTTCTCGAGGCGGCGGCTCCGGAGTTCGAGGTAGGCGAGGGAGGGATCAGGTGAACGGGAAGGGGAGGAGGAGGACGAGGGTTTTTGGAGGCGCTGGAGCGCGAGGGTGCGGCTCCGGGTGTGGACGCCGAGCGGTGTTTGGTGGGCAGAGACCTCCATGAGCGCGACCTCGCCGGAGAGCTTCACCTTGCGCATGTACTTGCCCATGTCTACGTCGTCGTCGTCGTCGTCGTCGTCGCTGCTAGGGTTTACTCTAGGGTTTGGGGGAGCACGCGAGGGCGAGGGAGAGGGAGAGGGAGAGGGTTTTGAGACGAGAGAGGAAGGAGGGAAATGAAAGGAAGGGTGGTGTTTGTATTTGTAGACGAACGAGGGGGTTTTGTGCAAAAACTGAGCCGGGTTCAATGAATATATCGGATGAGGCTACAAAATTACGGAAAAATTGGATGTGAATTATAATAAATTTAATTAAAACTCAAATAAAAAAAATCATTAAATTTATTTTAAAATAAAAATAATTGTTTAGATTAAATCAAAAACTCAAACTAAATTCTATTATATTTCTTTGTCTTTATATTTAATAAAATAATTTTTTTAAAATTTAAATACTTTTAAATACAAATTAAATTAAATAACTCCCGATAAATCGAGAATTAAAGCTTCAACGTAACGTATCGCGATATGTGAGGAGAATTTGCAGAGACGCGCGCGTAATGTGAGTGGCCACGTGGAAAGCTGTGGTGGTGGCTTGTTGTGGGACCCACCTCGCGTCCAAGATAATCCTAGCCGTACAAAATTGCGCGCCAAAAATGAGCTTTACATCACAAGCCAATTTCATTAAATAAAAATATTTAAAATTTCGGCACATAAGAATATTTTTATATATTTTATTAATATATTAGTATATATTTTATAATATATTTTAATATATATATATATATATATATATATATATATATATATATATATATATATATATATATACATTACCTTCATGTGAAATATTTTCAAAGACGGAATATCTTATTGGACGATCAATTTTATTATATAAATTTATATTATTAGAATTATTTCAAAACTAAATTTTATAATTTTATAATTTTATTTATTTAATGAACGAGTATTTTTAAAATAAACAGCTAAAAATAAAAATTTTATAAAAAAAATAATGATAAAAGACTTAAATTTAAATCGAATGTTTTAATCTTATTCTTGATATTAAGTAATTTTTTTTAGTAAAATTTCACGTAATTTGAATTATACTATATCTTTAACTTACAAGCGTATCACATCAGTTGTTAAAATAATTATTTTTAAGACCCTTTGATTACTTACTAAAAAATATCAAAAAATTATAAATTTTAATTTTTAAATAATTCTAATAACGTAGATCATGTCTTAAAAAAACTGATCATCGAAAATAATTTACAAGTACAAAAACCTTTATGGAGACATAGTTCTAACAACGTTGATCATATTTAATAGCGCCGATCGTCGAATCGAAAGTCTAAATATAATAACGTAGATTATATCTAACAGAGCCGGTCGATCGTCGAATTAATCAAATATTTTATCAAAAGCAATTTACAAGTATGAAAACCTTCATGGAGGCGTAGTTTTAATTGCGTAGATTATATCTAATATAACCGATCGTCGAATCGAATATCTAATTATAACAGCGTAGATCGAATGTTTCCTCAAAAATAATTTACAAATGGAGACGTAGTTTTAATGGCATAAATTATGTCTAATAAAATCGATCGTCGAATCGAATATCTAATTATATTAGCGTAGATTATGTCTAACAAAATCGATCATAAAATTAAAATATTTCGTCACAAATAATTTATAAATACGAAAAATGAAGTGAAGAGTTACTCTACACATCCCCATATGATAATGGCTCTATTTATTTATTTATTTATTTATTTATTTATTTCTCAAGTACAACTAGTGAGTGTTAAAGTGCACATTGAATAAAATAAGAAAGTGCTATACAACACTAGTCGCCTCCTATTCTTAGCCTTGAATGTGCTATGAATAAATCTTATTAATGAATGAAAATAAATACTAGTGTACGATGAGTAACATTATATGAAGATATATAATTAAGTGTGATTCGACATAATTATAAGATAATAATTAATTATTTGTAATTAAATGTAGGCTCAGAATTAAGATTAAAAAATAAATAAATAAATTAAATGAGGAGCAGCTTTTTCAGTGCTGGATTAAGAGATAAAACATGCAAGTTAATTATTATTAATTAATATATGTACTTGGTTATTATGGATGTTATAGATATGTTAATTACTTACTGTTTTTTTAGTAATTATATTTATTTTATATGAATTCAAACAAAAAATTTGAAAGAATAATTTTGTACCTGATATATTCATATGTACGTAATGGTACATAAATATCGTAGTACAAATTATATGTATATGGTACAAGTAATGTACAAATAGAAGGGATAAATGAATTCGTTTTCTTATTGAAAGGAATTTAATTAGAGTAGGATGTGGGGGAGACTACAAGTGATCAGGATTATTATTTTTGAGTTCAAAAATTTAAATTTTCTAAATTATTTGTCACAGTAATAAATTCTAATATTTCAAATAACGAGAACGATAATTTAAGAATAATTTAAAATTTATTTTAGCTTATCGCGAATGATCGGATAATTGAAACATTGCCCTTGATTCTTCTCTTTGGTTTTGAATTTTTGACATTTTTTTGAAGTAGATGTATAAAAGCATTTTCCATAATGAACCTAAACTAATTAAGTACAAACCATGAAATGTTTTAAATACATTTTCCTCCTCAAAATGTATAGTAAACTCTTTGGCCCTACACTCCTCCCCATGCATGAACACTTAACCACAATAATGTTATTCAACCTTTTCTTTTTTTCTCTTTTTTTAACCAATCTTTTTCACTATTATAAGCTTCAATGCATGATTCAAAACCCTGCTATAATGTCATCATCATCTTTAGACTTTTGTTAAGGAATCCAATGCTACAACCCACAGTCCAAAGTACTAAAAAAGTACTGTGTTTAGGGTTCATTTCATGTGTGGATTTTGAACTATAATGAAACTTTGAAAGAGGAAAAAAATTTGAAAGTACTAAATAAGTACTGTGTTTAGGGTTCATTTCATGTGTGGATTTTGAACTATAATGAAACTTTGAAAGAGGAAAAAAATTTCTATTATATATATATATATATATATATATATATAGTTAGATCCCATTGCTACCGTTGTTGTTGTTGTTGTGTTTTTTTTTTTTTTTTTTTTTTTTTGTAATGGTGGAGTTTTCGAATCGACGATTAGTATCGTTGAACATGATCTAAACCACTGAAAATATTTAAAAATTAATTTTTAAATTTTTTCGATATTATTGACCTAAAGATTAAAAGGTTGTAAAATTTAAAATTTTAATGATAGGTATAAGACGTTTGCTTATTTATATATAGAGCAGGGTTGATATACTTTCAAAAGTATAAGTCCAAATATGCTTTTGATTTTTTACCATTAGATTTGTATTGTGATTTGTGTTATTTACTTTTTCTTTTCTTTTCTTTAGTTGACTTTATAACAGCACAAATCTCAATGCAAATCCAATAGTTAAAAATTCACAAGCATAGTTGGTCTTATACTTTTGAATATATATATATATATATATATATATATGGCTACTATGTTTGTAAAAGTACGAAGCGCAGTTGGTGCTTTCAAGTTTTCTACAGTAAGATATATCCCTTTGACTAATTTCAACCCTTATATCATACTATTCTACAAACCGCCCACTAAACCCAAAAAAAGCTCAATTCTCTCTCTCTCTCTCTCTCTCTCTCTCTCTCTCTCTCTATATATATATATATATAACAATAAATGGACACTGTGATAATAACCTAGATTAAAAATAGACAATATGTGGTAACTAAAGTTCACTTAACTAGTTGGATATATAATTATTATTTGTACATGCATGTACTTAGCTAAATAAGAAGTCTTCTAAGTTTGGGAAAAAAAAATCATGAAGAGAATTAAAAGGATATAAAAAAAATCATATTAGAGGAGAAAGTTTTTTTTTTTAAAAAAAAGGAAGTAATTAACACCATTGCTTTTTGAAAAAAAAAAAAAAAGGAAAAAAAGAAAAGAAGAAGCTCACTTTACTTTCTTAAACATTTTAACCTTAATTAAGTTAGATTTCTTAAATCTGAATTGCAGAACTAATTTGATCAAATTCAATATATATTTTCTTTTAGCTACTAATTTGTAGTTAAATAAAATATTCCTTTTGGTATTCGTCATTTTCTGTCGTATCTATACATCACTTAATTAGTTTCTAAATTATAGATCAACAATATTAGAATGATTGCCTTATCAACATTATTATTCAATTATTTAATTAGACTTAGAATATTTTTATTTTGCACTGCTGTACGTAGTGATAATATTGTCAAATAAAATATAATTTAATTGATTGTTTCATTCATAGAAGAATTGAATGATTTCCCCTTGATCATACTTTTTTTGTAAATAATTGAATTTATTGATAATAATTAAAATAAAAGTAATATTATTAAATAGATTAATTATTTCAATAACTTTTTAGCAGTGTGGATCATTACTTTGTACTCCCCCACATGCACAATGATCTTAAATTTGTTCTTATTTAAACTCTCCAAAGTGGAAAGAGGGAGAAAATGTTACATCAAATCAAGTGTGATTACATATTGCTCAGAGCAGCTTTATATATATATATATATATATATATATATATATATATATATAGCAATTATTAGCAATTGGGTCTTACTCTATATGTATTATGTATATGTGTTAATTTCATACGATTTTTTATAAAAATATTAAATAAAAATATTTTTTTATTAAATTTAAGTTATTAAATTTATTTTTAAAAATATTATTTAATTTTTAAATATATTTTTTAAAAATTTTGATTCATTCGTATATATTCCTATTATTTGATCCACTAATAATTTTTTAACGATATAAAATAATTATTTTATCCTTATAAATTTATTTATGTAAAAAATTATTTTTTTTCTCTCTCTTCATGCCTTCTTCGCAGCACACGTGTGGCGTATCTAAATTTTGTCGCAGTTGAGGACGATATCTTCAAAGTTATTACTGCCGTAAACCACGCCGTTGTCATGGATAAAGAGAAGAGTGCAAGAAAAATAACGATACTTAATATTAAAATACAATTATATATATATAAAAATTACTTTTTTAACTAACTGTGATTAATTTTTTTAACTTATAATTATCTAAATATATATATATATATATGTTTTACAGTAGAACTACTAAAATTAATTATATTATCTATAATATACTTTTCTTGTAATTACAAAGTCCAAACCAAGCGTAAATATTTATTTTAAATTATTTATTAACAACATACTATTTATTATTCTAAAAAAATAAGAAACATGCCTTTATTTATTTACCTTTTTAAAATTATTAGTGTAATAATATTTGATAGGGCTCAACACCAAACAAGTCATTATCTATTTTAGAATATAACTTTTATTTGAAAAATATATATTTGCTCAATGTGATAATCTAAAGTTGAGTTTCAAAACAATAGAGAGAAAAATAATTTTAAACTACATAAACTTTTACATATGATATAGTTATAAGAGTATATAGTACCGGAACTTCGGTACAATAGTTTTATTTTTTTAATTTAAGGTGATCAAATTAACGATTCATATCGTTAAATATAGAATTATCAAGCTCTTAGAAATAAAATTTTATTTTTTTTCAATATCGTTTATTTAATAAATAAATCATCTCAAAAAAATAATAGAAATTGAATAATTTTTAAAATTTGAGAATAAAATTTTTAAATTCAAAATTAAGAATGTTGATCTTAATTTAAATAGTAAAAAATATTTTTTATCAAAATTTGAATAAATTTAAATTTTTTTATATTGTTAAACTATAAACTCGTCATTATAGTCATTAAAAATTAATAATTTTAAAATAATTTGATCATATAAAATAAACTATGTCGAAAAAATATAATTTTTTTAAAATATTTTAAATATCTTATATTAATTTTAACGATATCATTCGTTGATTTAAATATTTTAAAATAAAAAATAAGATTATAGTAACAAAGCTTCGATATTATAAATAGTCAATATAAAGTAACATTAATAACATTTCTTTATATTAATATTATTTTATATCTATATCATATGTTAACATTTCCAAATCAACTAATTAAGTTTGAAATCTAGTAATTTTAAAAAGTGAATAATATATATATATATATATATATATATATATATATATATATATATATATATATATATATATATATATTATCTCTCTTTAAGAAAAAAAAAACTATTTTTATTTTGTTTCTATGAGAAAATATATACACATGAGTTTCAAATGAGTCAAAAACCACAAACTTGGGCAACAAGAAATTATTTTATAAATAGTAAATATAAAGTAACATTAATAACATTTCTTTATATTAATATTATTTTATATCTATATCATATGTAAACATTTCCAAATCAACAAATTAAGTTTGAAATCTAGTTATTTTAAAAAGTGAATAATATATATATATATATATATATATATATATATATATATATATATATATATATATATATATATATATTATCTCTCTTTAAGAAAAAATATATATATATTTTTATTTTGTTTATATGAGAAAATATATATATGCACATGAGTTTCAAAAGAGTCAAAAACCACAAACTTGGGCAACAAGAAATTATGTGCACCTAGAAATAGGTATAGCTTATAAGCTATGGAAACAACCCATGGGAAAAATGAGAAAAAGAAAATAAAAAACTTTCACAATTCCCAATCACACTCGTGGGCATCATATGCTCAAAAGGAGCTGCGTAGGGAAGCAACAAAGGAATCTCCTCTATGACCAGAACCACTTTTCAAATATGGGGGCTCTTCTCAAACTGTGGGGGAGAGGGGTCACGGATGAATTTTGTGAGGTCATCAACATCTTAGAGGAGGAGCAAAAGTTATTGCATGCACCTTATCTATGATCCAGTACTACTACTACTACATCTTATAATACAACACATTTTTTAAATTAAAGTTGCATGTATTATTAATATTTTAAAATTAAATTCTAAGGGTCCGTTTGGTAACGAAATAAGACAGAACTAATTATTCCAGAAATAAGTATAAAGTACGAAACTAGTGAAAAAAAGCGTTTGGGATGATTTCAGAAATAAAAGATTTTATGTTTGGTAGATAATGAGAAATAAGAAGAATAAAGAGTATTAGTTGTTTTAAATGACTTTTTTGTCCTCAAGCTTTATTATGTAATAATGAGATAAGGGATGGTGCCTCGGGAGACGTGGGAGGGTATTTAAGGAAAAAGCAAGAGGGTAGTTGGGAAGAGTGAGAATAGTAATTCTCACTTATTCTAGTTGTACTGGAACAAAATATTTTCTTATCCCCAAAATAGTTCCTGATATGTTTGGGAGGATAAAGAGGATATCCCCCTTATCCCCAAAATAGTTCCGTTGCCAAACGGGGCCTAAGTGATTAAACTTACATAGGTAGCTAGTACAGTTGGTTAAGAATTTAATGGCTGACATTTGAGATTTTAAGTTTTAAATATGAAGATTAATTACTTCACATTTTTTGTCAAGTTTTTTTTTGTTCACAATAAATGATGTTGGCTTAAAAATATCAATATTTTATTCTGTTGCGGGCGGTTAGGTTAGATTAAATCACGTTCGAAAACAGTAGAAACTCGGTTTGAATCGAGTTATGTTCGAAGTGCCAAAAGGCTGGTTGAGTCGAGTCACAATCAAGATCCGTAAACGTTATGTTTGTATGCTTTAAGTGAATTAGTTGTATATATCTTTTTAACAATTCAAAACTTTTATGATTAATGCTTATAAGTCTCTTTTTAACAATTCAAACTTGTATATATCTTTTTAACTTACTAGAAATTGAGGGTTCGATTCTGTATCTGTTCATTTTAAAAATTAAATTGGTTGAATTTTTTATTTATGTAAGTCTTAAAGTTAAAAATTCGCAAGCAACTTAAAACGCAGAAAAAAAAAAAAAAAAACAACAACTTCCACTTGATAATTATATATATATATATTTAGATTTTTTTTAATAATGTAAAATAAGTTTAGTTTTAATTTTAAAATATTAATAATTACTTATCAAATCAGATATTAAATACAGTGCATGAAGTATAGGAATGCACCTGGTGCAAGCAATAATTTCTTATGAAGAGAGAGAGAGAGAGAGAGAGAGAGAGAGAGAGAGAGAGAGAGAGAGAGGAGATCTAACTTCAAAGGCAAAATTGAGTAAAGTTACTTTTTTCTTCTTTTTCCCTTTTTTTCTTTTTTTTTTTTTTTTTTTTTTTTTACTTCCATTGCCATTGGGTCAGAGATGGAACAGTGGAAGGCATATCCATGTGCTGTTGTCCTCTAGGAGACAGAAGAATATTTTATTGGGAGTCTCACCTCTCAATTTTGATGAAGCTAAATTATTGCATTTTGATTTTGAAATGGACTTTTGCCAAAAAAAAAAAAAAAAAAAAATTTAAAATAATGAGTATTCCACCCACACATCATTGATTTGTGGAAAAACTTAAATTATCAAAATTCAAATTTTGAATCTCATACTTAAATAGTATATTAAATAATATTAAAATTTTAAAATTTTAATATTTTATGCTGCTAAAAAAAATAATATTTTAATATTTTATATATTATATTCAATATATATAGCTAGCGAGTTTTGCCAGTAAAATTATGTTTGGATATCAAATTTTATTTTTGCACAACACACACACATGAGAATTTGATAGTGAGAAATGAGAGTTTAACTTTAATTTGAACTTTTTAAAAATCAAATTTTATAATTATATTAATTTTATTTGTCTAATATTTAAATAGTTTAATAATTAATAATTTTAAATTTTTAATAGATTATATTTAGTAATATTGATAGTTGAATGAGATACCCCATAAACCCCCACCCCCTCCCAAAAAAAAAAAGAGTAAGATCTTGTTTCATATTATTATTTTTTAATTTTTTAATATATATATATATATATATATATATATATATATATATATATATATATATATATATATATATATATAAATTAAATAGTGTAGGAGATATGGTTGATTGGTTGAAGCCCTTAATTTTATGCTACTTCCAAAAATTTTTATACAAGGTAATATAGATTAATTAATTATAACAACAAGAGAAAAATTTTTCTATTGATATTTTAAATTATATAAAATTAGAATTTTTTAAAAATAAAACACACAACATGCACCATATTTACTTTTAAAAAATTTAAATTATACTTTGATCTCAAACTATGAGTCATGTAACACTTAGTTCTCAAATTTTAGTTTATTATAAATTCTGATTCAAAGTGTTGGAATTATTGCACTGAAGTTCTAGGGTCCAAATTTAGTTCATTCATGTACTACTATCACTTCTACAACTTATAATATTATGGTATTTCTATCACATCAATAACAAATTAAGTCACACTCAATCAACTAGCTAATTTAGAATGTAGAATTTGATTTCAACAATATAAAAAATTCAAACAAAAAATTATGATAAATTAAAGTTTAAAATTTAAAATGTCGAGAACAAAAAGTGTAATTAAGCTCTAAAAATTGTTGTGGCATGACTTTTTGTATATATTTCTTTGGCTTGTATTTATTTATTTTTTTTTTTTGCGTCATTGCTTAATTAGAAAAAGAAGCAGGGATAAAATTTTAGCGAGTAGTTTCTCAATAATTAAAGTTGTGTAAAATATCCGATACTTTATATTCGATTCGGATCCTATTTGGACTCTACTTGAATTTGAATCAGTTTCGATAAAAAATAAATAGTATACGTATAGTGCTTCGGAGCTCGATCAGTAATTGTTCGAGTGCGGTGCTATTAGTTAGCCGACGTATTTGGAGATGGTTGAGCCAAGCAGGAGTCGTTTAGTGCGAAATAGATGTGAAAATAGATTCAAAATCGCGAAATCGGAAGGAACTAGAGTTTTAGAGGTTTCGGACATCCTAAAAGTATTTCGGACGCCTGAGTGTGCCGGTTGAGCTTATGTACAATGTTACGCATTTTCGGATCCTACTTGCAAGCGCCTGAAAGTTACTGTAACTTTCCGATTGGAGGTGGTTGGATTTTTTCGAGATTCGTGCCTAATTGTATGCCTATAAAGGGAGTAAGTTATCTTTTGGACGCATCACTGTAGGTTCGGGCATGGGTTTCGGACGCCTGGGGGAGCGCTGGAGAGCAGTGGCTCCAATGTTTTGGGCGCGCTACTATTCAGATTAGAGCACCTGGGGCAAGATTCGATGCTACAAGAGTTGCGTAGTTCCAGACGCCCGGATGAACAGTCGGGTGCCCGAAATCTGGTTTCCTTCATGGCAACAAAGCTTTTACTTTTTTTGTCTTTATAACAGTAGATTTTACTTATGGTTATAGTAGACCTAACAGGTAGATCGTCGATTTTGATGACAGTACCTACTAAGGATTACTTTTTTTTGTAATTCTCACACCGACTGTTAGTGCCCCTTTTTAGAGACTTCTGTCTTTATTTTAGCACCAGCGATTACACTTGATCCAGATAAGAGAGTCAGTAGCTAAATTCCTACCCGAGTGCTTGATGGGTTATATAGCTGTTCCCTTGTAACCTCTTTTGTTATATAGTGGTTCCTACGGTCTGACTTAGTTATTTCATTTTTAGCATTGTAAGATAATTTTTGTATACAGGTAGATATTTTAGATGTATATATAGTGAATTTTAGTATATTAGTTTTATTTCGACTTCGATATTTGTATAATGCAGTAGATGTTTTATGTTCGTAGGTTAGATGCTTCGCTTGTGAGCGATTTTTCATACAGGTGATGTCTCTGTTGACGAGCTCGGATTCTTACCTGATCCAGAGTGTGACAATATGGATAAAAAAAATTATCCATTAAAGTTACAGGTATATATCTGAATACTTTATATCCATATACGACTTCAACTTGACCTGAACCCAATCTTTTACTGGGTAGGGTTCATAATAGTTTTCAAATTTGGATATGGATCCGGATCTGGACCTAAAGAAATACGCGAATAATATTCGCTCCAGTATGATAGCTTTCTCATAACTCTTGTGTTCAGAAAAAGTGATGTACCTTTCTCATATTGGGATATTTTATTTTATTTTTTTTTAATGATTTTTATTAAACTAGATACAACTCATTAGAATGAGAGTTTAATATAGTAAAAGATTTATAATTTATTAATAAACTTTTTAATAGAGTATATAAAAAATATATGCATATGAGTATCCGTGTCATATCTAGATTCAATCTGTACTCGATTCATATGCGGTCTTAAGCGGGCAGTATACGAATAGTGGCTATTTAGACCCGCTCAAATAAATACGATGAATGTATTAGTAACTTAAGTATTCAGATTCTAACCAATTCGAAATTAAAAGGGTATAATATATATATATATATATATATATATATATATATATATATATATATATATATATATATATATATATATTATATTTTTTTAGAATACAGATACAATAATAACAACTATTCAAATCAGATCCGGTCCTCGAAAATCTTTACCAAAACGGTTTCGTAGAAAAATTTCTGATTCACTGTCACATGTTAATTGCACCCTGTCTATATATATATTATATTTTTTAGAATACAGATACAATAATAACAACTATTCAAATCAGATCCGGTCCTCGAAAATCTTTACCAAAACGGTTTCGTAGAAAAATTTCTGGGAAAATGCTACTTGTACACCCCTAAGTGGGGTGTACATCCTAGGGTGGGTGATTTTACCGGTCACTTCGAAGTGACCGGTAGATTAGTCCCCACCCTTGGATGGGTGAGTGTAGGATGTACACCCCACTTAGGGGTGTACAAGTAGCATTGCTCAAATTTCTGATTCACTGTCACATGTTAATTGCACCCTGTCTATTAGTTTGTTGGACGTTTTTTAATACTAAAATTTAAAAAGCTAAATTACAGAAAATTCTTTTATAATATTTCGCTTTTTCACTTTGCCCCCTATCTTTTAAAAGACTATACTTTTTTCTCCTCGTAATTACCGAATTGTCTTTAGGGACAACAGCGTTAACGGAGGAAGTAAATTGACGAAAATGTCCTTACCTTATATCAGAGGGAAAAAATAATGGAGGGAAGAGAAAGGGGTTTAGACTTATTTCCCGTCATTCTTGAAGGGTATTTTGGGTATATCCAATAATATTTTTAAAAAAATTGACGGCTCACTCACGGAATCGTGACGGCGGGGTAAATGCATATTTCGATAATTACGAGAAGGTAAAATGTAGGCTTTTAAAAGATAGGAGGCAAAATGAAAAAATAAAATATTACAGGAGATTTTTTGTAATTTAGCCAATTTTAAAATATAAATATAAATTTTAAAAAATTATAATTTTTAAATAGAAATAAAAGATAATATACAGTAACAGATCAACAAGCTCCTCACTGAAATTTTATGAGAGCGAAAAGGGATATATATATATAGAGAGAGAGAGAGAGAGAGAGAGAGAGAGAGAGAGAGAGATGGCTGCTTACGAAGTGAAAGGAGGGCAGCCGAGAATCTTGGAGGTAGCGTGCAGCCGTCTCCTCTGCCTTCGGGTTCTAGATCTCCCCCCCCCCCCCACATGTGATTTTTCTTTTTTTTATTTTTTATTTTTATTTATTTATTTATTTATTTTTACATTCTCACAAACATCAAACATAAATATTTGTAAGGATTCGAATTCTAAATTTTTATTTTGACATTTTAAAGATCAGAAATTCGAATCTCGATCTCAACTTTACAAATTATATGTACCACATTGTCCTGTAAAATTTTCGAGCAATTAAAAAGTGTTGCATGTATGAGCTAGAGATTATTATCGTAGCTGTCTAAATAAAAATATTAGTATTACTAATTATTTTTTTACTATATAGAAGTGCACTACGAACTATAAGAAATAAAAAGCTAAAATACAGAAAAAAAAAAATTGTAAACATTTATTTTGTTTTACTTTTTTCTTTTAAATTACACTTTAAATCTCCAAATTCTCTCTCTTTATTAACAATAGGTATCTTTCTTTTTTATTTCTCTTATTTTTATTTTTTTTAAAAAATAAATATTATCATGCGGCTAGATCTATAGCCGTAAGATAATATCATAAATTAACCAAACACAAAAATCATATAATTTTCAGTAATTTTATTGTTATGCGTATAATTTTTATTTTAATTTTTTATTATTTAGGAATCATATATATATATATATATATATGAACGTTGGCCCTAACTATCGAGCTGTTAGAAATACGCAACCAATTCACTTAAAGCGTACAGACACAGCGACCACGGGTCTCGACCCGCAGCCCCACCCAAGGGCTCACCCATCTCAACTTATTAGTCTACTGGGCCTATTGTCACGAGACTTATTGGGCTCACCCAACTCAACTTATTAGTCTCCTGAGCCTATTATCACGAGGCAGGAGGTCGGACCTATTTAACCCATAAATAAAAAGCCAACCCAACACCTGCACCGTGTGGAAATCGAATCCGTACCACTGGCTCCGATATTGGCGCTAACCATTAATCCCAAAATATATATATATATATATATATATATATATATATATATATATATATAATGCGAACTAAACGGTACCTCAATAAACAAGTGAAGCTTCTGATAAATTTAAAAGCTCATATTCTCAAAAAAAAAAAAATATTTTAATATTTTATACTTGTTAGTTTCCACATTGAAATAATGTACTTCTTTTTATGAACTCTAAGATTCATTCATAAATAAAACAAAAAATAGCAGGATATAAGATTTGATCCACATTCTCCCAAGTTTAAAAAAGGTAAATAAGGCCCACAAAGAACACAAACATAACATAATAAATTTACAAAGAAATTTTTTTAAAAAAAACTCTAAGATTCATTCAATTTGAGTAAATCATTTATTTTTTTATAAATTTAGTTCGTACATTTCATACAATTTTTGCAACTATAAGTTTATTAAATTATACAATTACTTTAAATTTTAAAGTTAAAGAGTCGCTGGCTGACTCGAATCAAACAAATCGAAAAGTAGGATAGTAAAATTAAAATTTAAAAAATCAAATAGTTATTTTAAAATAGTCTATAGTTCATATAAGTTATGTACGTTTTCCGTCTTAGAATATTGAAGACCCACCCACTTTTTTTTTTTTTTTTTTTTTTTTTTTTTTTTTTTTTTTTTTGGGGTTAAATGAAAATTTTGCATTTTACCACCCGTCGCTATAAATAAATGCTAATTAATAAGTATATATATGGACTAAGTTAATATAGGATCTTCTATAAAGGTCTTAGTTGGTTAAATCTTTTGAAATTATTGTTATTTAAGCCCATGGACCCGGTCCATGGAGGCAATAGGGCCCATTAGTAATTGGGCTGGCCCAACTGGAGGAGGTCCGCGCAGTGGAGTGATGGAGAAGAAGAAAATTCACGAGTCAGCTCGTATTCGGCTTAAAATAGACTCGAAATTGACTCGTTCGAAATTAATTTCAAACATAAAATGAGCTTAATTTTTTTTGCTTGAAATAATTTCAATCCGAGCACGAGCAGAGCAGGCTTTCACTTGTTTGTATTTGGCTCGAAATAGTTTGAACAGATAATATTAATATTATATAAGTATATCGTTAATTGAAAATTATAAAAAAGGAATTAGAATCATTAACCGATTAGCTCGTAATCGAACAATTTCGAGCTGAACTCGAACATGACTTGAAATTAGATCGAAAAGTAGAAAAAAAACAGCCAAACTCGAGCATGTCTTATTCTTGCTCGAAATGAATCCGAGCAAAGCCCAGCACGCTTGCGTTCAGCTCATTTTCAGAGCACAAGGAGGACCAAATGAAAAAAGAGATTGGGGCTCAGTTTGGGCTTGCGAAAATATTACAGTACCAGTACGAAAGAAGTTCAATAACAAAAATATTTTATATATTTTCATACGTAATATCACTGTTAAATATATCGTGTAACGAGTCTATTATGTTATATTTTTGGATTAATTACATAGAATTTTTCATAAACATATTGAATAGGTATATTTCTATAAAGTTTAACTTTTTATATTTATCATTTTAAAAGTCTAAAGTTATTCATATATATTCTTCTGGTTTATTACTGTTAGTTCATTGTTTATTTTTTAACAGATTATATGTGAAATAACAGTTTTGTCCTTTCAAAATTATCCCTCTAAATTTACCTTACTAACTAACTAAGATTAAGTATTTAACCTATGGTTAACTAGATTTTTTTAACAGAGATAGACACTAGGGATATATGTAAATAACGTTGGATTTTTGAAAGGATAAATATAAAAAGTTGAACTTTGTAGGTATATATTTGCTATTCAATATGTTTACATGGAGCTATGAAATTAATTCTATATTTTTTTATCTAATTTTTAAAAATTTTAATTTTTATTTTTTTTTAATTTATTTAATTTGAGCCCGTTATCGATACATTAACTTTAAAATTTGAATGTATGGTTTATCTTTAATATATTTTATATAATTTTTATAAATATAAATTTCTTAAAATAAATAATTAATTTTAATTTTAAAATTAAAGCACTTTTGAATAACTCAAATTAAATAAATTAAAATACTAGGTAATAAAAATTAAATTTATTCAGATAAATTCTGTAGTTTTTACTATTATAGTATACAAAATTTATTTTATTGACTTTTTATTCGAGAGTTTTAACCGTTCGATCCCAACATGACGGTGATCTTGGACTTTTGTGGCAATCCAACGGCGGATGGATTTAGATTCATTCCGCTTGCTTTGCTTTTCCGATGGACGGTGGAGATCGCCCGATATACTCCACCATCAATAATGCCACTCATCACAACTTGCCACGTGGCACGTGGCAAATGCTGATCCGTTGATGACCTTTCAAATGGGACCCACTTTCTTTTTATTTTTTTAATATTTTTTTGACTTTTTGTTTTTTTAAATTTTTTAATTAATTTATAATTTAACATTCTATTAAGCGACAAAAATTTGCTGTTTCTACCGTCGCTATCCCGACCGTTCAAATTTGGACGGTTGATCGAGTATCCAACGGTCCGAAATACCCCGCATCTCGCGCTAATTCTTCGGAGGATTTTATTTTATTTTATAATAATTAATCCTCCTCTTCAATTCAGTATTTGAATTTTTTCTTTTTATTTTTGTTCGCACGAGCGATCGAAACCCTAAAATTCGGCGAATTATACACCGAGAAAGATCGATTTTGACCCCTTTTTTTCGTGATCTAGGTCGGATTTTTTCCCCATTTGAGGGGTTTAAAGGCTCAAACGATCAAAAGATCGGAATTTTCTTTGTGAATTGCGTTGGAATCGTGATAAGATGATTATTAGGGTTTTCCTCTAAAAAAAAAAGATGATTATTAGGGTTCGTGCGAGTTCGCGGATTGATATGGAAAAGGTGCGTTCTTTAAAGAATTAACGCCGCACTCTTTTGATGCTTTTTGTGGCGGTTTCTTTTGCTTTTGTCTTTTTTAAATGCTGGGTTTAGGAATCTGCGTTAATTTGGACGTGTAGATTTAGGGTTAGGGTTCGTATCATACGGAATCATCGAGTGGAGTATGGATTAGGGAAGCATTGTTTTGAAAAGGGATTTTTGGTTTTGAGAGGTATTGGTAAATTACAATCAACTGTTTTCAGGTATAATTCTTATTGTTTCAATGATATTTCTCATCTTTTAGGATACTTGGCATATTGAAATGAAAGATTTTTATTTTTATTCTTTTTCCGCTTTCCAATTTGATTGATTGAAGGGGGAATTGTGTTGGAGTTTTGGGAATGAAATTAGCAACTTTGCTTGTGAATCGCGAATGATTTAAATCAAATAAACCATAATCTTCTATCGAAATCCTGCATGATGATAATTTTGCTTTTTTACTGTTCGATCTGTTGGTTGTGTGGGCTAGAGCAGGATTGGCTTCTGAGAATTCTGATGTTTTGTTTCTGTAATCGGCATCGGCGCCGTTTATATTGCTTCCTTGTTTGCGACACTATTCTGATTCGCTATATTTCAGTGTTTTATCAGGAGATTTAGATACATAATTTCTTTGAATTTTCTTGAATTTTTGAAGGGTGAGAGTACTAGATGAAGCTTTCTAAAGTTTAATCCTTGATTAAGGTCTTTCCTTTATTCCTTTTCCGTATTTTTATCATGTAAGAGCGGTCGTCTGATACGCAGAAAAATTATCTATGATGGAGCAGGATGAAGGGTAGGAAATGGCGGAAGGGCAAGAGAAGCTTCCTTAAACTAATTGTACAGAGGACAATGAAGTGCTTTTGCTCAGGGGAGCGGTTTAGGGCAAATGAGATGATTCAATCTGCTAATTCTCAAACCACAAAGGACTGTTCGACCAGTAAACGCTCTTCTCAAAATGGCGAGGGTGAGCGGCGGATCGACAATTGCAGTATAGAGGAAGCCGAATCATCACTTCGTGAGGGCGTTTGCCTTAATTACGAGGTTGATCCGTCTTTCTCAATTCCTTTTTTCAAAAAAATATTATATATTGGAGCAATGGATGGTGAATTAGGGAAAATAGTGTGGGTGTTTGGCCGCGTGGTCGCGCGACAACCACCGTGCAAAGCAAGGAGCTTCTCTCCAAACACCCTAAATATTTCCTTGTAATTCAGAATGGTAAGAGTATGCGAAAAGAGCCCATTAACATAAGTTTCGAATTGGAACCTGCTCAACGAAACTTCTGGTGGTTTGGAGGATGTGAAAGTCCAACCGTCGTACTTTTTGAGCCGTATTTAAAATCAGAACATTATGTCAAGAAAAATATGGGTCTGTTCTACCACGTACACTACTCCATGATAGTGCAGTTGCCATCTTTGCCAGTTAGAGTTTGATGCTAAATTTAGTCGTTCTTTTTCAATTGTAATCGAAGTAGAAGGGCATTTTCACATTGCTAGTGTTTGATTGTAATAAAAACTTTGAATTTGATGGTCTTTGAAAGCATTTTATCCTGATGATCATATCCTGTAAGATTTGGAGATAGAATAGAAGCATCGATGATTTTTTCATTGGGTTCACTTGAGATTTGTATAAGCTATTAACCGCAATTCTTATGCGAGGTTCTCTGGTCTGGAATTTTGTATGTTTCCTGAAAGTTCCCTTTTACGGAGCTTCTTGTACTGACTTTTTTCTAAACCTGGTTAAAGCTTCATTCCCTTGTCTATCATGGTTTGTCTCAGGTGGTCCTATATTGAAAGGAAATCAAAGACTAAATGAAAAAACAAGAACATATGGCTTTTGTTTCCTCTAATTTTTCTTCTTTTCTATTCTGTACATGTTCTGCTGTGTTATTTTTTTTGTTTTTGGAGACTACCACTTCATGACGAGCTTTGCCTTTGTATAGTGAATTTTGGTTCTAATCACTTATGCACCTACAAATAGAATGAGGTAGAAAAGATGTCTTAATTTATTATTAAATAATCATCTAAATTGATGAGCTACAACAGTAAGGTCCTAAGGTATTTCTGATTCATGTGAGTTTGCCACTTTGCAGGAAGCTAGGGCTTTGCTTGGGAGGCTAGAATACCAGAGAGGGAACATAGAAGCGGCGCTTCGTGTATTTGATGGAATAGATTTTTCTGCCCTTACTCCTCAGATAAAAATGTCTATAACTAGAAGAAGAGGTGGCAGGAAGGTTCGTTCACATGATGATGCACGGCCGATGTCCTTGCATGCAGTTAGTTTACTCAACGAGGCTATATTTCTTAAAGCGAAAGCTCTTCGTGATCTTGGAAGATTCAAAGGTAAAAAGTTAAAACAGCAGGTTTGTTTTGTGTGACTGAGCTGGTTATTCTTTCAAATTCTCTGAGTTGTGTATATGTTTGGTAGATGTTTGAATTCCATATACTTTTGTTCATGGCTATTTTAAGTGGGTTTTATAACTTTGTTATAAAGCTTAGATCTTCATAGGTTCTTTCTCGCTATGCAATGCTCATGTAGCAGATCTGTGAGCTGAAATGGCACTCCTTTTTTCTCTTTCTGGAAGTTTTATGAAGTTAGGATGTGTCCTTTCATTAAGTTTATGAGCAGCTCCCTTTCTTGTTGGTTCTGCATGCAAAAATATACTCTTTTTCTGCATTTTGATTGCACTATCATGTCTATTTGTTGTAAGAATCTTTGTTGTTGGATTGCCAACGAACTAACTCTCTTCACTTTCTCTTCATCCTCTCTTCAACTTTGATTTGTCCACTTATCCCCCGACAATTTTCTTTTCTTATATGATGTGTTTAATCTTTGCCAAAATACATGGTTAGAATAATTAGCCTCTACATACTTGCTCAAATATTGATTCAAGCTTAAAAAAGACTTATTCTTTTTCCTTTTTTCCCCCCCTCACAGAAGCTGCCCAAGAATGCAATATTATATTGGATACAGTGGAGTCTGCATTACCCGAAGGCTTGTGTGGAAACAATGGCATTGATTCAAAATTACAGGAAACAATTGCCAAGGCAGTTGAATTGCTCCCTGAGCTATGGACATTAGGGGGTTATCCACATGAAGCCATCTCTTCGTATCGAAGGGCACTTCTTAGACACTGGAATCTCGAGGCAGAGACCGTAGCAAGAATACAAAAAGAATTTGCTATATTTCTTCTCTATGGAGGTTGCGAGGCAAGTCCACCAGACCTTCGCTCTCAAATGGACGGTTCCTTTATACCAAGAAACAATTTGGAAGAGGCCGTTCTTCTTTTTATGATTCTGTTGAGGAAATTCACCCTCAAGAGGGTCGAGTGGGATCCAACCATTATCCAACATCTCAGTTTTGCACTATCTGTTTCTGGACAGCTGAAATCTCTAGCGAGCCAGGTTGAAGAATTGTTACCTGGCGTGTTGGATAAGAGAGAACAATTATATACTCTTGCATTGTGCTACATGGGGGAGGATGACGACGTAACTGCTTTGAACTTGCTGAAAAAGATACTGAACAACAGAGAGGCGCCGGATTGTCTAAAAGCACTGGTGCTAGCTTCAAAAATTTGTGGCGAGAAAAGCGCTTTTGCGGAAGAAGGTGTCTCCTTTGCACGCAGGGCTATTGCCAATTTGAATCAAGGCTGTGATCAGATGGAAAGTGTTGCGAATTATTTACTTGGGATTTCTCTTTCAGCTCGAGCTAGAATCTGTTTTTCTCATTCAGAAAGGGTTTCTCTGCAGTGTGAAGCACTCGAGGCGCTAGAAAAAGCAGAAAAGAAAATGTGCGGGAAAGATTATAGGGTAATATATAATCTCAGCCTGGAAAATGCTGAACAGAGGAAGTTAGATGCTGCACTCAGCTATGCAAAGCAGCTTCTGCACTTAGAGGCCGGGTCAAACATACAGGGGTGGGTTCTGTTGGGTCGAATATTCAGTGCGCAGAAACGGTTTCTTGATGCTGAGGCTACAATTAATGCTGCTATAGATCAGACTGGAAAGTGGAGCCAAGGAGAGCTCTTAAGGACTAAAGCAAAAATTCAGATTGCGCAGGGGAAAATGAAGAGCGCAGTCGGGACGTATACGCAGCTTCTTGCCATTATTCAGCTTGAGACTAAAACTTTCGGTGCGGGGATGCAATTTTTGAAGGTTTGAATTTTTTTTCATTTACTTTGTTGAGTAGTGAAGTCCTTGAAGTAGACAATCTAAGAGGATAATTCGTTCTTTAGTGTAAAGTGCTAAATCTTCGTCTCATGATTTTACTTTTGGAATAAGCAGATATTCATATATGTACATCTGTGAAAATTCTCTGTAATAACGTCTCGCTGCAAAATCTGAAAACTTATATATACCATTTGAAAACTTGATTTGTCACATATATATATACTTGGACAGTTGTACTACAACTCCCCTCTTAAAAAATAAAAAACGAAAAATCTAATACATATTTTTACCAGGTGCATATATACGTACACGGATGATTAAAACCCTGTAGTTCCAGTCCCTTTAGCTTACTTTTCATGTCATTGGCGACAGGGTCAAAAGAACAACAGAAGATTGGAAATAGAGACATGGTATGATCTAGCTCATGTTTACTTGCGCATGTCACGGTGGAGGGATGCAGAGGCTTGTCTCTCCAAGCTAAATGCTATAAGTCCTTATTCGGCGGCATTAAGCTGTCATGCTACAGGTAAAGTTCTTGCCTTGTTGCTATTAATATCTCGTTTATGGGTTGAGTTGGCCTAAGTTGTCCTTAATACTGATTTTATCGATATTTCAGGGCAGCTGTATGAAAAGAAGGGTCTTTCGAAAGAAGCTTTCGGGGCATATACTAAAGCACTGGAGCTAGAACCTACGCACGTTCCAAGCCTGGTATCTGCGGCCATTGTTCTGCGACAGCTTGGCGACCGGCCTTTATCCACCATGAGGTGCTTTTTAACTGAAGCTCTGCAGCTGGACCGGACGAACCATGTAGCGTGGTTTAATTTAGGTCTGCTTTATGAAGTCGAAGGTGCCCGATCAGCACGTGAAGCTGCCGAGTGTTTTCAAGCTGCTGCTGTTCTTGAAGAGACTGCACCTGTTGAACCCTTCAGATGACTTCCGTGTGTCGCGGGAAAAACGTTCTGTAAGATATTTTTACTCCTCTGAGATTGAGTAAAATGATTTTGCCTAATATAAAGATTATAAATTGTAGCTTTCTCAGAAGATCAGGAGAAATAGTTGCCCTACATTTTTTTTTTTTTTTGCTCACTCCCCTTGTAGTGACTGAATTAGAACCTACAGGCCTCAATTGGTTACACAGTTTTTTCAACTCAAATCCTGATCTTGTTATTGTCGGTTTACTTGCAAACTAGTCAGGTTTTTTTTTTTTTTTTTTTTTCAAATTTATTTGTTGGGTTGACAAACTAATCCTATAAATGTACAGGATGGAAACAATCTGCCATTTGGCGGCACATTTAGTTGCATATGATTTGAGTTTAGAAACAAGGAATAGAAAAAAAAAACAAAAACAAAAACAATCAAGCTAGCCACCCATATGGATGAAGCCTTTTCCTCTGTAAAGTATTGTAGAGACTCCATTGCCCTAACTCTCATGTGAACCCTGGCTTGAAACTGTGTCTCATTTGTGCCGTCGAGTCAGTTCATTGCATGTGAATAATGGAGGCACTGTCGGTTCAGTTCATCGCATGCGAATAAAGGGGAGAAATTTTGCACTGGAGAATCAGATTTATATTCCTTTTTTTGTGGCTGTCGCTGTCGCTGCTACCGCTTTAATGCAGTTTAATGAAAGAGAACTGGTGTTGTTTTATTGCTCCACATTTCATGTGAATATTTTGTGAATTTTTTTCACATTTCATGTTAATATATTTTGTAAAATTTATGTTTCATATGAACTTCTCACTGTATATAATACTGAATTTAATTCCAAGTGCAGGTGTATGTTAATGCATGGAATAGATACTTCAGATGTATATTTATCTGAAATTTTAGGTGATCCTCTCTTACATTTTTAGATGAAGAATGGTGCATCTAAATGAGATTCTGTATGGTTAAAATAGGGATTCAAAAAACAACAAACTAATGAAACAAATGAAATGTTTAAGATGTGTCAATCAAATGAGTTCAACATCTCATATTTGATGCATCTATCTGATCTTTTATTATCTGATCCTGTTTTTTCATTCTGTGTAGAGATAATATAAAACAATTATTATTTTCTACAAATTTAAAGCCAACTGGGCTGGAATATATATATTTAGAAGTTCTTACTTGCAACTTCTGAGCTTTTGGAATTGGAATAATATGGATTCTCATTAGCCCAAAAGTTGAAAGTTGACACTTCCCAGAGTACTTTAGCTAGACTCATATTTTAACCAATTAAACTCCAGATTTTTAATGTCTGAGGTTCAGACATTGGTGGTTGGAATAATATAGATTCTAAGGGCTCTGAAGTTAGTCTTTTGGGTTCTAAACAGGTGTAATTTGTGTTTTTTTTTTTTTTTTGGTGAAACAGATTTATTGCATTTTGGTTAAAAAGATTAGATTAGCTTTTTTTTTTTTTTTTTTTTTTTTTTTTTTTTTTTTTATTTAACAGCGTTATTATTGTTATTATTTAAACATGTTAGTTGACTCCGGTCTAACGACAGCAGTTCGAATTTTCATAGGGATGCAATTGCAGCAGTTGGGCTTAGCTACATCAAATCAAACAAAAAAATTTATGACTGCATGTATTTTTAATTGCACTGCAGTTCAAAATGTATGCAATTGAACCACCCCTAAGTCATGGAAACTAAGTATTAACTTCGTGTTTTGTCGCGAAATTATTGGTGCTATTAAGTTTTCGACATTTGAATAAAGTCAACTAAAGAAAAAGTAAAAAGTATAATAGTACGGATCTTAATACAAAAATCACAAGTATAGTTAGACTTGTACTTATATAAACTCTACTATATATATATATATATATATATATATATATATATATATATATATATATAGGCTACTATATTTGTATAAGTATTAAGTAATTAATGCTTAATTTTATTTCTTAGATCATTCTATTTTATCAACCACTCACTTAATCTAAGGGACCCACTATCATTCTAACCACACATCTTTTCATCCAAGGACTAAAAACCTATAAGCATTAATGACCGGTACTTTTAAAAAATATAGAAGCTCAATTATATATATATATATATATATATATATATATATATATATATATATATATATATATATATATATATATATAGCTATGCTGGAATGCTATCGATAGCAAACGGGTTGCGTTGTCATTTATTTATTTTTGATGATGGAGTTTTCAAAAACGACGATTGCTACCGTTAAATATGATCTAAACCATTTAAATTGTCTTAAAATTAAATTTTATATTTTTTTCGACATTCTTTTTTGTCTATTAAGTGGTTACAAATATAAACAGCTGAAAATAAATATTTTTTTAAAAAATAATAATAGGAGTATTGTAATCAAAATTGAGAATATAGATCTTATTTTACATAGTTTAGAAAATTTTTTAACCAAAATTAATTAATTTAAATTTTTTTACACTGTTAAACGAAAAAAAACTCTTATTTACTATTAAAATTATAAATTTTACAATTCATTGATCATTAGGTCAATAATGTCAAAAAAAATTAAAATTTAATTTTTAAATACTTCCAGTAATCTAAATCATGTTCAGCGATATCGATCGTCAATTTAAAAGCTCCATTAATTTAATTTCTAAATACTTTCAGTAGTCTAAATTATGGTTAGTGATATCGATCGTCAATTTAGAAGCTCCATTATCGAAAATAAATAGATGACAACAGAGCCCGATTGGTATCGATAGTGTTCAAATCATAAAGTATAGGTTGGATCCACTTCAACATTACAAAGCATTGTTGGGTAGGTAGAGGAGGAGAGTAGTATATTCAAAAGGAATTCTAAATCTGTTTAATTGAATGTAATTGTAACTGCATGCAATTCTAAATCTAGTGTTTGATGTCATGTATTTGATTTAATGTGTTGGAACTGTAGTTGAAACTATACTTAAATTGTGCAGAATTTGATTTGCATTAGTTAGAGAGGATAACTTTAAACAAAAGATAAATTTATCTCCCTAATTATTTTCTAAACAAAATATCTTCCTTGTCCACAATGAAAATAACCTCACCATCACAAAAATAAAGTAATAAAATTTTTTAAATACACTTCTCAACTACATGCAATCAAACAAACAACTTAAAATTATAACATTTTCTACTGCATCAAAACAAACACAATATACATGATCATATTATATGCATCTTCAACTACACTGCAAAAATTCTTGGTGAATCACATGAAAAAATCAACAACCATTACTAATAACAAGAAATTAGTTTTGGTCGTGGTTCGAATAGCATACATTTTGAACAGACATATATTGTTAACTAGGAATGCATCAAATGAGACTAATTTATATGTTACTAAAGCTTGCTGGTTCATTTGGATCCGTAAATCAAAGAAAGAAAAACAAAAAATAGATTATAAAAAAAAACTTTGTACTACAACTAATACATGGCACAAAAATTTGCTGAATCTTGTAAACAGTCTTAAAATGAGATTTGAACCTTAGATGATTCTAATGGTAAAGGTTTTGGCTATGCAGCAATTCCACGGCCGCACCAACAACATCCTTTCCCTCCGCGGGGATGTCCAGCCCCGGCTCGAAAATTTTCCTCTGGAGGAGCTTGTCCAGTTCCCCTCTCAACCTCTGTCAGAATTGTAGTTTGAAAATCAGAACGCAGATTCATCATAGGTGCTTTGTTTCTTTTGATTATTCATCAGCAATTCATTTATTGCTTACCAATCAGATTGTTATGTTTAAGGCAAAATCTAGTCACTGGAGTTTGACCCCCGATTTCGATTTCGTCCTTGGGAGTTTAAATTGCAATAATTTAGCACCTGATTTCCAATCCCAATCCCAAGTGCACCCTTAAAATTTCAGTTTAACCCTAGAATTTGACCAATTTTAATTTTCTCTCTGAAGTTTGAGCCAGTTGCAATCGCTCCTCAGCGTTCCAATTTTATGAGATCAAGTCTGGTGACATTCCTGACATGACACTCTTCAGATGATAGAATGAACAAATGACTAAATCATCATAATTGGAACTGTGAGTACAAATCTAGATCCCCCCCTCCCCCCCCCCACACACACACAAAAAAAAGGATCTGAAAATTCATCTAATTTTGTCAAACTGAAAACCTAGGATTTGAATGTCGATTATGTGGGGTTCCTAAGGAAGACGGCCCATTTAAACTGCCAACTTCAGATCTTGATCCTAAATTCCAACTACCAGCAGGAGCCTAAAAAACAATAATAGAGTAACTAGAGTTTGCGCTGTACCTGAATTAGTTGTATAACACTCTTAGATGCAGAGAAATGAAGGTAGCCACCTAACATCTCGATGCCTTCCCCAGTTTTACTTGGAATAAGTGCACCGCCGAAAAGTAGCAAAGCGTAATCTGAAATATTAGTCGAGTCTCTGATATAAATGTTTGCAGTTTTCACCTTCTCACTATAAACTATGTATGGCAAAGGGAACTGGTCGACCCTGGCATTCACTGAGGATGGGTGAATATCGACTTTTCCGACTTCTTTACTGTAGAAAGCTGTCCTCTTCCCTCTTCTTTTGCACTGGATAACATTAGGGTATAGCCCAGCACATAGGACGGCACAAATCATTTCTAAATCATTTCCATAATGATTATACGTCTGAAATTAAGAGAATATGTCAGAAAAGGTAATAGTTTTAAAGTTCAAATTACTAATAAACGCCAAAAGCTTATAAAACGGAGTGAATACAGAGGTGGCACGCACTAACAACAGTTCAAGCAGCTGAGCATTAAATTTTCAGTCTGCGAGAAGACTTGCACTTATATTGCATGGCAATATGATCCGTGAAAACTTTCAGGTTTAAGACTTTTTTTGTTTGCAGTTTTTTTAATATTGAAACAAAGGACATTAAAAATAATGCAGAACCAAAGCCAGTGCTACAGCAGCTACTATTGTTGGTTTCAGGCACATGTGAAGGGTAGAAGTCATCACATTCTTTATGTACAAATTGAAAATTTACAATACATACAATAAGAATAGCACCTGTACCTAAACATAAAATAGAGAACCAAGTCAAAGACACACCTTAAGTCCTCTAGCCTTGTTCACAAAACCAATGTCAGATAATAGATCAATAAACTGATTTCTCATGTCGTCCATCATCTGCAGTGTTATGGGAGATAAAAAGTTCTGCCAGCAGAAAGTACGCTCCCTTCCACTACGTTTTGCATCCTTCCATGCTTCAAAAGCCTTTAGAAGAGCAATATGATCACTGCAAAAATAAAAAAGGTTAAATATCTATTTGAGTAATATCACTGCACATTTTCAAGCAGAAAATAGAGCATTTAAGAGTACCATCAGCAGAATATGTAGAGAGATCGACTTTTAAATGTGTTATGAAATGACTCTTTGTGATTCATTCCATATCATTATGACAAATACATAAAAAATTCACCTTTTTAACTAAAACAAGGTGAAAACAGCTTAACAAGTTGATTTAATTATAGCAACAAATATCAATGGATTACATATTGAGGAAGGGTGAGGGAGATTGGAAATCAATATCTGGCAGGGAAGAAAAATATGTAATAACGAGAGGAACTAATATTATACTAAGCTAGAATTTTAATCAGTTTGGAGGAGGATAATCCTCAAAAAGAGCAAAAGCATAGATGGAGGAAGAAATGAAGTTACCTGTAGGAATCCGTAGCAAACGATCTTTTGGCAGCGTCGGCTTCTTCTTTCCTATTTATTGGCAAAACAAATGGGTCTCTACGTGCAAGAGCAGCAGCAATTGTTAAAGCTGGATCTAAACACTGAAAAATACATCCCATAAGTAGCATCTTTCCGATATTTGGATCCAAAGGCAGCATGCAGAGATGTCGTCCTGTATAAAGTTGGAAATTGCAATGAAGCACTATTCAAACACAGTAATAAAAACATTTCTTTACTAGAAAACGAAATAAGTGAGAATCTTATACACACCAAGAGGAGTAAGTTCCTCCATGTCATCTAGTGCCCCGATAGTTTTGAGAAGTTCAATTGCATTTTTAACAGCAAGCAGGTCAGGAGGTTGGAGGGCCTTCGCTAAAAAGAACTCAACTGCTCCGAGTCGTAAGCTTTTAATATGAAGGCATAGCTCTTGCAAAGGAGTTCGAAGAATTTCAGGCAATTGATATTGCGGCATCGCATCATGAATAACTTTTGGGTATAATCTGTAGCAAACACCGGGTTGCACACGCCCAGCACGACCCCTCCTCTGTATAAGGAGATCCGTTATCAGAGGATTGAGTTAAGTTATTCTTGATGCTTAAACAAGTATTAAGATTTCCACAAGTTAATATACCTGATGTGCGGAAGCTTTGGATATCCATGATGGTAACAAGCATGCCAGCTTATTTAGGGCATCATAACTCGTTTCCTTTGCCTTTCCACAGTCAATCACGTACACAACATCATCAATAGTAATACTACATTCTGCAATATTCGTGGCAAGCACAATTTTTCTGCAATTAAAAAAATAGAAAAAAAAATGTGTCATCATAGGAATTAATTTTTAAGAGGATTACGCATGGAGAGAACATAAATACAAACAACATTCAGAAAGCAAAAGTGAAAAAAGACTCACGCAAATGAGATGCATTATCTGCACACGAAACTCTAAAGTAAGATAAGATTGGTCAGCCTAATAACAGCAAGCTCCCTTAGAGCATCATTACTAACAACTCGCTGGAAAAGGAAAGAAAAACAAAGAGGAAAAGGGGGCAAACACACACACACACACACACTTGCCTCATATTACTCGGTGGTCTATCAAAAATCTCCCGCTGATCGACAGTTGGCATGGACCCATGCAAAGGAAGGACTAGAAATTTGCTAGAATTTCCAAGGAAATTGTTTTCCTTAATCTTGTCAAGAAGCTTAGAGATTTCATCCCAACCTGTGAGAAACACGAGGATCGCACCATCCCCTTCATGGCGACAGATATACTCGATTGTACTTTCCACCTAAATGTGCACATAAAGAGCCAACAAATATCAGTTGCATGTGAGGTGAAGTAAGTCGATGGCCACCTAAACAAGAAATTAGACACTTCAGAAAGATTCTCTGTTAAAGTAAACATAGGAAGGTATATTAATGTAAAATGACTATATTTTTCCTTCAAGTATAAATGTTTAATTGCTGGCTTGTTGCTATCATGCAAAGAATAGATTCAGTGCCAATAATGCGGTGCTGATGCATATAGCACACTGCAAAGAAAAAAATTGATTCTTCTCAGGCCAGTGAATTTGGATACAAGTTCATAAACTGCAGAAATGCAGTAGGCTCCTTTTCTTATATTTTATGCATATGAAGCAATGGGCTATGTTCAACGTGAATAATTTATAGACACCTGAACAGCTTTGCGTATTTCAATTCCTTTTTCTTTAGAAGGGACTTCTCAGAGCATCATTAACTAAAGCAAGGTATATAACACAGAATACCTCATAAAAGCTTTTCTAATCAATAAAACAACCACTAAAATCTTCAGAATTATCTTTGTCTTATTTTTTGCTTGAAAATTATGTTTCAAGATGCTCTATTATAATTAAAGAATAAATTGGCAGCCTCTAGCATGATAATCAGCTAAATGGCCGAAACAAAGTCAACAAAACTGCAGGACATACAATATAAATAAAGAAACTTGACAAATTATTCAACAAATTCTTAGTTACTTACGAGTCCCAAATCTAGTTGAGTGCCAGACCAAGCTTCAAGAGATTGCCTTGTAGAAGTGCTATAGCTCTTATACTGGCTATTAATATCAACTTCCTAGAAAAATGTAACATAAAAAAGAATACGATCAACACACAGTCGAAGATATCAAATAACATGATTCATATTTTACGTTAGAAATATCTCCAACATCACAAGGCAAGAGTTGAAAACTGAGAAAATATGAGAATGAGACTATGCAATGACTTTTAGAGAAGCAAAGAAAGAATAAGCATAATATGGAATCAAAACTAGACTTCCATAGAGAAAACTTGGTACTAGTAGAGAGCAATGCTGTGACATGTAGGTTTTCTAAAATCAAGTATGCTACCAGTGTAGAGGATGATAACTCAGTCAACAGAACTATCTACCAATATTTTGCACAGGAAGTAAAGTTGACCAACATAAGAAACTATTAACTTCAGAAACACAAAAGTAAATTGTTCAGCCAGCAATTTGAAAAGAACATCAAAATATGTGGTCAGTCTTGCCTCAAATATTTCAGTCAATGGGTCACTTTTTGTTGACTGTTGTCTTCTTCTTCTTGAGCTCCCTTGATAATCATCGAATTCTGAATTAATCTTGTACCGAGTTTTTTCTAAAGCATCTTCTAGAAACAGTTCGGCTACAGAAAAAGTAAACCCCTGCATAAGTAAAAAAGGAGCTAAAATGAGATCAGATTCAGGCAAATATTACAGGAAGAGTATCCTCCATCTATGCAGAATTCATATGCCGAATACCGGAATATGGATGATTGGACTGTTCCCAAAATAATTAGAGAAGAGCTCTGCATTTATAGTTGCACTCATCAATATAAGACGAAGGTCCGGGCGTCGTGGCAGGAGGTCACGCAAGATAATGATGAGGAAATCCTCGTTCATGCCCCTCTCATGAATTTCATCCACTAGTAAATGACTTACACCACTTAAATCTGGCTCCTGGACCTGTCATTTCCAAACTAATTTGATCAGTCAAAAGTAGATTAACATAGGAAGTAGGAGACAACAATGGAAATGCCAAATATACTATCTTTATAACCTCATCACAGAAAATCAAAAGATTAATTGGAAAAATTAGAATGGTGGCAAACTAGAGGAATGAAATATAAGAGACACGACAAACCGAAAGGCCATCTTGACATTTGGCCAATGAATCCAAAGATGGAAAGAGATAAAAGTATGAATATGGTATTGATGGCTCCAAAAAATTCATTGAAAAACTAGAGCCACATACCAGCCTCCGAAGCAATACTCCAGTTGTGCAGAAGAGAAGTCGTGTTTTTGCAGAACGTTTTGCTTCCACACGGATCTGGTAGCCCACAGTTTCTCCGAGATTTTCACCCCTTTCAGAAGCTATTCGTGCTGCAACAGAAATCGCTGATATACGGCGAGGCTGAGTGCATATTATGCTGCAATCAGCTCCACGAAGATTCTCTATCTCCTCCTCCAATATGAATTGGGGTAACTGTGTAGTTTTGCCACAACCCGTTTCACCGGAAATGACCAGTACCTACACAGTCAGGGTTGAAGTTACATACAGAAAATTTTCCACCAGAAGATACAATAAAAGCAACCACAGAGAATTGGACACTTAGATTGAAAAGAAACTAATCTAAATAACTCAAGTAAACTATGCATACAACCAATAGCTACTCAAAAAGCACCATAATAAGATACTACAAATAGATACTTATGCCAATAATGGACACAAGTAAACATGGCAATGCAAAAGAAAATTTAAGTTAGTAATTGCAATGGCATTGCACCACCAAAGACCTTCTTCACCACTTATTTCCAACAAGTAGGGATACGAAAAGTGAGAAACAAGCTACTTTTTGAACCATACATGATGACTTCATGAAAAAAGAAAAAGTCTAATCAAAAAGAAAAATTGCTTTCCTTCCTTTTCCTTGTTATTTTCTTCTTCCTACTACTAATTTTTCGTAAGGACAGTTCTGCAATATCTGTCTTAAAGCAATAGACAAATAAAACAGAAACCAAAATTAGCTGTAGGGATTAGTTTTAATTTGACTGAAGCTCTAGAACAGGTATACACAGTTTGCATTGCCATAACTAGTGGAAGACAAAATAGTCAACAGTAATAGCACCATAAAAGTTTCATAGTGACGACATAAAGGAGCACCGAAAGCTATGTATCACGGACACTTCTATAAGCCTCGCGTGTCCATGTCTGACATAAGATGTCCGTGCCGGACTTTAGTCCTTCGACGAGGGTCCATAGCGCATTCCATTATATATATATATATATATATATATATATAATGTAAGATAATAAAGATTTTGACTTTTTGATGAATACATACTATTTATTTTTTTGACAATAAAAATAAATTATGTATGGAAGATAATTTCTTCCTTAAAATATCTGAACTATAAATGAAAATTTTATTAACTTTCATTCGTATGAGAAATATAATAATATTTTTAATAAAGTTAACTACTTACATATAATAAATATATATTATTATTATATTAATAATATTATGTTTTATTAACAGTGTCCATGCCGTGTCGGTGTTCTAATTTTTTAAAAGCTATCGAATCGCCGTAAAGTGATGCAAACAAGTTGATAGCGAAGCAAATGACATGAACAGCTTAACAGCACTGCAGCCCTTCAAGGTTACAAAGTGAACACTAGTCAGAGAGCACTATACCTGATTGGCTACCACAGCTTTCAGAAAGTCATCTTTTGCTTTGTATGCAGGTAACTTTTCTCTAAAAGACTGCATTGCCCTTGCACTTGGTGATGCCTATTACGCACAAAGTGCAAAACAATTATGAACAATGTGTTCAACAAAATATGGAAAGCCAACAGCATCCAAATATTACCTTCTTTGAGTTCTGAAGGTCCCTAAGTTGGGCACTGAACCTCTGCGTATCAACTTTTGATGCTAAGTCGGATTCAGTGGTAGATGTGCTAGGTAAAGACTGTTTTCTTGAGGGAGCAGATGGGCCGGCAGAATCATTTATTGTCAATGCTTCTTTCGATCTAGTCAGAAGGTTTTCAACTCTTCTTTCAGTCTCTGTGGACATCTTAATCTGCAAGAAGTGTGAAATAAAACAAGATAAGCACCACCGGACAAGCATATGTTTGTTACCTATCATTCATATCATAGAGCACCTCTTTCTGTGTTGATCCATGCCGTTCGTCGAGATCAGCTCTGTAATCTGGCAATGGCACTTTGCTAAAAACAAGTGTCTTCCCTTTGTTGTATGCATGACTATCTCCCCCAGAATAAGTAAAACAAAAGAAAGGAAAATTTTATTACGTTTAAGCATAACTAGTCCAGTTTCTCAAAAAAAAGTGATGTAAATTCTACACAAGAAAATAAGCAAGACTAGCCAATGTCTGGTATCATTATAAATACTATCAAGAAGATAGATTGTCCAACAAATCGTAAATTTGATAAAAGTGAAAGAACCCGAGCTAATAAATATTTAACCCTTACAAGTAGAGGCCTTGTCTTTGTGCCATATCAGCAAGAGTATTTTGACCATCCCGCCCAAAATTCCGCTTAACTATCAGCTCCTGCTGACCACTTTCTTTCAATTGCCTTATCTTATTCCACCATTCATTATCATCCAGCTTTTCAACCTGGAGACCGATGGCAAACAGAAAGCACCACTCAGAAAAGTATCCGCATATAAAATAGTTGTCAAGAACAAGCAACAATTTCGATTTGCTCAGAAGGAATTGAGACTTAAAGACAGAAGACAGGCAAAGGGACTAAGCTGAAGTTCCAGGCAGATTCCAGCGTCGCAACTGGTACTCAAAGAAAGAGAGAATGGCTGAAATAGTTTACATTTCCATTTTTCATTTGTATTTGGTACAATGATGAAGCTTACAACCCCCCCGCAAAAAAAATTTGTCCTCTTACAGCAAAACAACAAATTACCCATCTTATACTTGTGAGGACATAGAGTGAAGATCTGTCTTTTTCTTGTGTAAATACATCGAACAGCTTAATTAATTAGGTACTACGAACAACATATTAAGAAATTTCTAGCAAACCCATCCCTACGACTAAATTAAGATACAGAGAACGAATTCATGCATCAAATATAACCCTCTACTGATTCTATATCACTAACAACACAAACAAACTATGAACAACAAGCACGAACTGATACTATGCCAACGCATCGATCACATCATGATGAATCAACATATCACACAACATACCTCTCCGCCCATTTGGCGGAGGCGCTCGGCTCTCCACTGCGGATCCCACCACCTCTGCTCCCCTCCGCCGCGTCCCCTTCCTCCGCCGCCTCTTCCACCACCGCCGCCCCTTCCGCCGCCGCCGCCCCTTCCTCCACCGCCTCTTCCGCCGCCGCCGCCGCCGCGGCCGCCGCGGCCGCCGCCCTGGTAGTTGGGGCGAAACGACATGGGGCGAAGATCGAAGAAGCCTCTGAGGGGGAAGCAGAATCGGGGTTTGGAGGAGACGACGTAGTAGAGTTGAGAGCCCAAAATGCAACAGAGGGGCATACAGAGAGAGAGAGAGAGAAAGAGAGAGAGAGAGAGGGAAAAAGAGCAACGCGCGAGGGATTATGTTGCCTACGCCCTGGTAATCGGATCGGATCATTTCGGATCTCGGATCACTTTAGAGGTAAAAATTAATGGAGACCTCTCAACTATAAGCGATTATCACATAGACCCCGAAATTTTTTTTTTGTATCGTTGTTTTTTTTTTTTTTTTTTTTTTTTTTTTTTTTGTGATAGAAAATATAGTTATTTTTTTTTTTTATTTGTTTCCAAAAAAATTTTACACGCCGCGTCTTTTTCTTCGGTAATTGACTCCCGTGGCTGGAACTATCGGATCCAGATCCTTCTCAAATCCAATCCGTTAATCCACAGGCCAAGATCCGTTAATCCCACACGTCCATTTCCCCCTCCCATATTTATTGCTGCGCCTCAGAGGAGCTTCGTCCACATTTCTCCCGATCTCTTCTCCCTCTCTCTCTCTTCGCTCTCCCTTTTCTCCCTTAAACCCTCTACCCACGCGCAGATTCGGTAATCAATCTCTCTCTCTCTCTCTCTCTCTCTCTCTCTCCCTCTAGCTGAGAAAATTTAATACGAATCTTGTTTGGGATTGTCAATTTCTAGTTGGGGTTTGGGTTTTACGGAGAGAAATCGATTATTTTCATGGTTTTTTTTGGGAAATTTCTTATGTATCTGAGATTTGGCTTCGTTTGAATGATCGAGTAGGTAAACATAAGAAAAAGAAAGAAGAAAGAGCTTATATACATGTATTTACGAGCAAGATCTTTCTAAGATTTAGTTAAAACGTCTGATTTATATCTCTTTTCATAGATCGGAGCTAAGCAACATATCTCAACTGATAGTTCATGTTATTGTCCCATTTATCATGAATGTATGCTAGTTAAGAGCTTATATGGCAAAACCAGGAATCATCATTTATATAATAATTTTCTTTGAGCACTGTAAATACTACCCTTTTACCGATGTCGAAGAATCATTAACTCTTATAAGCACATTCTCGCGGCGCAGGATTTTTTTTAAAGGGCTTATTGCCTTTGCAAAGACTGTGACTTTCACTTCTATTTTGTTGCGGTTTGCCGGCAGTGGCTGAATTGGATGGTTTAAGTGGTTATGAGAGTTTAATGTTGGGGTGAGATGAGTAGAACAAATAGAAGTTCTAATGAAGGAACATCGGCCCGAACAAGGCCTTTTAGCTTTGAGGAGATAATGATACGGCGGGAAAAGAAACTGAGAGCCTCTACCAATGAAAGAGACATTGAGCCAAAGAAACCGGCTAGAAATGGTGACGGAGATAAAGGTAAATCTAGTAATTTGAAACCCTTGAAGGGTGAACAACATATGCCTAAGGTGAGGAATGAAGAAACTAAGTTCAAAATGCATGAGGATAGTCTAAAGGATAAAAAGAAAGGCGTGCCTAGTTCTGAAGTGTACTTTATAGGGGAGTCTGGCTATAGCAAGATCACTAGGGACAAAGAAAGCAGGAATCGAAAGTTCAGGGAATTAAGAAATGATGAAAGAGAACCCAGAAAGAAACAGAAAAAAGAGACAGCCGAAAATGAAAATAGAAGGACGGAGAGAGATGGAAAGTCTATAAAGGAGATAAATAAAAGGAAATATAACCATGAAGATAAAAAGTATAGGTCCCAGACTGATGGGTCGATTCCGAAGAAGCACAGTTCTGGAAAATCACGAGATTCGGAATATACAGAAAGAAGTGGTCAAAGGAAAGAGCATTTGAAACCCCACTATGACGAGCCGAGGTCAAAAAAGAGACGGTCGGTTTCATTGTCACCGAGGGCACAACAGAAAGGCTCCTATCATGTGCGCGGTAATGATGATTCAGCATTTCACTCTTCCAGGGAGAAATCAAGACGGAAATATTCTGAAGGTGACACTTACAGAACTTCTAAGAATGACGAGTATGCTAGTGGGCATCGTCGGAAACATGAGAGTGGTTTAGGTGGGTACTCTCCGAGGAAAAGAAAAACTGAAGCGACTATTACGGCTCCATCCCCAGTTGCTCGTTCCCCAAAGAAAAAGGCTGCCAAATGGGATCAACTTCCTGCAGAAGCCACCCAGCCAAATTTTGGAGCCGTGGCTTCTGCATTTCCATTGGCTGCCGATAAGCCGCTTGAGATGAGCAGTTCTACTCAAGTCACACCAGCTACAACAAAACCTGAGTCTGCACTTTCGCCGGTTGAGATTATGTTAAAAAAGGCTTCCGTTGATTCTGTCCAGCTAACACAAGCAACCCGCCCTATGAGGAGGCTTTACATAGAAAATATACCAACATCAGCCTCTGAGAGAACATTGATCGACTGTCTTAATGATTTCTTGCTATCTTCTGGTGTGAATCATATCCAAGGAACCAAACCATGCCTCAGTTGTATCGTAAGTGAACAATTTCTCAAATGTGCTATAATTTCTTTCAAGTAAATATGCATACAATCAATGCTTTGTTATTATTTTTATCACAGATAAATAAAGAGAAGTGTCAAGCTCTTGTTGAATTTCTCACACCAGAGGATGCCACAGCAGCTCTTTCTTTCGATGGCAAGAGTCTCTTTGGATCTGTCTTGAAAATAAGGAGGCCTAGAGATTATGTTGAAACAGCAGTAAGATTCTATTTACACATTCTCTTCTTCTTCTCTTTGTGTCTTCTTCTTGATGGTTTCTCATTGACTTTCTAAGTTTTGTTGCTTCAGTTACTTTTTGGATGTTAATTATTTGTGATTTTAGTCGGCAATTCACTCGCTCAATTGTTCCTTTTCGTACGTTTGCTGCTAAACATGGTGGAATTTGTTTTCCCGCCCCCCATTTTGTTCTCCCACCATCAATTCGAGGAATTCAAATGATGTCTGCATAGCTTGGTTAAGTTTATATGGATATTTTTAGCGAGAATAATAAGTTGTCGAACTATTTACCTCACCTAAGTTCTACAGTGAGATAGTTGATAAATCTGTATTAGTTGCCTATGAAGATGGCATTTGAATGCTTTATTCTGCAGTCTTTTGACATACATTTTGGATGCTGATAAGCTAGGTGGCTTATCTAAAAGGACAAAATTGTAAGATTTGTCATATAATATGAGACGGTGAAACATTTAGATCTAGTTTACTGTAAGAAATGGCTTGCTATTATGTAATGCTGTATTATATCCACAATATGGCATTCGTGACATTAAAGCACCTACCCTTTGTTTTGAATTGTATATAGCTAGCTATTTGTGTTAGTCTTACCTGGCAAAGCCATTTGTAATTTCAGTAACAAAGCTTTGGCAAATCATGATATTCATATGTATTACTTTCATGTAGCCAGTTGACATCTTACGCTGATAGATGCACCATATATTTCTTCTTTTTGGGAAAAATAATTATGGAGCCAGATATATTCTAAATTTCTAATGGGTTATCATCAATATTCATTGTTTTGTCAGTAGGCGATTTTGTAGGGCATTATTAACTCTTCTTGTCACAATTAGTGGGGCAACAGGATTAAGTATTTGTAGAGGAATCAGATGATCTTCCTCTCTTTGTCTTATTAAGCACTAAACTGAGTGTGTCCTAAGATCTTTCTATTCATTAATGTCTTTATCTTCAAGAAGATCCACCTTCTTTCCATGCCTCTCTTATAGTATATTCTTAAAGAAAGAATCTGATGGATGAACTGCTGAAAGATCAGCTTATTACTCTATTGCAGCCTAAATTATGTGTTGAACAATTTTATTGCAATTGGAATAGACTCTAAGCAACAATATTCCAGCTCCTATATTTATCATCGTCAGAATTTGTAAACACTTGCACTGATGAGAATTAAGTAATGATGTTTACTCTTTAAATTACTGTTTCATGCAGTTAGTGACATTTCTATTTGTGTCTATTGCTTGCTTATTTATGAAAGAGTCGTAATACTTGAAAAAGTTAAGTTTCAAAGCAGAGTAAGAAAGATTAATTGGTATGTTTACTTAACTTTGACGATTTAAATTATGTGTTCTTGTGATTTAATACTTGAACTTGTGTGATGATATTCGAAGTATGGGTTGATTAATAGGTTAAAATACTCTTGTTGGCCACTAATTGCTGTAAATAAAGCTTCTATATTTTGTTGTAGCTTGTAGAATAGATATGTGAGCTGTAGTCCCGAACATGTGCTAAAAATTAGATGAATCACAAGTACCTATTTGTCTATTACTTCAAATGTGACAAAAAAAATTCAATTAAATGTGTTAACCTTTGTGGTCTCTTTTATTCAGAAACCTATTCACAGCGGTCACTATTGTGCCGAATTGCTTAGTCATATTGCTACTTGTGCTATTTGTGTTAGCAGCGAACAAAAATTAGGACAAACATGTTTTTCTTCCACCAAATTGACAATTTTTAAAACGAAACTGTCAAATTAGCTGACGTACTACCTTTGTTTGTCAAATTGCTATGTGCTCAGTATTAATTTTCTAGTTATCCATTGTATTTTGTGCCTGAAGTTATAGCATATTGTTTTGTCACTGAAGTTTCACATGCTTGTATTCTTTCTTTATTTTGACCTATGGAGTTGAAAACATGATCTATGTTTTATTACTTTTGTGTTTTATATTTGGATGGAATTTACTTCATTTCATGTATCTGTGCTGCTATAGGATGCAATATAATTATGCTTCAGTTTCCGTTTGTCATCTCATTTTCTAGTACTTGCTACTGTTACTGTAATAATTATTTGATTCTATATTGTTATGTGTTTGTGTTTCTTATCGCTCTTTGCTAAACTCTTGAATTTTCTGTTACTAAAGCAAGATGGTACTTATATGGTTGGAAAAAAGCATGTAAAATCTGTAGATAAAAAAAGGGATAAGATGGCTCATCTATGTTACTTTTATTACTGTGTCTTGCCTTCTTTTTTTACTTAGAGTGCAATTTTAAGAGAAAAATCTGATGCCATGATGAATGGTTTATAGTTATTTCTGCAAGATCTACTACATGCTAGGTTTAATGTTCTTAGAAGTACCTGCTTATTTGTAGTTCTGTATACTGAAATTTTCCATTATATTCCTAAGAGCAGTTATATTTCAATTTTACTAGAATTGGATAAAATCTTTTCTGACGGGCATGTTGGAATCTCTTCTAAATAGGGTATTTTAATTGGGTGTGTCATAATTCACATTCAGGATCGTGACAAAGCGAGGACTTTATAGAGCAGAGTTCCAGGTGTAGTGCAACATTGATGTGATGCTGCTTATTTCAGATGTGATTTTTGGTGATTAATCTGTTGGAGAGTTGTCCTTTCTGCCGACTCATTCTGTGGTGCTTGCTTTAAGTATATGGCAAACTAACATGGCTCAGCCTCAGGTTGTATATTATCTCAGGAATAGAGAAATAGCACCACTGGGAACTTTGCATGCTAGGCCTTTTGAACAAGAAAGAAGCACCGTTTTCTTCCATTTTGCAAAAGCATGAATGTGGATATATATATATTTTTTTGAAATGGCCTAGAATCTATTATTTGCTAGAAATTAGGCATTCCTTTGGTGGTTAGTATATCTGCCGCAATGCCTTAAAAAACCGAGGCTTTGCAATCACATTTTCAATTCATACATAACAAATCCATTGCAGCATTAAGTAGCATAAATATAATTGAAACATTAAGAATCCGGCTACTACACTCTTAAAGTATGATGACCTTCATACTCATAAGTCATTATTTATGATAGAGCTTTCGAATCGATGATCCACGCTGTTAAACATGATTTAGAGTATTTGAAATTTATAGAAATTAAATTTCATAATTTTTCAATATTATTTACCTTACGATCAAAAGAACTCAAAATTGACAATTTGTAACAGCTGGTATGGGATACTTACTAGTTTAACGGTGTAAAAGAATTGGAATCGGTTATTTTTGATAGAAAATTTATTCACTATCTAAATAAAGATTAATAACTCCGATCTTAAATTGAAAAATCCGATCCTCTTTTTTTAGAAAGTCATTCGATTTTGCCTGTTCATTTTATGTCCGCTTGGACTCTATTATGATTTCGAAAAATCACAAAATTCATTTTCTAGAAATTTTAAATGCTCTAGATCATGTTTAACAATATGGATTGTTGATTCGGAAGCTTTACCATCGAAAACGACTTACGAGTGTGAAGCCATCCATACTCATGAGAGTATAGTAGCCCTACTTGAAACATTTAAAATGTTTTCTCTCCATATCATGAAATGGAGGTGTTCTATATTATTGCATGTAGATAGAGGATTTTATTTGAGATTTGAGAACTGTGCATTGCTTCTTTTCTTGTAGCTGATATGAATGTGCATAATTTTTATTCTAACAATATTTTCTAAAAGGTGATAACAATGCAACTTTTCATTGTGCTCTTCTTAATGAAAGGACAGTTCTCTATATAGTAGGCACTCATATATACTTAATGGAAATAGTCAGTGAGGCCAGTAAATCAAATACACCAAATACTATATATAAATTGATTTTGGACAATGAAGTTTTAATTAGCTAAAGTGTTGTGCGCTTATATAAATTGATTTTGGACAATGAAGTTTTAATTAGCTAAAGTGTTGTGCGCTTTATAAATTGGTTTTTGCAACCAGATGAAACATTGATGGCTTATAGATCATTTTCACTAATTTAACATGATTAATGCAGCTTAATGTATCTACAAAACTAAATCTTCCATTGGTATACTTAAGACGATAACTTGTTTAAAAATAGTATTGAATTAGTAGTGTGCTGAGAATCTGCCTTGTTTTTTAGCTTTTTGGGATTTGATTCCAGTCCTTTTCACTGCAGCAGATCAGATATCATCTCCGTAGGTTGAACTATACACAAGCAAGTTGATTCTTGTTAATACGATAAAAGAAAGAATCAAATTACATCACATATGACTGGAGAAGGCTTGTTCTGGTCTATTGCACGAACAGTATGAAAAATATGATATCAATTGTATTAGTTATGTGCCCTCTGTTTGATTTACTTGTGTGAGAATGCAAATAAATTTTTCTTAGTGATATTTTACTGTACTCATTTTTCCTTCAATGCTGATGAGAAAGTTGTGCAAAAGATTTAGTCTTTCATGCCACATGGGTTTGAGCTACTTTGGTTTTTATAAGATACTTAAGGCTATGTAGTTTTGAATTTTGATAATGTTAGCTTCAAAAAGGGTCCTGGGTGATGACCCAAATCTGATCTTTGGTTTGTGTTTGCACTCTGACCTTTGTTTGTGTTGCCATTCCATCTTCTCATTGATCCCTATCCTTTTGGATGGAGGAATGAACATATGACTAGTTGATAGTCTACACTACTTGCTGAGTCTTCTTGTTGAATCTTCGTGTGTGAGTTAATTGTTCTGAGTTATATAATATCAATATTAAGTAGCTGGTTTTCAGATTGCATTATTTACCTGCAGAGTGCGGCTCCAGAGAAATCAGTTGAAGAGGTAAAAGCAATAACTGATATAGTGAAGGACTCATCCCGCAAGGTACTAGCTTCAGGGGTGTGTCAATTGCTGTTAGCTGATTCACATTATGTTCATCTATGTGCTGGCTCACTAAAATTTGAATTAGATTTTTGATCACATGTATTCTTACATTCAGTATATTGCAGTTAGCTTATTCTTGTCGTCTGCTATTTTTCTGATGATTTGGATGCATGTACTTGTAATTTTGGCCTAGTAAGGACTAAAATCCCATCCCGCAACCTTTTTTTAGAAAGACGATATTGACAAAAGAAAGCTTATACTTGGTTCATGTTTGTGTGATGTGCTCTTTGAGTTAGTTGATTTTGATGGTATTTAGACTACATCAAATTGGGAACTAGTTTTTCTAAAAAAGGACGAAAGTTAGGTTACCAATACCAAATAGCTGATTCTCAGTATAATATTGGCCTCCATCGCTCTTAGCTGAAGAAATTTTTGCTCATGCGGGGTTTTGTGAAAATGAATTTCAAAGTCCTCATAACTCCCTGAAAGCAAATGGATGAAGTTGATTGTTCTGGAAGCATTAAGCTTATTGTCTCATAGTTCGATCAAAATAAACACTCTTGTCATGCTATACATCCAATTAAATCTAAGGTTGGCTAAATTTAAGTTGAAGTGTATTACACATGAAATGGTTGAACTAGGGTTTATCACAGAATAAGAGTAAGGTCTTCAAGAATATGTTTTATTCACACACATCTGAACTTGCACTTAATGTTATTTTGCAGATTTGTTCTAGCTTTCTTTGCCATCTTATCATATTATCGAGTTCTATCCTTAGTTTTCCAGGAGGTTCCTTGCAATATTCTGTTGATCTGATAGTCTTTTTACTCTCTGAAAAGTAAAATAGTTCCATGCTTTTTAAGTTTTCCAGTTCACATTCTCGTATTTGCCTGATTTTGTGTGATATCTTTCCAACTGTCACAGATCTTCATCGCTGGGATTTCTAAAGCTCTTTCATCTGAGATGGTAAGTTCTTCCGAGATTATTGTATATGATATCTTTCTCACTCTCACTTCTGATCAATATAGTCGTAAAGGAATTCCGCAGAACCTATTTGAAATGGTTTCCCTGTTATTACAGCTCATGGAAATAGTTAATGTCTTCGGGCCATTGGGTGCATTCCGCTTTGAGTATAATGAAGAACTTGATGGACCATGTGCATTTTTAGAGGTATGAAATGCTGAATAATTTTTGTTGTCTCTGTTTGTTATATATGTTTTATTTTGCTAACTAGCCGCTAATTGAAAATCATCGAAATGATACAGTACATCGATCTCTCTACTACTTTAAAGGCTTGTGCTGGATTAAACGGGATGAAGCTGGGAGGATGCATTCTAACAGTGGTTCAAGCTCTTCCTGATGCTCCTGAGGAAGTAGTACCACATATTCATTGAATATTTTTATCACCTTATTTGTTTTTCCTTTTTTGGCTAATTACAAATTTAGTCCCATATGTTTGGTCCCAACTTCAAATAAAACTGCCTTGTCAAATGCTCTAACCAGAGGAAAGGACTAAATTTTCTAATTTGAGGCTTTGAGAACATAAGTGAAATCATAAAGTTCAGGGACTAAAATTGTACTAGCTCTTTTTTTCCCCTAATTAAAGCTGATGTTTTTTCATATGAAGCGTGAACAATTACTTGGTTTCTCAGGGAAATAGCGAGGCTTCTTTATTTTATGGTATCCCTATGCATGCCAGACCCCTTCTTGCTGAATCAACGAATGTCCTGCAGCTAAAAAATGTGGTATGCTCTCTCTCTCTCTCTCTCTCTCTCTCTCTCTCTCTTGTAGGGGTGGCAATCCAGTTCGTTATTCGCGAGCTAGCTTGTGTTTGGATCGAAATGAGCTTGAGATCGAATCGCTCGTTTAGTAAACGAACTGAACACGAGCCGATTTTTTCAGCTCATTTAATAAACAAGCCGAACACGAGCTAGGGTCAGCTCGCTCGTGTTCCGCTCGATAACAGCTCGAATATATATATATATATATATATATATATATTTATTATTTAATTTTTATTCTAACTTAAATATAAAATCTAACTCCGTTATGAAGAGACCTAATTATAAAAAGGATCATTTATCTACGCCGAGCTAGAATAGTTTTAAAAGTATTAAAAAAAATTAATGCTGTTGTAAATTTTACTATTTAAATTTTAGGCCAACTTAATATAAAAAAATTATTTTTTTATGAATTTTAATTATTATATTAAGATTTTAATTTTTTATTTTTTTTTCAACTTTATATCTAATAGTCAGAATAAAAATCTAACTTGTTGTTCGCGAGCCGGCTCGTTAATAAAACGAGCCTTATTAACGAGTCGAACACGAGCCGAATTTTTCAGCTCGATATTTAAACGAGTCAGTTCGTGTTCGGCTCGTTTATTAAACGAGCTGAATACAAGCCGGCCCCAACTCGCTTGTGTTCGGTTCGTTGACATTGCTACTCTCTTGTAGTCAGTAGTACGACTCTCAGACTATAACACCTTTTCTTTGCTGAATTGTCTGATAACTTCTTATCGGCTTCTATTTAGTTTGATCTAGAAGAGTTTTCGCTGTTATCAAAAACTGAACTGGAGGAAACATTGGAAGATATACGCATAGAGTGTGCAAGGTGCCCGAAATGCCCTAATGTTCATTCTCTCCTGCATTAATCTCAAATTATGACTACTATCTTAAATTGAAATTTTGCAGGTTTGGAACCGTAAAATCTATTAATGTAGTAAGGCATAGTTGCGACGGTGCCGTCGAAGCTGTCAAAAAAGAGCCAAATAGTGAATCTCAGATTGAAGCCCTTATTCTTAATCAAAATGAAGGTGTACTTAACCCTACCGGCGCTAACGAAATTAAAGACAAAGTTGACAATTCCGAAGATGCAAGAAATGATGATCAGATGACTGTTCCGAAACTTGAGAAGGAAAAACTACATGATAAGTCTTCAGGCGTGCAACATACTCATTCAGCTGGCAGTGTGGACAGTAAAACAGAAGACACTGAATTGGCAATAGGCTCTGTTTGTGAAATGCCCAGAAAAGAGGATAAAGAAGATGGCGATGGCGGCGCCATAGCAGCAGAGAATTTCAATTCTAACCTTACCCCAGGGAATGAGACCGAGGAAAAGAAAGAAGTCGATCCCGTTTCTTCAGGAGAACACATATTCAACCAGTGTGGCGTGGACGAAGTAAGCGCATTGAATGTTGGAGATGATTATTCAAGCCCGGAGCTCGATGATGTTTGTGAACCTGGGTCTGTTCTCGTGGAGTTTGTGCGAGAAGAGGCGACGCGCATGGCCGCGCACTCTTTGCACGGGCGGCTTTATGGGGAGAGGGTTGTGTCAGTTGGCTATGTGCCGCTTGATATCTATTTGGCAAGGTTTCCGAGATGAATATCAATGTGCTGATACTTTTTTAGGATTAATTTTATACAGGTTCCTATAAAAGTATCGAAGAGCAGATAAATTTTTTCAAATTTTAAGTGATCAGCATTATCTTTTTTAAAAAAGTTTAAATTTTGGTTTGTAAATATAGTACTTCAAAAGTTCTGGTTTGTTTTTATAATTAGGTCTCTTCATGATGGAGTTAGATTTTATATTTAAGTTAGAATATATATATATATATATATCAATTCAAATTTAATGGTAAAAAAATCATAAGCATGAGCTTGTACTTTTAAAAGTATGCAAGTTCTGTCATGTTTTCAATCATGTTTGTGTATTTTTTATCATTAGATTTGAATTGGAATTTCTGTTTAATACTTTATTTTTCTTTCCCTTTAGTTGACTTTATAAAAGTACAAATTTCAATACAAATTTAATAATAAAAAATTTATAAGTATGGAGGGAGTTGTGTTTTTAAAACATATAAGCTCTACTCTCTCTCTCTCTCTCTCTCTCTCTCTCTCTCTCTCTCTATATATATATATATATATATATATATATAAAATTAGATTGGAATATTATGGATAGGACCAAGTCATTGGTCTTATTAATTTTTTAGTCCTTGGATTAAAAGGTGTACAGTTAGATGGCGCAGAACAAACCACTTCGGCTTTCAGAGATCCAGCAAAAGAGTAAATAGTAAAGCTCAGCATATAAGAAAATTTGTTCCTAACTTAAACCTCCTCAGGCACCCTCTATATATAACCAGCTCAAGCTGCTTCGTGCAGTCCAAGAGCATGCAGGGTTCAATGGTTAGATCTCGGATTAGTAGTTGGACCTTACCAAGGAGTCTCTTGGATAGGCCCGTAGGACCTTCCCAAGACAAGATTAAGTCAACAAAGAATAAAAATAAAAAATAAAAAATGAACCGAGTCAAGACTGTGCTGTGACGCCCCCAATAATCTACATCGGATGTGGATGGAATTGTGATAGAGTTTATAGGAGACATGGACACTAGCAATAATAACTGGGCTTAAGCATTTTGGGCTGTAGTTTGGACCCAACGAGTTATTATAGTTAGTCGGTCGGGTCGTTACATTTAGTATCAGAGCCAATAACCAGCCGGAAGTTTGTGATGAGTCTCGGCTGAGCCTGAGTTTAGATAACAGGACTAGCGAGGTAAGGCTCACATCGCCTGGTGATTTTGGACTGCTGTGTGTGTGTTTGGGCTGACGAGGATGTCCGACCTAAACGGGGAGAGTCTGTGACGCCCCCAATAAACCTACATCGGTAAATATGGATAGAATTGTGATTGGGTTTATAGGAGACATGGACACTAGCAATAATAACTGGGCTTAAGTATTTTGGGCTGTGATTTGGACCCAACGAGTTATTATTGCTAGTGGGTTGGGTCGTTACATGCGCACTGCTGCCCGGGGCTCATGCCCATGCCGTGCGCGCGTGTTTTAGAGACGGCCTTACTTTCACTCTCTCAATCAACTTATTTGAAGAAGGAAGATATAAGTTGCTACCATATATAATGAATTTTTAATGTAGAACTAAATATCACATATGATAAGTAAAATTTTGGACTCGCGGATAGTGGGCCACTCAGAAGGCTCAAAGGCCAAAAATTAAGTTTTAAATCACAATAATTAAATAAATTTTAATAAACTCTATCTTGGATGGATGGGGTATACATTATACACAGATTTTTTTTTTTTTATAAATAATATTATTTAATTTTATAATTTTAAAAATAGTCTTCTATAATTTTTTTTATTTATTTTATTTTATTTTATTTTTTTTTTTGTAAAAATAGTCATATGCGGTAAATTATTCATTGCATTTATATATGCACACCGTTTTTAAAAGATTTTCAGAATTTCATAAAATTTTGTAAAAATTATAAAAGCGGTGAAGTATTATTTATAAAAAATATAGTGATATTACGTACAGAAACAAACAAAATATTATATCATACTTTTTTACCAAATAAAATGGCGTACAGGATCGGCGGGATTACTCCCTATGTATATTGGGAATCTGGTACTCACTCTGATATCAAATTTTGTGAATCCACAACCCACTTTGATACCGACGGCTGTTAATCCGATACTTGCTCCGGTACCGATTGTAATAGATCGAAAGTAAAAGAGAAAAAATCAAAATAAAAAATACGGGTAAAATAAGATTTATTAATCAAGAGAAGAATTACACATGACACTCCTCTTTATGATTCTCTTTTACTCTTCTCTCGTCTTCCTATAAATCTAGAAGACTTCTCTATTTGAATGCACTAGATGCATCTAAAATCATGTATACCTTGATCATACCATGCAGGTATGGCTAAACCAGCTTACATCAAAATATATTTAAATCCTAATTTAATTAAATTTTTACTCTAATTAATATTTAAAACTTAATTTATTAATCTTCAATATATTTAAATATTTATACTGGTATAACTAGAATTCAATTACAAATCTAGCAAAATCCTAATATATATATATATATATATATATATATATATATATATATATATATAGAGTATAGTAGGATTTGTGTACGTTTAGAAACACGGAACCTTTCGTACTTCCAAGTCGTTTTAATGTCGGAGCTTCCGAATCTACGATCGGCTCCGTTATACTTGATCTAAAATATTTGAAATACTTAGAAAATAAATTTCATAATTTTTTAATATGATTTGAATAGTGATCTGAGGGGCTCAAAATCAATGGCTGAAAATAAAAATCTTACAAAATATGACGATATGATACTAAAATTTTAGATCAAAGACATTGATCTTATTTTATATAGTATACTTTTTGTAAAAAAAAAATTTACATGATTTGAATATTTTTACATCGTTAAATTTGCAAACAACTCACTACGACCATTAAATTTCTTGATTTTGAACCACTTTGATCACTAGCCAAATGATATAAAAAATTTATAAAATTTATTTTCTATATTTTTTAAAATATTTTAAATCAAGTTTAACGGAGCCGATCGCTAATTCGAAAGTTCCAATATCGAAAACGATTTGAAAATAATGAGAACTCCGTGCTTTTAAAATAACACGAGCCTAATTATATATATATATATATATATATATATATATATATATATATATATATATATATATATATAAAATAGTTAGATTCAAGCTTGAGTAGCATACATTTTTGGTAAAAAAACAAGAAATTCAGAGAACGAAACAGAAATCAGAATTTTTTTTTTTTTTTTTTTTTTTTTTTTTTTTTTTTTCACTCAGATTACACATGAACATGATAATGATCCGATCGAGATTAAGTTGTGCAATTCGAGCAACAATAGCAGTAAAAGAATTTAATCTGTATTTTATTTTTTTTTTATTTTTTTTATTTTTTTTTTCTGACGAACAATTAAAAAAAACAAGAAACACATTGGGTATGTTTGGCTCGTAATATGGAAAAATGAGTTTTTCATAATTGATTTTGATTTAGAAAATTAATTTTGATTAAAAGCTGCACAATTTTGGCTGAATTTAGATAAAAACTAAATTTTCTAAAGTAATTTTATTAGGCTTTCTGGCAAATAATAATTTATTTACTAAATTTTATTTTTTAAAAATTTAAAATTTGAATATAAATTTAAAATTAACTTTAAGCTTTAAATTTTAATTTGCACAAAAATTTAAATTTTGATATTTTAATTTTAAATATAAAATATAAAATTTAAATTTTGAATTTTGAATTTTTAAATATAAATTTAAAATTTAAAATCTAAATTTGAAATTAAAATTTAAAATTAACATTTTAAATTTTAAAATTAAAATTTTGAAAATTAAAAATTTAAATTTTAAAATTTAAGCTTTAAGTTTTAAATTTAAAATTTTAAATCTTAAATGTTAAATATTAAATATTAAATTTAAAAATTTAAATTTTATCTTAAATTTAAAATTTAAAATCTAAATTTTAAATTTTGAAATTTGTAGTTTAAAAGTTAAAATTTGAAATTTAAAAACTCAAATATATAATATAAAATATAAAATTCAAAAATTAAAATTAAATTTAAATCTAAATTTAAAATAAAATTTGAATATAAAATCAGAATTAAATTTTAAAAAATAAATTTTAGGTGATTCTTATTTTGCACTATAAAAAATCAGAAAACGTATTATAAAAATTATAATTAATCAGATTTTAAAAACGAAATTATCAAATACTTTGTTGAATTAGAAATCAGTTTCGTACAAAAATTCACCTTTCAAAATCTAAACCAAACACCTACATATTCTGGATTAGATTATGTCCAAGTCAGCTACAAATATAATAGTATAATAATTTTTTAAGATTTAATTGGTGGTTTAAGGGATAAAATTAATTAGTTATTACAGAGATAAATTTAAGGGTTAATTGCATAAATGTCCTTCCAAATATGTCGAATTGCAAATATATCCCTGTAAAATTCAATTTTTCATATTTATCCCTTCAAAAATCCACTGTTATTCAAATATGCCCCTACCGTCCATCTCTGTTAGAAAAGTTGATTTAACCCTAGGTATGCTTAACCTTGGTTAGATTAAAAATTGAATTTACATATTTACCCTTTCCATATTATACCTTTATACTTTTGGAGGGATATAATTGTAAGGGGCAAAAAAATAATTTCATATCGAATCTGTTAAAAAATAAACAGATTCCAAACGGGGATTAACCAGAGGGGCATATTTGAAGAACTTTGGATTTTTGAAGGGATAAATATGAAAAGTTGAATTTTACAGGAATATATTTGCAATTCGATATATTTGGAGGGACATGTATGCAATTAATCCTAAATCTCCTAAACTAAAAATTTTACAAATATTACAAGTATGTCATTAATGTTTGTATATATAAAAATGATAATGATAATAATGATAATGATAATGATAATAATTGTTATGACAAAAGCCGAAAGGATCTAGTTCGTTGGGCACGAAAATACCAAAAGAGAATCGAGAAAGAGAGAAGAAAAATAAAGCACATAATATTTTACGTGGTTCGGCCACTGGCCTACGTCCACGGGCGAAGACGGAACGGAGACTTCCATTATAATCAAAGTGGTGTACAAAATATGCCTCTCTCACAAAACCCTAATCCCAAAATACACCCATACTCATTCTCACCCGCCGCGCCAAATAAATAGAATAATGGTATATTTATAATAGTGGCTAAATCCTAATACAATTAGGAATACAAATCCACTAAGATTAGGCATATTCTTAATAAGATTAGGCATAATCCAAGTTTACTTTAATTGGATAAGCTAAACAGAATAGGGTTAGAAACCCTACCGGTTTTAGAATTCGAGACATATCTAACAATAATGATAATGATTAGAATAATAATGATAATGATAATGATAATGTTTTTTTAAATAGTATTAGGTACGTACTTGTACAAATATAAATAGAATAGCATGCATGCAGTCCTGTTGATCGACCGACTTTCCTGAAGATAAGCCAACAACGATGGCGAAGCGCCTGCCGTCTTCCTCTCCTCCGAAGAGCCCAACAACGGCGACTAAGCGGCGGGCCGGCAGCAGCGAAGACGATGTCGACGGTGACGGTGGCGGCGGCGGCGGCGTCGACAGCATCAGCGCCCTCCCTGATGACATCCTGCTGCAGGTCCTCTCCTTCCTCCCAATCTCCGACGTCGCCCGCACATCGGCGCTCTCCCGCCGCTGGCGCGTGCTCTGGACCGCCGTCCCCTCCCTCAACCTCTACCAGGAGGGCGACAGAATTCTCCCCGCCGGCATCAGTTACGCCGACTCCTACCACCTCTTCCTCCAGGCCATGCTCTCCGTCGTCTTCCGACGCTCCGTCGACAGCGTCCGCTCCCTCCGATTCCTCGCAGACCATCCTTACCGCGCCGATGACTGCCGCTACTACTCCCCGTGCTGCGCCGCAAATGAGATTGCCGCATTCGCACTGCGGAAGGGCGCGGAGGAGCTGTTCCTCGACTTTTCGATGTCGCGAAATTATGATGATGAGGATGATGATGATATCACCGAATGTCTCGAGAATGTGGAAGTTGGAGAGTTGTACAACTATAAATTCCTGCACCGGCTGCCGCTGAGCCTCCTGAAGATCTCGCCGTCGACGCCGACGCCGACGCTGCGCGTGCTGCAGCTGAAGGACTGCAGGATCCACGTCCCCTCTACGGCAGCCGGCAGCCTGCTGGCGCCGCAGCTGGAGACGTTATGGCTGACGAGGGTCTACCCGGCAGAAGGCGACGGCCGGATCGCGCCGCTGCTCGACCTGCTGATCGCCGGCTGCCCGAAGCTCAAGAACTTCCGGCTCGAGGGCTACCCGATCGACAAGCCTCGTGACGAGACCGGATTCCTCGTTCCGCAGAACGAGGATCTGAGACTGACCTGCCCGCAGCTGCAGCACCTGTCCGTCAGTTGCTGCCACTGCCTCCGGTCGCTGCAGATCGACGCGCCGCGCCTCGAATCCCTGCAGCACGTCGGGGAGGTGCCTCCTGACTACCAGTTCGTTCTGGTCGACTCGCCCGCCCTCGCGCGCGCCCAAGTCGTGTTCTGCAACAGCTCGAACGGTTCTGGCGCCCAGGAAAGGAACGGGATGCTGCAGAAGCTTAGCCATGTCCAGTTCCTAACCATTCAATCTTCCACTCCCATGGTATGTATGTATAAAACTTGTCATTGTTTCCAAAATTATATCATCAAAACTAATTATATAGGGATCAAATCAAATCAAATCAAATCAATATTCTTCTTGTATATATATGTTGTAACAATCATGAAAGCCTACATATTTTGGGCCAACGAGCTATTATTGTTAATGGTGAGTTTATTAGGCGAGTTATTATTATTAGTGGACCGAGTCGTTACCGTTGGTATCGGAGTCAATCACTAAGCGAAAATATATGATGAGTTTCGTCTAAATTATATTTTGAAAAACAAAACCATGCCAAGGGTCAATGACAAGTCTATCGAGACAAATCACACATCGTATGATGTGTTATTTTTGCTGATCGACCGGATCATTACATGTAGATTAATGTTGGTGACGTTGTTAATCTTTTGTGTTGAATAGGATTATCTGGCGGGAATTAGAAAAGTTGGGAATAAGGCCCTTCCAGTATATCATCAGCTAAGGAACTTGGAAATGCAAGGCACTTTCCCTGCAGTTTGTTTTGAGGATGATCAGAGTATCAGTGAAATTCTGAGCTTCCTTGGACAAATGCCCGTACTGGAAAATCTCACTCTAGGATTAAGCAACAAGATTTTGCCAATCGAGCGCGTGGAAATCGTGGTATCGTATTACCTGAATTCGCTTTTTTTTTTTTAAAAATAAACGAGGCCGTTTGCATGATATTCACACCGTAACATGATCTAGAATATTTAAATTTTTTAGGTTTCAAATTTCATAACTCTTCGATGTCATCTACTTAGCGTTCAAGTAAAGCCGATCAATTTTTAATGACTGATACACGATGAATTTAACTCTGGTTGATCACTACACAAAAGTATAAATATTATATTTAACGGAGTTGAACACTTATTTTGTTTCTCTAAAATTAGAAGCAAATTAGGCATGTCTTAGATAAGTTTAGCGACAAATGTATCTGGCTTTATGACTTAAATCTCTTTTCTTTTTCGCTGTTTGTTTTGAAGAAGCATTTCTGGGACGAAGAACACGAAATTCCAGAGCTGAAAGGGGTTTCTGTCAGTTGCTTACAGAATTCTCTGAAAACCATAAAGATTACAGACTTCTACGAAATGAAGATTCATATAACTCTGGTTAAGTATTTACTTCGAAATTCATTAATATTGAAGGAGATGTGGATTCGCGGTGGCCTGGCACTTTATGCAGACCATTTAAGGATCCATCTGGAGCTACTGAAGTTAAGAGCCAATCCAAATACTAAGATTACTATGATATAACTTTAACATTGATCATTGAGTTTCGATCATCAGTTGCATTATGATCAGTCCTTTTTTTTTTGTTCTGTTCTTATTAGAAGAACCCATCAACATTAGAGGTTTCAAATTCTATGCATTGAATGTACAATCTGAATTTTCAGCAGTTTGAAATCAGCTTTTGAGACTGTGGCCTTTTCTTTTACTATGATATTTCTGGGCAGGATTTTTTTTTAACAAAAAAAAAATAGTTATTTTATGTTGCAGTGTGTCTACACGCGGATATTTTTATGACCGATAAACGGTTTTGTACCACGGTACTTAAATTCTTGCTGAGCAAACGCTCCAGAATTTAAATATCACCAGCAATGGACAGAGTTTTAAGAACATAACCAGAAGTCTAAATTGCATTGACAATGACCATAGTTTTTTACAGGCTGTATAAAATTATAAACTGATCAAATAGCTCAATGAAATTGTTCGCTGCTACGATATCTATATTCACGACGTCTATTAAGATTAAACACCATCTACTCCAAAGACACTTAAAACTAATACAAGCTTAGACAGCATTCGCTATGCTGCAGGTGCGCATCAGTTCATGAGGCTTGATGCCTCAACCTGGAAACCATATGCTCAGACCTCTGCAGATGAAGTGAAAACCATGTATCAACAATTTGAAGTGCTGCAATGAATAACTCAGACAAAAAATCACTTGAGAGGATAATAAAAAACTAAGCGGCCACCAACGAAGAAATATAGAGTTCATGGCCAGCAAACATGCACAAGAATCGAAGTCCTTCCTCAGGTCAACTGTCCGAAAAAGTGCTTTTCTATCACCATGGATAGACTTTCATTTTGTCAAATTGAAATTTCAAGGATGATCAAAAGGAGGTCAAATTTCAGAATTCAGGGGAATATGCATTTCTAGCTGAGTTTGCTTAATATTTGTCTATCAGTGAATGTGATGGTAGATGGGATGATTAATGCAAGAAGATGATTTACCTGCTCGCTGTAAGGCAGATACTTGCCATCAAATGTAATGACTACACGGTCCTTTCCGTCAACACCTTGAACCTTGTCGACCGAGCAGTAGAAGTCTATGGCTGACATACTGCAAAATGAAAATTCAAGAGAATATATTTCATGGAGTACTGAAAAGCTGATTTAGATTTGGTCATTATGAAGAAACTAATACAATGGATAGATTTTCAATCCTTGAAATAGTAACAACAAATAAATGTTACGATAGATATTAGAACCTTAAATCAAGAGCTGTTTCTTAAAATTATATAATCTATCATAAAATCAAGCGTACTAGAATCTAAGATAAGTTTAAATTTGGCTAAATTACAGAAAACTCCCCTATAATATACCGTTTTTTCATTGTCCCCCTGTCTTTAAAAAGCCTACCTTTTGCCCCCTCGTAATTACGTAATTATTTTTAGGGGGCAACGGGGTTAACAGAATAGGCAAAATAACGATAATGCCCTCCTTATTCCTGTGCTTATCCCTGTGCTTCCCTTCGACTCCCCTCCGACTCCACTGCCGCCCCCGCCCCCGCCCCCGCCGAGAAGCTCTCCTCTTCCTCCCCACCCTGTCGTCGTCGTCGTCGTCTCCCCCGCCGTCGGAGAGGTCGGGGGCGCCCAGGGAGTCGCGTCCCCGCGCGGACGCGTGAAGCGCGACGCCCCCAGGGAGCAGGTCAACGCGCGGCAGCCTATAGGGGCCCGCCACGTGGCGGCTCCCCTCACCCCGCGCTGATCTGCGCCAGAGGAGGCGCGGGTCCCCGCGCGCTGACCTGCGCCAGCACGCACGCGCGCTTTCCCGCGCGCGCATGCTGCGTGCAGTGGTGCGGCGAGTAGGGCGCCGCCACTTGGCGCCCCACCAGCCTCGGGCCGCGCCTGACCTGGACCGCCGTCGCCGGGGAGGGCCATCGCCGAGGGCTCCCGACAACGGCGGCGGCGGGATCCCTCACGAAGCGACGGAGCTCGGCCTCGGAGCGATCGGGAGAAGAAGAGGTTGAAGGATATTTTCAATATATTACCTAAAAAATTGACGGCACACTAACGGAATGCTGACGGCGGGGTGTAAATGCACAATTCCATAATTACGAGAGAGCAAAATGTAAGTTTTTTAAAAACAGTGGGTAAAGTGAAAAGACGGTATATTATAGGAGGGTTTTCTATAATTTAGCCTTAAATTTATAATAATTTGGCAAGATTCATGCTTGAGAAGCATATATTTTGGTTCAATATGTGCTCTAATGTTCTATATCATGATTAGTCTTGTCTATTTTTGACCTGGGCATTCTATCAGATCTTTTAGTATAAAGCAGTTTACCTAATGTTCCTATGGTGCTATTTAGCTGCATGAGTAGGCAATCTCCAAAGTAGTATTATAGAATATCTGTATGATCAATAGAATTAATCTTTATTAATCCCGGTCGTCATAGAATTTGAACTGTCATAAATGGTCGAAAAGAGTAAACAATTCTCGATGACTCATTATACAAATCTAGGCATACTGATATACAGGAAACGAAAAGTGGATTGCAGGAAACGAAACGCATGGTAGAATTACTTTATGTAGCTTGAGTTTCTTATAAGGAAATTAAAATTTAAAAGAAACGAGTTATAGGCTACTTACATTCCATCACCAAACTCCTCATTGATGATTTCTTTGATGCTCTCCCCAAAGTGCATAACAGCTTCATTTAATCTGAAAGTTTCACATATCAGATGAAAAAAAATTACAGGAAGTTGTAGGAACCAAGCACAATTAAAAGCCGATTTTTGGTACATTATTGCCCCGAAAAGGACAATGAACGCATCCTGATGGCACTGGACAAGGGCAGCATAAGCTAGGTAGTGAAATATTTTACAGGTTTCATTCCTAGATTACAAATTCCTTTGCTAAATCTTTAAATTCTACTAAAAAACAAGAAACAAAATACGCCCAAACAATCAAACAATGATCAATAAAACAGCAAATCAGATGAGATAAGAGAGAAGCAATCTTCTTCTTCGTCGTTAAACTGACTGTGGATAACTGGAACAGAAATTCCACCAAAGGCTACAACAAAAGAAGAGATCTCAAGCCGCCGTCTAAAAACTATTTGAATGAAAAGGACATTTAAAAACTCAGAATACCAAATGAAAACAACAAAATTCATCAATTTCTTTCCTCAATTATTATCAAATATAATCAGCTAAAGGATCCGATAACGATGAGAAGAAGTTGAATTTAGAGAATAAGAATTAGAATTCCGGTAATCTATAAGAACCCATAGCAGAAGAACATAATGAAATAACCTGTCCGCAACCCTTAAATCCTCCTCATACCCCGAGCAAAACCGATAAAATCCATCATTTTCCCATCTCAATTGTCAACTATAACCAACAAAAACATAGAGAAATGAAGAGAAGGTCAATGAGAGTATAAAGATTAGAACCCAAAGAAAGGTCCCAAATTTGCAACAAATGGCAGAAGAGTAATCCATTCCAACCCTATACCTCATCATACTTACCAGCACCAACAAAATCCATCAACATCACCCTCAATACTCAAACAAAACCAATCAAAAGCTCTGATAATGAAGAAAAGAAGAAGAATTTGAGATCAAGGATTAGAATTAGAGGCCTAAACCTCCACATACCAAACAACACCAACGAAATCCGTCGATTTCACCCTCAGCACTCAGCCATAACCAATCTGAGGAGGAGGAGAAGTAGGATTATAGATCGAGGCTTAGAATTAGAACCCTAAACCTCACACCATACCAACCAGCAACAGCGAAATCCACCAATATCACCCTCATGATGACGAAAAGAAACCCTAGACCGCATCATATTGAACAACACCAATCAAATCCACCAATTTCACTCTCAACATTCACACACAACCAATCAAAAGCTGGCTAAAATTAGAACCCTAAAGGACCTCATCATACTGAACACCCTCAACACTCAAAGACGACCGATCAAAATCTCCAAGAACAAGAACAAGCATTCGAATTAGAGGAGGGTTAGAGGAGGTTCCGAACCGGTAGATGGCGGGCTCCTGGAGGATGTCGGGGTGGTAGGATCGGAAGGGCGGGGCCATCATGAGGTCGACGAGTTCGTCGGAGAGCCCGGGAGGGAGCGACGGAGGGCGGGGGCGGTGTCGGGCTTGAGCTGAGCTTGGCGACGGAGTAGCTGGGCCACGTACACGTTGGTGAGCCCCGTCTCCGCCCCGATCTCCGCGTAGCTCTTCCCCGCCGCCGCCTTCGCCGCCATCAGCCGCCGCACCACCGCCACCCTCTCTCCTCCTCCTCCTCCTCCTCCTCCGAGCCGCTCCATGTGCTCGCGCGCACCAGGTGCTCGACGAATGGCCCCAGAGAGCGAGAGCGATTTGGGGACGGCGTAGAGTTGCTGCGGCGTTTATTTATTTTATCGTCGCCACCGTCGCATATGGCGATCGCTGTCGACGTCACTCGTCGCGTCTTGTGCACGCAAATCCACTCATTTTTTTTTTTAAAACAAAACAAAACAGAAATCTATACAAATCTATTCATCCCCAACATCGATCGCCACTTCCACTATTTCGTTGACTAAGAATTTTTTTTTTTTTTTTTTTTTTTTTTTTTTTTTTTTTTTTTTTTTTTTTTTTTTTTTTTTTTTTATCTCTTTTGAATTACACCTACTGTTCACACCAAAGTAAATAATTTTAATATAAATTATTATATTATTATTTAACTCAACTTAATTTTACTTTTAGCTACGTGGCACTATTTCGTTTACTTATTTTGAACTGAATTAGTTCACCTGTTTTGAATCACATTTTCGTTTTTTAAAACCTAAACATTGTACGTTGAATCGAACCGATTTAACATTTGTGTTTTTTTATATATATTATTTATAAGTTCATGGATTCGTCACACCAAAATAATTCAATGTAATTTTTTTTTTAAAAAAATATTAATATATATTTTTTAATTCGTTTTCTTCTAAATTATTTTTTTACAATCTCATCATCACTTCCTTTCTGATAGATAAAAGGTTTGATTAGCCCAACATTTTTTTTTTCTAATTGATGGTCTCTAAAATTCTTATTATTTTAATTTAAAATATTTTTATCATTTTAATTAAATTTTATAGAATTTAATGATGAATCCTATGAGTATTGAATCTTCTAATATTTTTTTAAAGATATAAAAAGATAATTTTAAAAAATGAAAAGTTGTATAAATCAGCATGATGTATTATTTTTCCTAATTTCTCGTCTCTAAACTTTTGAAAAATAATTTTTTTTAAAAAAATGAAAGTTAATTAATGGCCTTTATGGAATTTAGAGATGAATTTGTTCAAAATTAAATAGTTCAAATAATTTTACGCTAGCGCTAATAGAAATATGCAACTAATTCACTATGTCGGAATTAAACCAATGCCAGTAATATAACTTGTCGGATCATTGGCACTAACCATTAATCGCAAAAGCTCATGCCGTTCGAAATACACAATCAATTTACTTAAATCGTGCAGATACCAGACTCAACCCACCGAAACGTCAGATCTTTTGTTAGCCTCTTGCCGTTAGGTCTATTGTTGGACTGCAACTCTATTCAACTTGCTGGCTCATCTAGCTCAACTTATTAGTTTTCTGAATCTATATTATTACGGAGCAGAAAGTTGGAGATATTTTTAACTCATAAATAAATACCCAACACTTACTATTTATAAGAGATAAGTTATCATTGATTGACTTGAAACTTTAGCTGAAACTTTAGCAGCTCTATTTTGATTCTGAAGTGGTTTCACATCTGCAAGCAAATAATATTTGATGATCACCAGAAGGAAAATGAAGCTTCAACTCAGCAAATTAAATCCTGTAATCCTTAATACTGTTCAAAGAATGTTGCAAGAAATTGACAGAAATGCTCTTCAGCACTGAAATGTCAGATTCTTCAAAGATCCAAAACAATTTTTTATCCTTACTTAGGATCTGCGTCGATTGGCCATACTTTCATCGAAATTTTTGCAGTGATTAATAGAATCGAACATCTGCATCTGCGTATCTCTTCAATCTTTAAGAACGTCTTATATATCGTCTGCTTAATTTTTATTAACGATTTGCGCTTTGTAGTGGCAGTAGAGGATAAACTACACTTTTTGATTCAGCCAAGTGTTTCTGAGTTCAACTTCCTGAGTTTTTAAGTATCAATTCTATGAAACAAGTATTATGAAGCATAAATTTATGGGTGATTTCACAAAATTTACTAATCGGGTTCGGTTCGATCTGAACCTGATCGAACCATTGTGATTAATTTTAATTCGGGTTCGGTCATGGTTGATGTCAAATTCAAGTAGAAATTAGTAAAATATAATCAAATCTCATTACTACATCACCAAAAAAAAGGAGATTTAAGTCTAAATTCTTTTACTTGCACTTGTCAGGTCACCACCATGGTTTGTTAGATAGCAACAAATTGCTGCTGTTGATGTCCTCCAAACCGTCGATAATCGACGAAAAATTCGAATAATCGACCGCAAGATCACGACGCGGCGACATAACATACCAATCGACTAGCTCGTTGAACTCCGGCGGTCGACACTCGACATTAGCATCAGCTACCAAACTCTCCGTCGCGACATTCGTCGACTTGGAGATCAACTCACCACCAGTAGATGTTAGTAACTTTGTTGTAAGAGCCGACTCATCGGTGTCGATTTTGGACCCTAAGCCGTCGGAAGTCGACGGCGTTTGGGAGAAGCTCATTTGAGTCGGCGTCGGGAGGTGATCGGGCTTTTGCATCTCCGTCGACGACGGAGTGATCGGTGCAGGAGGAAGTCGATCGGGCTTAACACGAGGGACGAGCATTTTGTTCTTGCTAAGCCTGCAGTTCCAGTAGTTCTTGATGGACAAATCAGTTCTTCCAGGAAGTTGCGCGGCAATCGCAGACCAACTGGATGCAAAAAAGATGCCAAAATGATTATTGTTAGTGGTTTTGTAGTGAGAACAATTAAAAGCTTTTTTTTCAATGCAAGGGTAGTTATGTAAAAGCCTAAGTTGATCTACACTTATTTGGAATGTACAAAAAGTATTTTTTAATATTTTTTATAAGAATGAAGGAGTGAATGAGCACCATCTTCCTTTCTGATTATACAGATTGAATATGATCATATCTTCTTCTTCAGTGAAGTCGGCAATCTTCAGGCCCGGCCGGAGGTAATTTAGCCACCGCGAACGGCAGCTCCGGCCGCACCGGTCCAGCCCTACCATCAAAAATAACAAGGTTAAATTATAAAAAACCTTCATGTAATATTCGTTTTTTCACTTTACCTCTCTGTCTTTTAAAAGACTATATTTTGCGCATTAACGGAGGAGGTAAATTGACGAAAATGGCCTTACATTATATTAGAGAGAATGGATTTTAGCTTATTTTTCGCTATTCTTGAAGGATATTTTAGGTATATCTAATAATATTTTTTAAAAAATTGACAGTTCACTCACGGAATGGTGACGGCGGGAGGTAAATGCATATTTCGGTAATTACGAGGGGACAAAATGTAAGCTTTTAAAAGACAGAGGGCAAAGTAAAAAAGCAAAATATTACAGGAAGATTTTATGTAATTTAGCCAAATAACAAATATCATGCAACTGCTAAAAAAACCAGCTTAATTAATATATACAGAGAGAGTGTACGTGTGTGTGTGATTATTATACTCTTATGAGTACAATCGACTTCGTTCTCATAAGTTATTCTCGATGTTAGAGTTTCTGAATCAATAATTTATATCGTTAAATATGATTTAGAGAATATGAAACTTATACAAACTAAATTTTATAAATTTTCAATATTATTTACTTTACGATCAAAAATTTTCAAAATTGATGATTTTTAACGGTCGGTATAGAATGTTTGCTATTTTAACGGTGTAAAAGAATTGAAATAAGTTGAATTTTTTATAGAATTTTTTATTCACTATCTAGATATAGATCTATAACTCTGATCTTAAATTGAAGAATTCGATCTATTTTTTTTAGGAGATTGTTTGATTTTGACTATTCATTTTATACTCACTCGATGAATTTTATTATAATTTTAAAAAACTATAAAATTTAGTTTCTAAATGTTTAAAATATTCTAGATCATATTTGACGATATGGATTATCGATTCGAAAGTTGCATTATCGAAAATAACTTGTGCTATCGATAGCATGTATAGTAATTACAAGTAATTAGAAAATAAATTTTATGATTTTTCGATATTATTTGTCTAGTGATCGAAGGAGCTCAAAATTAACAATTTTAATGGTCGTGGTGAGTGTTTGCAAATTTAACAGTATAAAAATATTCAAATTATATAAAATTATGATAAAAAATTATTTATACTATATAAAATAAGGTCAATATATATTTTTTTTAACTAAAATTTTAATGTCATATTATTATATTTTGTAAGATTTTTACTTTCTGTGGTTGATTTTGAAATTTTTTGATCACTAAGAAAATAATATTAAAAAATTAAAAAATTTATTTTTTAAATCTTTCAAATACTCTAAATTAAATCTAACAGAGTCGATATCGATTTGGAGATCCTAACTTGAAAAATAATTTATAAATATGAAAAACTCCGTACTTATAAAAACATACAGGCTACACTTATATATATATATATATATATATATATATATATATATATATATATATATATATAAAATTGAGCTTTCATACTTGTAAAAGTATCAAGTCATTGGTGCTGATAGATTTTTAGTACTTGAATGAAAGAATGTGCGGTTAAGATAATGATGGTTCTCTTAAATTTAGTGAATAGTTGGTGAAATAGAATGGTTTAAAAGGTGAAATTAGTTAAAAAAAAATAAATCTAATGGTTGAAAACTTACAAGTATAAGCACTATATGTAGCGGAACACACACACACACACACACATAGGGGTGTCAACGAGACGAACACGAGCGAGCTGGGGTCGGCTCGTGTTTTGCTCGTTTAATAAACGAGCCGAACACGAGCTAGCTCGTTTAAATATCGAGCTGAAAAATTCGGCTCGTGTTCGGCTCATTTATTAACGAGCCGAACACGAGCTGGCTCGCGAACAACAAGTTCGATTTTTATTCCTATTATTAGGTGTAAAATTGAAAAAAAATTTAAAATTTAAAATTTTAATTTAATAATTAAAATTCACAAAAAATTGATAGTCTAAAATCTAAATAGTAATATATATATATATATATATATATATATATATATATATATATATATATGGGATTAGATAATGAGTCCGGCTACTATACTATCGATAGTACCAACCATTTGGTGCTATCAAGTTTTCTATTCTTAGATCAACTCCTTCAATTATTTTCACTCGTTAGATTTTACTATTTCTCCAACCACCTATTAAATCTAAGGGGTCCACCATCATCTCAACCACACATCTTTTAATTTAACGGTTAAAAACTTAAGGGTAAATATAAGTGTACACCACTGACGGGGTGTACATCTTACACCCCACCCATCCTAGGGTGGGGTGAATTCCACTGGTCACATCGAAGTGACCAGTGGAGGAAGCCCCACCCTTGGATGGGTGGGGTGTGCATCATACACCCCCTTTTGGGGTGTATAGGTAGCAAAGCCCAAAACTTAATAGCATAAATAATTTGATACTATTAATAATATTTCAGTCTAGCTCTTAGATAATAAAAAATATTACCCTAGAAAAGTAGGACTCATTCTTTTATGCTTTCCTAAGCATACTAGGGCATAGAAAGTTGCATTACCCAAAAGAAAAAATAAAAAATAAAAAAAGAGTTGACTAAGGAATATAAGAAATTTTATGTTGTGCAATTTAAATTAAAATTTATATTTCATTTTATTGACCTACTTTATATAGATATAGAAGAGAACAAGGAAATGGCATTAAAATCTAATAGCCTCACTACAGAAAATTTATTTTATTTAATAAATTTTTAATCTAATACTTTTAGAGGCAATTTTGTAGAGACGGTTTAGATCACTCCAACAAATTATTTTATTTAATAATTTTTTATTTATTTAGTAGTAATATAAAGACAATTTAAATTATCTTTCCGAATAAAAACATGTCACTATGTATAGATAGTTCGAATCGCCTTTACGTAAAATATATTATAAAAAATTTGCACAAAATACTTATTTTAGCTATATTTATGAATAAAATATTATAAATATGTTGACAATCGAATTATTATAAATATTAATACAAACCAGCTAAATAATAAAAGTTAAAATAATCATGATGATTATTTAACATTTGCAAATACAATATATTGAAGCAAAATAAGTTTTTAGAGGAATATAATAGGGTTAATTTTATAAAGATCATTGTAAACATATCAAATAGCAGATATATTTTTATAAAGTTTAACTTTTCATATTTATTTGTTTAAAAATTTTAAGTTGTTCATATATATTCTTTTGATTTGTTATCGTTAGCTTACTGTTTAATTTTTTTACAGAATGTAAGTAAAATATTAATTTTGTCCTTATAAATATATCCTTCGAAAAATTTAAACTGTTAAAAAATATATCTACGATTAAGTATAATATTTGAAAGAGTAAAAAAATAAATTTATCTCACTCACTAATCAATATTAAATATTTAATTTATAGTTAACTATATTTTTCTAACAGACATTGACGATAGGGACATATATTAACAACGTAGAATTTTTGAAAAAATAAATATAAAAAAATTAAACTTTATAAAAATATATATGCTATTCAATATATTTAAGAAAATCTGTATGGAGTTAGTCCAGTATAATATGTAGTTGCCATAGTAATGAAAATTTCGATACTCAGAGAGAGACCGAATGTAATTTTTAGAAGCATGGTAATTTTCTTGTTATCAAATCGTTTTCGATATTAGAACTTTCAAATTGATGATCAGCTTTATTAGATTTGATTTAGACTATTTAAAATATATAATAAATAAATTTTATAATTTTTTAATATTATTTAATTTTAATGGTCGCAGTAAGCCATTTGCATGTTTAACGGTATAGATATATTAAAATTACGTACAATTTTAATAAAAAATTTTTATACTATATAAAATAAAATAAAATATTAATACATTAATTTGATCTAAAGTTTTTATGTTATATCATCACTTTTTATAATATTTTTATTTTCAGTCGTTGATTTTGAACACTTTCGGTAAATAATATCGAAAATTACGAAATTTACATTCTAGATACTTTCAATACTCTAAATCTAATCTAACGAAGTCGATCATCGATTTGAAAATTCTAATATTAAAAACGAGTCGATAGTATAAAAACCTTCGTGCTTCTAAAAGTAAATAAGTCATACTCATACACACACGCGTACACACACATTGTCAAAACACTCGTGCATTATGATCGAAATGTGCATATGTTCCATAAAATGATTAAACATAATTTCTATATAATTTGAGGTATTTAGTTGTAATCTAGAAACAAAACGATAGAAGTGAAAACCTGAATTATTAGCTAATGATTGCCAACTGCGACCGATTCCGTGTTTTTCCATATAGTCTTTGAGGATAGCGTCTTCCACAAGACTCCATTTACCCTTTCTCATGTTCGGCTCGTTAATAATAAAAACTTCAAAAATTGGAGACTTAGAGGGACATAGAGAGAAAATTAATAAACTTTCACAACTATATATATATATATATATATATATATATATATATATATATATATGAAAAGAAGATTTATTATATAAAAATATATAATATTTGTGAAATTGTGACAAAAAGCTATATTTATCAAGTACATCATGCTTTTTCACTCTATCATCGTAATTAATTTGTCTTTTGTGCTTATCTTGACTTGTTCTAGCAGTATCAAGCTTTGGTGGATTAAATCACATGTGATGGTACAAAGGTGTGACATATGTACTTTGGCATTTTCTTTATCACTAATTTTGAGAATTTAAGATGCTATGTCTTTTTTTAGAACATATGGAAAGAAGAGAAATTATTACTCAAGATTCTAAATAAGAAAATATTTTAAAAAAATATATATATATATTTGAAACTATATTAAACATCTTCTCTGTTGATAGGTAGAAGTTGATGATATTTTTATAAATTGTGTTTATTTTTGAATGGTGATAATTGGAAATCAAAGTGACTTTAATTTATTGCGAATAATATTGTGAATAATATTATGTCATTGTAAGTACGTTATTGTCTTAAAAAATTAGGATAATTATGTGCTCTTCAAAATTTCTAAAATATCTGATATGTTTCTTTTTTTTTTATTTTAAATAAATATACTTCTTATATTTTTTCTTCGTTATTCAAAAATACTTTTTGCTGTTAGTACTCATTTCGGATTAAACTCGAATTAAATTTTTATTTTAAAAAAAGTTAAAGTATCTTCTTTGCCTCTAACTTATGGGCGAATAAAAAAGAGTTGGTGATTGAAGAAGAGTATATTTAAAAGAAAAAAAATAAAATAGTTTTTTTTATTCCAACTTAATTAAGATAAATAAGAAAAGTTGGTGACAGTAGAAAGATATATTTAAAAGGGCAAAATAATAATTTTACAGAGAAAACGGTTGTTTTAAACAGTTCACTAATAGAGTCTAACTCTAGAAATATATTTGAAAGAGCTTGAAACATTAAAAGAATATTTTGAATATTACCCTTTCAAGCAGAGGGTAAATAAAAAAGTTCGAAACTTTTTAGGCATATATAAGCAATTGCCCCTAAAAAAAAATTTGTCGATAAGCAGAGGCACTACAACAAAATTAGATTATAGGAACATATATTTGTGCCACTTTTGTATAAGTGTCTTATCTATATTACATTCATATTCAAAATTAGATTATAGGGATACATTTTTGGGACATATTACAAAAATATGTCGCTATACACCCTAGCGACGGCACATATAGCAACACTAACAATAAGTGTCGGTATTTTTGTCAGCGATATTTTTTTAAAATTTTAGAAACACTTAAAAGTGTCGCTATAGCATAATTTTATTGTTCTGAGGGTAAAAACTTTTTAAGAATATATAAGCAATGACCACAAGATTATACTAGGTAATTTAGTTAATACATATAATTAACTCAAAAGAATAGTAGAAACAATGAATTAAGCAGGGTTGATTCAAAAACATTATTCATTACTTCAATAATCAAACATATAATCATATTAAGCTCGGTCCTTTATTACATCGCGTTACCGAACTGTATCTATAGTTTAAAATTTGTATATATATTTTGAATATATATAATTTATATAATGACCCAATCTACTAACTCTGATAACTTGTTAAATTAATTTTACTAGAGTCTCTGGTCATTGTATTAATTACTAATTATAATCACTTTTTCGTTAGATATACATAGAACTATTAGTATAGGTTGGTGAAAAAAAAAAAAAAAAAAAGGGCTAAATTACAGACAATTTTTTTCTAATATTCCGTTTTTTCACTTTACGCTCCTGTCTTTTAAAAACCTACATTTTGCCCACTCGTAATTACCGAATTATTACCGAATTGTCTTTAGGGGGTAACGGCGTTAACGGAGGAGGTAAATTGACGAAAATGCCCTTACCTTATATTGGAGAGAGAATGAATTTTAGCTTATTTTCCGCCATTCTTGAAGGGTATTTTGGATATATTCAATAATATTTTTTAAAAAATTGACGGTTTACTCACGGAATGATGACTGCGGGGGTAAATGCATATTTTGGTAATTGCGTGGGGACAAAATATAGACTTTGAAAAGACGGGAGCAAAATGAAAAAAAAACGAAATATTACATAGAGGTTTTATGTAATTTAGCCAAAAAAAAAAAATAATGTAATATGCATGACATTTAAATAGGTGAAACTTAGCTCTCTTGGATTTTTGTATTTAATCATATGCGATGTTTGGCTTATTCTTTTAATAAAACACCGTACACTTATCGAGGGTCTTAGATTTCTCCCCCCTCTTTTTTTATTCAGATTGAAATGAAATCTGTTAGATTATTTATTTTATCGCTTTCTGTAAAAAAACAAATCTCAGTTATTGAGAAAAAAATCGATATTCATTCGAACTTTGAAATAAGATATCAATATTTATCTTAAAAAAAGCCTCCGAAAAAAAAAAAAAAAAAAAGTAAGGAGCAAAAGAGAAACAAATCTCAGTTTGGATTTTTTTTTTTTTTTATTGAGGAAAATATATATTTGGATAATAGAGTAAGATAAGAATATTTATTTAAAAAGAGCCTCTAGGAAAAAGGAAAAGGAAAAGAAAAAGAAAATAGTAAGGAGGAAGAGAGAGAGAGAAGGAAAAAAAAACAAAATAAAAACAAAGTAAATAAAAATAAAACAAGAAAAAAAAATAGAAAAATAGATACGTGAACTATTGAAACGCAATGATTTTCAATATATCAATTATGATAAATTGAGACAAAATCTGTCACGCCCCGAGTTTAAAAATCCAGTCTAAATTTTTTTTTTTTTTTTTGTAAATCAGAGTTCGCAAAATCGGGCGTAACAGACCGCCACACATATAGGAAATCCTCTATCCAAACGGACAGAGTCTCCCTTATACATGCACGGCTAGGCAAATACAATATCATACAATCAGAGGTCAAGTACAGATAGCCTAACTAATAACTGAAATAAAACCCAATCAGTTTAAGTATATACTAAGTCATACAAGTTCTCAAATATATGAAAACAACTAAGTACTGGAAGTAAACCTACCATAATCATAATACAAATTCAAAATAGTGTAACTGATCACATCACAAAATGTCAGATCCTCAGGGGGGGACAGCTCTATCATGGACATCTCACCAAACCGTCCCGACATCTCACCACCCAACAGACCTAAAAAATAGTCACCCAGGGGGTGTGAGATACATCGACAGTGTATCCCAGTGGGCACAACGAGCCGAGAAATAGCTAATCGTACCTACTGGATACTAAAATCTGCGGATAGTAACTGATCAATGGGTATAGGCTGAATAAGCAATAAGAGCAATAATAATACTGGAATAGGCGTGCTGAAACAAGGAATATAACTGCAGATGTCAAATAAATGCTGAAAATAAATGACTGTATAAAATCGAGCAGAGAAAACTGAGTGATCAAATAACAGGTCTACTAAAAATCAAAGTATACTGATAGATGATGCTAATCATGCTGTAGCTGACAAATCAAAATATAAATGACAAATCTGATAGTCCTGTAAATTTCAGTCACAACAGATACTATTGAAGCAAATATGATAATCCATAAGTATCGGTGCTATAAAAGAAAGGTACCGCTAATCTGTGCCAGTCCTACTAGAGGAATGTATCATAATCATAATGCTGTGTATATACGGATACAGAAGTATCAGAATCAATCATGGTGGTAATCAAATCTAACAGAAGTAAAGCATGCTAGTACATGGAAGTATATGAGCTATGCATCAATCACAAGAATATCAAGTATCCCATCAATGCCACTATTGGTCACGAGGACCTCTGTCACGCCCCGGGGATAACCAGAACCCGGGCCCGCCAACAGATCCGCCGTGTACACAGAATTTTCCATGTACACGAAGCGCTGGTAACCTGCTCAGATAGATAATAAACAATAGAAGAGCATAACAGAGCTGAACTAATAGAACTAACAGTAATCTCAGACTGAAATAAACAGTAAACTGAAATAAAAGTACAATATACTCCCAGCTCACCATAAATAATACAACCAGCTGGCCACAGCCAGACCCAAAAGTAAACTACTATGTCTGAGATACAAAAGGGGAGTACAGTAATAGTCTAGCTAACTCTCGCTCGGGGTAGACGATCTAGCTAGTCGGCGATCCTCTTACCTCGATCTGCTGCCGAAGGCCCAGCAGCTCCCACAGTCGACTCTGCAAAACAAAGGGGAAGAAAGAACAAGAAACAACAATGGGGGTGAGAACTACTAGATAAACCAGTAGCCTCCCCTAGTGGGTAAAACCTCTGATGCTGACGCACCCACTAGGAATAAAGAGGCAAAAAGGAAAGAACAGTGGTATGCACTAAAGACTGCTGAAAAGAAACTACCACTACTATGCCTCTAAATGCAGTGCCAAAAGATGACTGTATAGATACAACTCTAAAGCTGACTGCCCAAAGAAAACCCAATCAGTGGGCCAGGAAATACTGGCACTGCCTGCTCTGTCATCACTCACAACTCACCAACTGACCGGCACCCGTCACGGTCTAAAAGCCTACTCCGGAGTGGCACTCGAGGGGAGCGACCCACACGAGTAAAGTATCTCTGTATCAATCATCACTGTAACCAATGTCTCACAATAGCAGGACTGGATCATGACCATGATCAAAGTGGGAATACTCCATCCACTAATGCAACCCCGATCCCCCAATCTGATGTGATAACAACATCCGGTCAACCGCCCACAATCCGCGGTCACCGCTGAACCATAAGTCCCAATCTGATAAGGTAAAAACATCTGGTCAACCGCCTAACATCCGCGGTTGCCACTATGCCCCACAATCCCCCAAGACAAGCCCAACTGTCCCAAACTCAAAGTCCAGACACCACTATCTCAAAATCCCGATCAGACTCGAGCATCATGCATCGATAGAGAAGAATAACAATAACACATGTTTTCTCCTAAGTCAAGTCCCAGAATATAGTGCTGCAGTAAGATAGTGGCCTAACTAGATGTCCAATGAGCATGCAAGTGTTCTCTTTTAAAAACATTTAGAAAGGAGCTAAGTTTCATGTGAAGAATACTTTAGAATCATTTTACAAATATTGTTGGGTTACTAAATTGCATGCGGTTCACGATATAGCAACTGTCCAATTTCTTTGTCCCAGATTTATCACATAGAGGCTACTAAATTAATTTAGGGGCCCATACAATAGGTTTATATATATCACAAGTTATCTATCACATGCATAGTTGGGAAACTCTTTTATTCCTAGTGTGCAAATCAACAAAGAGGGATACGCAACCACCCACCTCGAAAAGCGTGCACGATGTTCCCAGAAAATACCCGCTGTCCTCTAAACACACCGTCAGCTGTAACAATGTCCTACAACATCACATAAGTGTACACGGTGTAAATATAACAATTTCTAAACACACATTTGCTGTTTTAAAATCAGCACGCAAAACGAGGAATTTTCACCTCTGTCCCGAGCTCCTAAAATCCCAGAAAAATCACGGTTGCGTTCCTCGCGAAAAATCACCCAAAATCGACTCTTGAATCACCCCGATCCGATATTCCTACGCGGAGAAATAAATCGTCGAAGTTGCCGCTGTCCAAAGATCCAAACAGCAAAATGGGGTGTCAAATCACCTCGGGAATCGTGCCAAGAAATCGGAATCCGAAGAAACTATCAACACGAAAAACGAAGCCCTACCTCTTAGGAACACACTGGCGAAGAAATCGTCGGAATCGGACCTCTGTACTGCGCAGGGGACTCCTCGGACTGAAATGCGACGATAACGGGCCGAAATGGGGGAAAACCGAGGCACACTGTAAAATCCGGAACGCCGCTGTCGATCTTCCCGAAAATCTGGGAACGCACCACGAGGTAGAAAAATGTGAGAGGAACAACTTCTTTTCTCACACCTCTCCCAGGATCTCTCTCTTCTCTCGGAAAAAGCCCAACAAAGAGAGGGGAGGGGCCTTTAAATAGGCCCAACAAACAATTGGAGAAATCCCCACTGTGTCCCCACTTTCGGGCGCAGTGGGGATTTCGGGCTGCTACAGTGCGGCCCGGCCCACCAATTTTCGGGCGGCTACAGTGCGGCCCAGCCCAACCCGGGCCGCACACGGGATCCCACCCCGTCCGACCGTCCGTCCAACCCGGCCCTGGGCCCGCCACGCGTCCGCCAAACAGGCGGCAGCCGTGCGGGCCCAGCGGGGACGCGCCACGCGTCCCCCTGCGGGGCGGCGGGGTGGGTGGCGCCCGCCAATGGCGGGGCGCCACGTGGCGGCCGCTTCCCCGCCCGCCACGCCCGCCGGGCGCCGCCTGCGCACCTGCGCCGCGCGTGCGTACGGCCACGTGCGTACGGCCGCAGGTGCGCGCCCGCGGGTGCACCCCGCGCACCTGCGCCAACCAACCCGGGGCCGCCACGTGGCGCGCCCCGGTGCACCGTGCACCGCGCCCACCCCGCGCCTGCCCGGCCTGCCCGCGCTGCCCGCGCACCCTCCCGTGCGCCGCGCGCCCTGGACCGGACCAACGGGCGCCTGCCACGTGGCCCGCCGGTGCACCGTGCACCGGCGGCCCGCTCCGTGGACCGAGAGCCGTGCGCCGGCCCAATAACAAGGCGCCACGTGTCCCGGCCGGTCCACAGATCCCCCCATGCACCATTTTGCGCAGAAAACTTCCGGGGGTCCGTTTTTGGGCATCCGGACTCCAAATTAAATAAGTAAATAGCCGTTTTCAAGCGTTTTTCCGCGCTGAATCCAAATACGGCCTCCGTTTAGCCTGATTCCACTCCTAAAATTCGGCAAAGTCAGCCGAAGGTCAGGCTTGCTTCCAAATCCACTCTAAGTCCAAACAACACATCCCTTTGACATGTTGGGGCCCAACACACCAACACTAGGTGTTCCACACCCCAAACAGGGGAAAACACAGGGGAAAAACTGGGACACTACATCCTCCCCCACTAACAAAAGTTTCGTCCTCGAAACTAAAATCATACCTCAATCCAGAGCCTCGAACAAGTAGGGGTAGGCGTCCATCATCTCTGACTCTGGCTCCCACGTCGCCTCGCGCTCATCATGATTGCTCCAAAGGATCTTCACATAGGGGATGGTCCGATTGCGCAATTCTTTCACCTCCCGATCAAGAATCCGCACTGGGCGCTCCTCATATCTCAAATCCTCGCTGATCTCGAGGGGTGCAAAGTCGATGACGTGCGACGGGTCGAAGACGTACCTCCTCAGTGTGGAAACATGGAAAACATCGTGGACACCAGCCAGTCTCGGGGGAAGTGCAAGTCGATAAGCAACAGGCCCGATACGCTCCAACACCTCGAATGGTCCAATGTATCGGGGGCTGAGTTTCCCGCGAATGCCGAACCTTCTGATCCCCTTGGACGGCGAGACTTTCAAAAATACATGATCTCCAACCTGAAACTCTAAGTCTCGACGCCGAACATCAGCATAACTCCTCTGTCGGCTCTGAGCGGTCTGAAGATGCTGTCGAATCACCCGGACCTTCTCCTCTGCCTCTAGCAGTATATCTGGCCCCAAGGTCCGTCTCTCGCCTACGTCACTCCAATAAAGTGGTGATCGGCACTTGCGTCCATACAACGCTTCAAACGGAGCCATCTGTATGCTCGCTTGAAAGCTGTTGTTGTACGCAAACTCAACCAAGGATAAGTGCCGAATCCAACCTCCGCCGAAATCCAAGACGCAAGCCCTCAGCATGTCCTCCAAGATCTGTATGGTCCGCTCTGACTGCCCATCAGTCTGAGGATGAAAAGCTGTACTGAATCTGAGCTGAGTCCCCATCGCAGTCTGCAAACTCCCCCAAAAACGCGAGGCAAACCTCGGATCCCTATCTGACACAATGGAGGCGGGTACTCCATGCAGTCTCACAATCTCATCAAGGTATAGCTGGGCTAGTCGATCGAGTGGCCAAGTAGTCTGCATAGGCAAAAAGTGCGCTGACTTAGTAAGTCGATCCACCACTACCCAGATAGCATCTGCTCCGCCCTGTGCCCTCGGCAATCCGACCACGAAGTCCATGGTAATGTGGTCCCATTTCCACTCAGGAATGGGAGACTTTGTAACTTGCCAGCTGGCACCCGATGCTCAGCTTTTACTTGCTGACAAGTCAAACACTGGGCCACAAATCTCCCGACATCCCTCTTCATGCCATTCCACCAAAAATGTGCCTTGAGGTCCTTATACATCTTAGTCCCCCCAGGATGAAGGGTATAAGGTGTATAATGGGCCTCTCTCAATATCTGCTCTCTGATCTCAGCATCCACTGGCACACATGCTCGGTCCCTGTACCTCAGTACTCCCGCAGCATCCACTGTAAAATCCCCTGACTGATCACTCGGAAGCTGATCTCGAATCCTGGTCAAGTGGGGGTCCTCACTCTGTTTCTCCCTGATCCTGTCCAGCAGAGTGGGCTGCACGACTAATGACGTCAGTCTAGCAGAGACCCCAGGGGACACAACCTCTATCTCGAGCCGTCTCATCTCCTCCAATAGGGGCGCCTGGTCTGTGATCAACATAGACAAACTCTGAACTGCTCTCCGGCTCAAAGCATCAGCGACCACGTTAGCCTTGCCTGGGTGGTAAAGGATATCCACATCATAATCCTTTAGTAGCTCTAACCACCTGCGCTGCCTCAAATTAAGCTCCTTCTGTGTGAACAGATACTTTAAGCTCTTGTGGTCGGTGTAGATCTCACAATGCTCCCCGTACAGGTAATGGCGCCAAAGCTTCAGTGCAAACACCACGGCAGCGAGCTCTAAGTCGTGGGTAGGGTAATTCTTCTCGTAATCCTTGAGCTGTCTCGATGCATAAGCAATTACCCTCCCATCCTGCATCAACACGCAACCCAGTCCACTGTGCGATGCGTCACTGTAGATCACATATCCTTTCCCCATAACAGGGAGGGAAAGGATAGGAGCAGTCATCAGTCTGTCCTTCAGCTCCTCGAAGCTCTTCTGGCAGTCCTCACTCCAGATAAACTTAACCCCTTTACGCGTCAACCGAGTGAGGGGTGTGGAAAGCTTCGCAAAGCCTTCCACAAACCGACGATAATAACCAGCTAATCCCATGAAGCTGCGCACCTCTGATACAGTCGTCGGTCGGGGCCAATCACGAACTGCCTCAATCTTCGCCGGGTCTACAGCTACACCGGCGGCGGAAATCACATGGCCCAAGAAAGCTACCTCCCGAAGCCAAAACTCGCACTTCACCAGCTTGGCATACAACTTCTTCTCCCGCAGAAGTTGTAGCACAGTCCTCAAGTGCTCCTCATGCTCGGCCTCGCTCCGGGAGTAAACCAGGATATCATCTATGAACACCACCACAAATCGATCCAGAAATGGCCGAAATATCCTGTTCATCAAGTCCATAAAGGCGGCAGGGGCATTAGTCAATCCAAATGGCATAACTGTAAACTCATAATGCCCGTACCGTGATCTGAAAGCAGTCTTAGGAATATCCTCGGCCTTCACCTTTAATTGGTGGTAACCAGACTGTAGATCAATCTTGGAAAAGACACAAGACCCTTGCAGCTGATCAAAGAGATCGTCGATGCGCGGCAGAGGGTACTTGTTCTTGATGGTCACTTTATTCAGCTCCCTATAGTCCACACACAGTCTAAGTGACCCATCTTTCTTCTTCACGAATAGCACCGGTGCTCCCCAGGGCGACACACTGGGTCTAATGAAACCCTTATCCATCAAGTCTTGCAACTGTGCTTTAAGCTCTCTCAGCTCAGCCGGTGCCATCCGGTAAGGAGCCTTAGAGATTGGCGCAGTTCCTGGAACTACGTCAATCACAAACTCAATCTCTCTGTCGGGCGGCATACAAGTCAGCTCAGGTGGAAACACATCCGGGAACTCGCGGACGATAGGGATATCCCCGAGTCCCGGTGCCGCCGTAGGCCCCTCAACAACACTAGCCAAAAAGGCTACACATCCTCGGTGAATCATCCGCCTCGCTCGGGAAGTCGAAACCATAGAGGCAAAGAAAGCGCTCTGACATCCCCGGTACACCAACACCTCCTGGTCTGGCTCTCTAAAAGTGACAGTCCTCTCGGCACAGTCAATAGTCGCAAAATACCGAGCCAGCCAGTCCATCCCGAGAATCACATCAAAATCCTGCAGCTGTCTCAAGACCAACAGGTCTGCTGGCATAATCCAGGACTCGATCTGCATCGGGCAGGACCAACAACACTCCTCCACGAGCAAAGTGTGATCGGGAATCTGTACCTCTCGTGCACGTGGCAAAAGTCCTACCTCTAACCCATGTAATGATGCAAAAGATCTACTAATGAAAGAATGCGATGCTCCAGTATCAAATAAGGTGCGAGTCCTAATGCCAGAAAGTAAAGTGATACCTGCCACCACATGGTCTGCTGCTGAAGCATCCTCTACCTGTGCAGCATACACTCGCCCACTCTGAGCTGGAGGGCGATAATCTGTGGAATGGGAGGAAGATGGCCTGCTCGCTGGAGCATAAGGCCGCTGAGCCGTCGACCGCTGCTGCGATGATACAGGGGCAGATGCTGAAGAAGGGGCGGCTGAGGTCGAAAAGGGGCACGCAGCTCGAATGTGCCCTGGCTGTCCACATCCATAGCAACGACCCCACCGCTGGTCGCAGGTGCCGGGGAAGTGCGGACCTCCACAGAAAATACAACTGCTGGGGGCCCGTGACTGTCGGGACTGCTGCTGCTGAGACTGTCGCTGTCGCTGTGGCTGCCGCTGAGATCCGCGCTGCGACGACTGCGATCTCTGCTGCTGCTGCTGCTGCTGCTGGGGCCTCTGGGATCCACCAGGCCCTCGCCGCTCCGAACGCCCACGGCCCTGGAACTGAGGCGGTGGCGGTCGGGGCGGCCTCCAAGTACTGGCCTGTCCCCCCTCATCCTGGGCTGGTCGCTTTCTGTCGGAGCCCTGAGCGACCGCGGCCCGCTGTCTGGCCACCACCTGATCACCTCTCTCCACCCACTGTGCATGCTCTGCGGCTGCATCCAGAGTCTGAAATCTCTGAGCATGCACCAGGGTGTAAATCTCTGGACGAAGGCCTCCCTCGAACATCTCAACCTGGTGCGGCCCGTCACGAGCGACGAAGGGCACGCAGTTCAACAACTCCATGAACTCCTGGAAATAGGCATGGGCCGATCGCTCGCCCTGCTGCAGGTTCTTCAAGTCGTCCTCCAACTTCTTCTTCACACTGGTCGAAAAATAGGTGTCCAGCACCAACCGTCGGAACTCCTCCCAGGGCAGCTGCCGAGAAATCCGGAACTCCGGTGGCTCCACCCGCTGCCACCAAAAATCAGCATCTCCGTCCAAACAGTGCACCGCCATGTGCACTCGATACTTCGGGTCGATGAAGAAATCCCGAAAAAGCTTCTCCATCGCAGAAAGCCATTTCCCAACAGCCGAGGGCGGGGCATCCCGCCCTGAGAATCTAGGTGGTCCCCGCTTAACAAACTGGGCGAGTTTGTCAGCAAAATCCCGCTCCTCCTCCGCAGTCAAAGGCTGAATAGCTCCAGGAGCCCCGCTACTCGAAGATGGCGCTGACGGCACAAAAGGGGCAACAGGGGGCACAAAGGCCTCAGGAACAGCTGGGGGTGGTGTCTCTCTCTGCGCGAGCAGCTGATCAATCCTCTGCTGCTGCTGACGATGGCTCTCCGCCAATTGGGCCAACATGGCCCGCAGCTCACCAATCTCAGTGGATCCCGTCTGCTCCGGCTCAACAGGGGGTGTAGGGGCACCCAGAGCGGGAATCCGACGTCGGGGAGGCATCCTGCCACAAGAAAACACGAATCAGTAACATAACCCCACACGACCCAATCTAGCGAAAGTCAAAGACATCCCCCAATTTCTGCGACTTTATGTTGTCTGCAGCCAACATAACGGTCCACCAGAAATTGGGTATGTCGATCCCTCCTCACTCACTGGAAGAGTCCAATAAATAAATCAACGACTTTCGCAAAGTGTCACGCCTCTCACGCCCTATCATCCTAGGGTCTGCCAAAAGCCTAGGGTTTCCTAAGTCCCAACTGACCTATCCCTAAGCTCTGATACCAACTTAATCTGTCACGCCCCGGGGTAACCAGAACCCGGGCCCGCCAACAGATCCGCCGTGTACACAGAATTTTCCATGTACACGAAGCGCTGGTAACCTGCTCAGATAGATAATATACAATAGAAGAGCATAACAGAGCTGAACTAATAGAACTAACAGTAATCTCAGACTGAAATAAACTGTAAACTGAAATAAAAGTACAATATACTCCCAGCTCACCATAAATAATACAACCAGCTGGCCACAGCCAGACCCAAAAGTAAACTACTATGTCTGAGATACAAAAGGGGAGTACAGTAATAGTCTAGCTAACTCTCGCTCGGGGTAGACGATCTAGCTAGTCGGCGATCCTCTTACCTCGATCTGCCGCTGAAGGCCCAGCAGCTCCCACAGTCGACTCTGCAAAACAAAGGGGAAGAAAGAACAAGAAACAACAATGGGGGTGAGAACTACTAGATAAACCAGTAGCCTCCCCTAGTGGGTAAAACCTCTGATGCTGACGCACCCACTAGGAATAAAGAGGCAAAAAGGAAAGAACAGTGGTATGCAATAAAGACTGCTGAAAAGAAACTACCACTACTATGCCTCTAAATGCAGTGCCAAAAGATGACTGTATAGATGCAACTATAAAGCTGACTGCCCAAAGAAAACCCAATCAGTGGGCCAGGAAATACTGGCACTGCCTGCTCTGTCATCACTCACAACTCACCAACTGACCGGCACCCATCACGGTCTAAAAGCCTACTCCGGAGTGGCACTCGAGGGGAGCGACCCACACGAGTAAAGTATCTCTGTATCAATCATCACTGTAACCAATGTCTCACAATAGCAGGACTGGATCATGACCATGATCAAAGTGGGAATACTCCATCCACTAATGCAACCCCGATCCCCAATCTGATGTGATAACAACATCCGGTCAACCGCCCACAATCCGCGGTCACCGCTGAACCCATAAGTCCCAATCTGATAAGGTAAAAACATCTGGTCAACCGCCTAACATCCGCGGTTGCCACTATGCCCCACAATCCCCCAAGACAAGCCCAACTGTCCCAAACTCAAAGTCCAGACACCACTATCTCAAAATCCCGATCAGACTCGAGCATCATGCATCGATAGAGAAGAATAACAATAACACATGTTTTCTCCTAAGTCAAGTCCCATAATATAGTGCTGCAGTAAGATAGTGGCCTAACTAGATGTCCAATGAGCATGCAAGTGTTCTCTTTTAAAAACATTTAGAAAGGAGCTAAGTTTCATGTGAAGAATACTTTAGAATCATTTTACAAATATTGTTGGGTTACTAAATTGCATGCGGTTCACGATATAGCAATTGTCCAATTTCTTTGTCCCAGATTTATCACATAGAAGCTACTAAATTAATTTAGGGGCCAATACAATAGGTTATATATATCACAAGTTATCTATCACATGCATAGTTGGGAAACTCTTTTATTCCTAGTGTGCAAATCAACAAAGAGGGATACGCAACCACCCACCTCGAAAAGCGTGCACAATGTACCCAGAAAATACCCGCTGTCCTCTAAACACACCGTCAGCTGTAACAATGTCCTACAACATCACATAAGTGTACACGGTGTAAATATAACAATTTCCAAACACACATTTGCTGTTTTAAAATCAGCACGCAAAACGAGGAATTTTCACCTCTGTCCCGAGCTCCTAAAATCCCAGAAAAATCACGGTTGCGTTCCTCGCGAAAAATCACCCAAAATCGACTCTTGAATCACCCCGATCCGATATTCCTACGCGGAGAAATAAATCGTCGAAGTTGCCGCTGTCCAAAAATCCAAACAGCAAAATGGGGTGTCAAATCACCTCGGGAATCGTGCCAAGAAATCGGAATCCGAAGAAACCATCAACACGAAAAACGAAGCCCTACCTCTTAGGAACACACTGGCGAAGAAATCGTCGGAATCGGACCTCTGTACTGCGCAGGGGACTCCTCGGACTGAAATGCGACGATAACGGGCCGAAATGGGGGAAAACCGAGGCACGCTGTAAAATCCGGAACGCCGCTGTCGATCTTCCCGAAAATCTGGGAACGCACCACGAGGTAGAAAAATGTGAGAGGAACAACTTCTTCTCACACCTCTCCCTGGATCTCTCTCTTTCTCTCGGAAAAAGCCCAACAAAGAGAGGGGGAGGGGCCTTTAAATAGGCCCAACAAACAAATGGAGAAATCCCCACTGTGTCCCCACTTTCGGGCGCAGTGGGGATTTCGGGCTGCTACAGTGCGGCCCGGCCCACCAATTTCGGGCGGCTACAGTGCGGCCCAGCCCAACCGGGCCGCACACGGGATCCCACCCCGTCCAACCGTCCGTCCAACCCGGCCCTGGGCCCGCCACGCGTCCGCCAAACAGGCGGCAGCCGTGCGGGCCCAGCGGGGACGCGCCACGCGTCCCCCTGCGGGGCGGCGGGGTGGGTGGCGCCCGCCAATGGCGGGGCGCCACGTGGCGGCCGCTTCCCCGCCCGCCACGCCCGCCGGGCGCCGCCTGCGCACCTGCGCCGCGCGTGCGTACGGCCACGTGCGTACGGCCGCAGGTGCGCGCCGCGGGTGCACCCGCGCACCTGCGCCAACCAACCCGGGGCCGCCACGTGGCGCGCCCCGGTGCACCGTGCACCGCGCCATCCCCGCGCCTGCCCGGCCTGCCCGCGCTGCCCGCGCACCCTCCCGTGCGCCGCGCGCCCTGGACCGGACCAACGGGCGTCTGCCACGTGGCCCGCCGGTGCACCGTGCACCGGCGGCCCGCTCCGTGGACCGAGAGCCGTGCGCCGGCCCAATAACAAGGCGCCACGTGTCCCGGCCGGTCCACAGATCCCCCCATGCACCATTTTGCGCAGAAAACTTCCGGGGGTCCGTTTTTGGGCATCCGGACTCCAAATTAAATAAGTAAATAGCCGTTTTCAAGCGTTTTTCCGCGCTGAATCCAAATACGGCCTCCGTTTAGCCTGATTCCACTCCTAAAATTGGCAAAGTCAGCCGAAGGTCAGGCTCGCTTCCAAATCCACTCTAAGCCCAAACAACACATCCCTTTGACATGTTGGGGCCCAACACACCAACACCAGGTGTTCCACACCCCAAACAGGGGAAAAACACAGAGGGAAAAACTGGGACACTACAACCTCAGGCAATGCCACTTGATCCGCACCCCATAGCTGACATAACCCTGCACTCACAGATGCTATCGGGGGCTCACGGGTCTTTCCTCTAGACCACTTACCGGTAAAAGAACACTACGCCGGTGGCAAAACCGTCAGTGTACGTGAAGTACAGCAGTGCGTGGCAATCATCATGCTATGCTCAAGCTCGCGGTCTAATGACCGGGTGGTGGAACATACCGAGATCCCAACAGGGAATCAACTATCTGTATATATCGATCAAGGGTCTATCATGCATATCTGAATATAAGGGCAAATATCTCTGGATATAAATGCAGAGCATAACCAATGGCAGGAATCAACAATCATGATCAGACAATGACAATCTACTGTACTTAGATATGAAACTGACAAGCATGTATACAGGATATGTCCAAGGAGATCAATGTCAATCATGTGGAGTATATGGCATATAGACAAAATCATCAGGGCTAAATCAAGAATAGGCAAAATCATCAGGACTAAATCAAGAACAGGCAAAATCATCAGGACTAAATCAAGAACAGGCAAAATCATCAGGACTAAATCAAGAACAGGTGTCCGACTGGACTAAAGCAACCAGAGGGCCGAAAAGATAAAGCCCGGACCGAAGATAACCCACCTGAATATAGGCCGATCCGTACTCCCGCTAGTCTACTGGGAGGCTGGTGCTGAACTACTGGGACCTGATCATATAACTGGGATCAATAACAGACTCACTCAAACCCATCCCGTCAACACTATAATAATATGACGTTAACACGGGGAATTAGCCGAAGCTAGGCTTTTACCAGAATTTCTGAAAAAATCTCGAAACACTGAAAACTGACCCGCCGACAGTCTCTATACATCCAAACACTGCCAAACCACACTAGTGGCTCTAAACCTCATCACCTCGATGTTCGGGCAGACAGGGGCAAAACCGTAAATTTTCGGTGTCTAGACGTTGCCATAACGCTTTTGTAACTCCCGAAAGCCCAATTCGGCTTCGGAGTCTTCGACGAAATACCAAAACACTGGACCAGCCAGGTCAGTGTCGGGGATAACCAAAGGCGACAATTGATGACCAGAATCCAAACTAGAACGCGAAACTCGCGCCGTAAATCGTAAACCGGCAATTTTGCCAATTTACGGAACGGTATCCGATTCCCGCTCAACAAGAGCTACAGAACTCTAACAAAATGGCTAGATGGTGCGTAAGTACTGTCTAAAGACAGCCAGGGTGTTAGATTTGCAAGTTGGTCCATAAAATACTTAATATTTGCATAATTACACTAATACAAATCTAAAATGCATAATAACATGACTTGAAAACACCGTTTTAGTCCGTTCTTTGAATCCGGGTAACCAAAATTAGCGCCGTAAATTTCAGTGCGTCTGGTTTGACGAGACAGAACCCGTGCTCACAAGCTTGGGCCGGCAGGAAACCCACATACAAAGTTGGCCCATAATTACATAGGGCCCAAATCACACTTTGCTAAATTAATCTATACCATGATTAACTTGTGATCTACTGTGAGCATGGAACATATTGAGTACCAAAGACAGTGATGCTCACCTGAGATCGGCGAGGATGGCCGGAAAGTTCGCCGGAACTACACCCTCAATGAAGCTAACTCGGGTTGCACCAAACCGGGGATCAACTCAGTTTAACCCGAACAGAGTTGAGCACGAGTTAAAAAGACTTCTCAGAGAAACTGTGGACTAGGTCCGACCCACTGCGGCGGCAGAGGCGGCGGCGGCCGGAACAAAACCCAACTATCTCAAATTAAACATGGTTGGACCAACTTAATACACAAAAGTTTCTGGCCCAAACTAACTTGATGGAAACTTTATTACACAAAGTTTAGAGCCTACCTGGATGAATGGCAGGCAAACCAGA
>CM054934.1:27699942-27744693 GCA_029168755.2 Tillandsia fasciculata | reverse complement strand
TCAATTGTCAACTATAACCAACAAAAACATAGAGAAATGAAGAGAAGGTCAATGAGAGTATAAAGATTAGAACCCAAGAAAGGTCCCAAATTTGCAACAAATGGCAGAAGAGTAATCCATTCCAACCCTATACCTCATCATACTTACCAGCACCAACAAAATCCATCAACATCACCCTCAATACTCAAACAAAACCAATCAAAAGCTCTGATAATGAAGAAAAGAAGAAGAATTTGAGATCAAGGATTAGAATTAGAGGCCTAAACCTCCACATACCAAACAACACCAACGAAATCCGTCGATTTCACCCTCAGCACTCAGCCATAACCAATCTGAGGAGGAGGAGAAGTAGGATTATAGATCGAGGCTTAGAATTAGAACCCTAAACCTCACACCATACCAACCAGCAACAGCGAAATCCACCAATATCACCCTCATGATGACGAAAAGAAACCCTAGACCGCATCATATTGAACAACACCAATCAAATCCACCAATTTCACTCTCAACATTCACACACAACCAATCAAAAGCTGGCTAAGATTAGAACCCTAAAGGACCTCATCATACTGAACACCCTCAACACTCAAAGACGACCGATCAAAATCTCCAAGAACAAGAACAAGCATTCGAATTAGAGGAGGGTTAGAGGAGGTTCCGAACCGGTAGATGGCGGGCTCCTGGAGGATGTCGGGGTGGTAGGATCGGAAGGGCGGGGCCATCATGAGGTCGACGAGTTCGTCGGAGAGCCCGGGGAGGGAGCGACGGAGGGCGGGGGCGGTGTCGGGCTTGAGCTGAGCTTGGCGACGGAGTAGCTGGGCCACGTACACGTTGGTGAGCCCCGTCTCCGCCCCGATCTCCGCGTAGCTCTTCCCCGCCGCCGCCTTCGCCGCCATCAGCCGCCGCACCACCGCCACCCTCTCTCCTCCTCCTCCTCCTCCTCCTCCGAGCCGCTCCATGTGCTCGCGCGCACCAGGTGCTCGACGAATGGCCCCAGAGAGCGAGAGCGATTTGGGGACGGCGTAGAGTTGCTGCGGCGTTTATTTATTTTATCGTCGCCACCGTCGCATATGGCGATCGCTGTCGACGTCACTCGTCGCGTCTTGTGCACGCAAATCCACTCATTTTTTTTTTTAAAACAAAACAAAACAGAAATCTATACAAATCTATTCATCCCCAACATCGATCGCCACTTCCACTATTTCGTTGACTAAGAATTTTTTTTTTTTTTTTTTTTTTTTTTTTTTTTTTTTTTTTTTTTTTTTTTTTTTTTTTTTTTTTTATCTCTTTTGAATTACACCTACTGTTCACACCAAAGTAAATAATTTTAATATAAATTATTATATTATTATTTAACTCAACTTAATTTTACTTTTAGCTACGTGGCACTATTTCGTTTACTTATTTTGAACTGAATTAGTTCACCTGTTTTGAATCACATTTTCGTTTTTTAAAACCTAAACATTGTACGTTGAATCGAACCGATTTAACATTTGTGTTTTTTTATATATATTATTTATAAGTTCATGGATTCGTCACACCAAAATAATTCAATGTAATTTTTTTTTTTAAAATATTAATATATATTTTTGAATTCGTTTTCTTCTAAATTATTTTTTTACAATCTCATCATCACTTCCTTTCTGGTTGATAAAAGGTTTGATTAGCCCAACATTTTTTTTTTCTAATTGATGGTCTCTAAAATTCTTATTATTTTAATTTAAAATATTTTTATCATTTTAATTAAATTTTATATAATTTAATGATGAATCCTATGAGTATTAAATCTTCTAATATTTTTTTAAAGATATAAAAAGATAATTTTAAAAAATGTAAAGTTGTATAAATCAGCCTGATGTATTATTTTTCCTAATTTCTGGTCTCTAAACTTTTGAAAAATAATTTTTTTTAAAAAAATGAAAGTTAATTAATGGCCTTTATGGAATTTAGAGATGAATTTGTTCAAAATTAAATAGTTCAAATAATTTTACGCTAGCGCTAATAGAAATATGCAACTAATTCACTATGTCGGAATTAAACCAATGCCAGTAATATAACTTGTCGGATCATTGGCACTAACCATTAATCGCAAAAGCTCATGCCGTTCGAAATACACAATCAATTTACTTAAATCGTGCAGATACCAGACTCAACCCACCGAAACGTCAGATCTTTTGTTAGCCTCTTGCCGTTAGGTCTATTGTTGGACTGCAACTCTATTCAACTTGCTGGCTCATCTAGCTCAACTTATTAGTTTTCTGAATCTATTATTACGGAGCAGAAAGTTGGAGATATTTTTAACTCATAAATAAATACCCAACACTTACTATTTATAAGAGATAAGTTATCATTGATTGACTTGAAACTTTAGCTGAAACTTTAGCAGCTCTATTTTGATTCTGAAGTGGTTTCACATCTGCAAGCAAATAATATTTGATGATCACCAGAAGGAAAATGAAGCTTCAACTCAGCAAATTAAATCCTGTAATCCTTAAATACTCTTCAAACAATGTTGCAAGAAATTGACAGAAATGCTCTTCAGCACTGAAATGTCAGATTCTTCAAAGATCCAAAACAATTTTTTTATCCTTACTTAGGATCTGCGTCGATTGGCCATACTTTCATCGAAATTTTTGCAGTGATTAATAGAATCAAACATCTGCATCTGCGTATCTCTTCAATCTTTAAGAACGTCTTATATATCGTCTGCTTAATTTTTATTAACGATCTGCGCTTTGTAGTGGCAGTAGAGGATAAATTACACTTTTTGATTCAGCCAAGTGTTTCTGAGTTCAACTTCCTGAGTTTTTAAGTATCAATTCTATGAAACAAGTATTATGAAGCATAAATTTATGGGTGATTTCACAAAATTTACTAATCGGGTTCGGTTCGATCTGAACCTGATCGAACCATTGTGATTAATTTTAATTCGGGTTCGGTCATGGTTGATATCAAATTCAAGTAGAAATTAGTAAAATATAATCAAATCTCATTACTACATCACCAAAAAAAAACGGAGATTTAAGTCTAAATTCTTTTACTTGCACTTGTCAGGTCACCACCATGGTTTGTTAGATAACAACAAATTGCTGCTGTTGATGTCCTCCAAACCGTCGATAATCGACGAAAAATTCGAATAATCGACCGCAAGATCACGACGCGGCGACATAACATACCAGTCGACTAGCTCGTTGAACTCCGGCGGTCGACGCTCGACATTAGCATCAGCGACCAAACTCTCCGTCGCGACATTCGTCGACTCGGAGATCAACTCACCACCAGTTGATGTTAGTAACTTTGTTGTAAGAGCCGACTCATCGATGTCGATTTTGGACCCTAAGCCGTCGGAAGTCGACGGCATTTGGGAGGAGCTCATTTGAGTCGGCGTCGGGAGGTGATCAGGCTTTTGCATCTCCGTCGACGACGGAGTGATTGGTGCAGGAGGAAGTCGATCGGGCATTTTGTTCTTGCTAAGCCTGCAGTTCCAGTAGTTCTTGATGGACAAATCAGTTCTTCCAGGAAGTTGCGCGGCAATCGCAGACCAACTGGATGCAAAAAAGATGCCAAAATGATTATTGTTAGTGGTTTTGTAGTGAGAACAATTAAAAGCTTTTTTTTCAATGCAAGGGTAGTTATGTAAAAGCCTAAGTTGATCTACACTTATTTGGAATGTACAAAAAGTATTTTTTAATATTTTTTATAAGAATGAAGGAGTGAATGAGCACCATCTTCCTTTCTGATTATACAGATTGAATATGATCATATCTTCTTCTTCAGTGAAGTCGGCAATCTTCAGGCCCGGCCGGAGGTAATTTAGCCACCGCGAACGGCAGCTCCGGCCGCACCGGTCCAGCCCTACCATCAAAAATAACAAGGTTAAATTATAAAAAACCTTCATGTAATATTTCGTTTTTTCACTTTACCTCTCTGTCTTTTAAAAGACTATATTTTGTGCGTTAACGGAGGAGGTAAATTAACGAAAATGGCCTTACATTATATTAGAGAGAATGGATTTTAGCTTATTTTTCGCTATTCTTGAAGGATATTTTAGGTATATCTAATAATATTTTTTAAAAAATTGACAGTTCACTCACGGAATGGTGACGGCGGGAGGTAAATGCATATTTCGGTAATTACGAGGGGACAAAATGTAAGCTTTTAAAAGACAGGGGGCAAAGTAAAAAAGCAAAATATTACAGGAAGATTTTATGTAATTTAGCCAAATAACAAATATCATGCAACTGCTAAAAAAACCAGCTTAATTAATATATACAGAGAGAGTGTACGTGTGTGTGTGATTATTATACTCTTATGAGTACAATCGACTTCGTTCTCATAAGTTATTCTCGATGTTAGAGTTTCTGAATCAATAATTTATATCGTTAAATATGATTTAGAAAATATGAAACTTATACAAACTAAATTTTATAAATTTTCAATATTATTTACTTTACGATCAAAAAATTTCAAAATTGATAATTTTTAACGGTCGGTATAGAATGCTTGCTAGTTTAACGGTGTAAAAGAATTGAAATAAGTTGAAATTTTTATAGAAATTTTTATTCACTATTTAGATACAGATCTATAACTCTGATTTTAATTTGAAGAATTCGATTTACTATTTTTAGGAGATTGTTTGATTTTGACTATTCATTTTATACTCACTCGATGGATTTTATTATAATTTTAAAAAACTATAAAATTTAGTTTCTAAATGTTTAAAATATTCTAGATCATATTTGACGATATGGATTATCGATTCGGAAGTTGCATCATCGAAGATAACTTGTGCTATCGATAGCATGTATAGTAATCACAAGTAATTAGAAAATAAATTTTGTGATTTTTCAATATTATTTGACTAGTGATCGAAGGAGCTCAAAATTAACAATTTTAATGGTCGTGGTGAGTGTTTGCAAATTTAACAGTATAAAAATATTCGAATTATATAAAATTGTGATAAAAAATTATTTATACTATATAAAATAAGGTCAATATATATTTTTTTAACTAAAATTTTTATGTCATATTATTATATTTTGTAAGATTTTTACTTTCGGTAGTTGATTTTGAAACTTTTTTATCACTAAGGTATAATATCAAAAAATTATAAAATTTATTTTTTAAATCTTTCAAATACTCTAAATTAAATCTAACAGAGTCGATGTCGATTTGGAGATCCTAACATGAAAAATAATTTATAACTATGAAAAACTCCGTACTTATAAAAACATACAGGCTATACTTATATATATAAAAAAAATTGTGCTTCTATACTTGTAAAAGTATCAAGTCAGTGGTGCTGATAGGTTTTTAGTACTTAGATAAAACAATGTACGGTTAAGATAATGATGGTTCTCTTAAATTTAGTGAATAGTTGATGAAATAGAATAATTTAAAAAGTAAAATTAGTTAAAAAAAAATAAATCTAATGGTTGAAAACTTACTAGTATAAGCACTATATGTAGCGGAACACACACACACACACACACATAGGGGTGTCAACGAGACGAACACGAGCGAGCTGGGGTCGGCTCGTGTTTTGCTCGTTTAATAAACGAGCCGAACACGAGCTAGCTCGTTTAAATATCGAGCTGAAAAATTCGGCTCGTGTTCGGCTCATTTATTAACGAGCCGAACACGAGCTGGCTCGCGAACAACAAGTTCGATTTTTATTCCTATTATTAGGTGTAAAATTGTTTAATTTAAAATTTTAATTTAATAATTAAAATATATATATATATATATATATATATATATATATATATATATATATATATATATATATATATGGGATTAGATAATGAGTCCGGCTACTATACTATCGATAGTACCAACCATTTGGTGCTATCAAGTTTTCTATTCTTAGATCAACTCCTTCAATTATTTTCACTCGTTAGATTTTACTATTTCTCCAACCACCTATTAAATCTAAGGGGTCCACCATCATCTCAACCACACATCTTTTAATTCAACTTAAGTAAATATAAACACCACTGACGGGGTGTACATCTTACACCCCACCCATCCTAATGAATTCACATAAGTGACCAGTGGAGGAAGCCCCATGGATTCATATTGGGGTGTTTAGCAAAGCAAAACTTAATAGCATAAATAATTTGAAAAAATAGTTAGCTCCTAGAAAAGTAGGACTCATTCTTTTATAAAACTAGGGCTTAGGAAGTTGCATTACCCACAAGAAGAAATAAAAAATAAAAAAAGAGTTGACTAAGGAATATAAGAAATTTTATATTGTGCAATTTAAATTTAAATTTATATTTCATTTTATTGACCTACTTTATATAGATATAGAAGAGAACAAGGAAATGGCATTGAAATCTAATAGCCTCATTACAGAAAAATTATTTTATTTAATAAATTTTTAATCTAATATCCTTAGAGATAATTCTGTAGAGACGGTTTAGATCACTCCAACAAATTATTTTATTTAATAATTTTTTATTTATTTAGTAGTAATATAAAGACAATTTAAATTATCTTTCCGAATAAAAACATGTCACTATGTATAGATAGTTCGAATCGCCTTTACGTAAAATATATTATAAAAAATTTGCACAAAATACTTATTTTAGCTATATTTATGAATAAAATATTATAAATATGTTGACAATCGAATTATTATAAATATTAATACAAACCAGCTAAATAATAAAAGTTAAAATAATCATGATGATTATTTAACATTTGCAAATACAATATATTGAAGCAAAATAAGTTTTTAGAGGAATATAATAGGGTTAATTTTATAAAGATCATTGTAAACATATCAAATAGCAGATATATTTTTATAAAGTTTAACTTTTCATATTTATTTGTTTAAAAATTTTAAGTTGTTCATATATATTCTTTTGATTTGTTATCGTTAGCTTACTGTTTATTTTTTTTACAGAATGTAAGTAAAATATTAATTTTGTCCTTATAAATATATCTTTCGAAAAATTTAAACTGTTAAAAAATATATCTACGATTAAGTATAATATTTGAAAGAGTAAAAAAATAAATTTATCTCACTCACTAATCAATATTAAATATTTAATTTATAGTTAACTATATTTTTCTAACAGACATTGACGATAGGGACATATATTAACAACGTAGAATTTTTGAAAAAATAAATATGAAAAAATTAAACTTTATAAAAATATATATGCTATTCAATATATTTAAGAAAATCTGTATGGAGTTAGTCCAGTATAATATGTAGTTGCCATAGTAATGAAAATTTCGATACTCAGAGAGAGACCGAATGTAATTTTTAGAAGCACGGTAATTTTCTTGTTATCAAATCGTTTTCGATATTAGAACTTTCAAATTGATGATCAGCTTTATTAGATTTGATTTAGACTATTTAAAATACCTAATAAATAAATTTTATAATTTTTTAATATTATTTAATTTTAATGGTCGCAGTAAGCTATTTGCATGTTAACGGTGTAGATATATTAAAATTACGAAAAATTTTAATAAAATTTTTTTATACTATATAAAATAAAATAAAATATTAATACATTTGATCTAAAGTTTTTATGTTATATCATCACTTTTTATAATATTTTTATTTTCAGTCGTTGATTTTGAACACTTTCGATCATTAGGTAAATGATATCGAAAATTACGAAATTTACTTTCTAGATACTTTCAATACTCTAAATCAAATCTAACGGAGTCGATCATCGATTTGAAAATTCTAATATTAAAAACGAGTCGATAGCATAAAGACCTTCGTGCTTCTAAAAATAAATAAGTCATACTCATACACACACGCGTACACACACATAATCAAAACATGCGTACATTATGATCGAAATGTGCATATGTTCCATAAAATGATTAAACATAATTTCTATATAATTTGAGGTATTTAGTTGTAACAATAGAAATCTAAACAAATGATGAAGTGAAAACCTGAATTATTAGCTAATGATTGCCAACTGCGACCGATTCCGTGTTTTTCCATGTAGTCTTTGAGGATAGCGTCTTCCACACGACTCCATTTACCCTTTTTCATGTTCAGCTCGTTAATAATAGAAACTTAAAAAATTAAAAGAGACCAAGAGGGATATAGAGAGAAAATTAATAAACTATCACAACTATATATATATATATATATATATATATATATATATATATATATATATATATATATATATATATATATTTGTGAAATTGTGACAAAAAGCTATATTTATCAAGTACATCATGCTTTTTCACTCTATTATTGTAATTAATTTGTCTTTTGTGCTTATCTTGACTTGTTCTAGTAGTATCAAGCTTTGGTGGATTAAATCACATGTGATGGTACAAAGGTGTGACATATGTACTTTGGCATTTACTTTATCACTAATTTTGAGAATTTAAGATGCTATGTCTTTTTTTTTTAGAACATATGGAAAGAAGAGAAATTATTACTCAAGATTCTAAATAAGAAAATATTTTAAAAAAAATATATATATATTTGAAACTATATTAAACATCTTCTCTGTTGATAGGTAGAAGTTGATGATATTTTTATAAATTGTGTTTATTTTTGAATGGTGATAATTGGAAATCAAAGTGACTTTAATTTATTGCGAATAATATTGTGAATAATATTATGTCATTGTAAGTACGTTATTGTCTTAAAAAATTAGGATAATTATGTGCTCTTCAAAATTTCTAAAATATCTGATATGTTTCTTTTTTTTTTTATTTTAAATAAATATACTTCTTATATTTTTTCTTCGTTATTCAAAAATACTTTTTGCTGTTAGTACTCATTTCGGATTAAACTCGAATTAAATTTTTATTTTAAAAAAAGTTAAAGTATCTTCTTTGCCTCTAACTTATGGGCGAATAAAAAAGAGTTGGTGATTGAAGAAGAGTATATTTAAAAGAAAAAAAATAAAATAGTTTTTTTATTCCAACTTAATTAAGATAAATAAGAAAAGTTGGTGACAGTAGAAAGATATATTTAAAAGGGCAAAATAATAATTTTACAGAGAAAACGGTTGTTTTAAACAGTTCACTAATAGAGTCTAACTCTAGAAATATATTTGAAAGAGCTTGAAACATTAAAAGAATATTTTGAATATTACCCTTTCAAGCAGAGGGTAAATAAAAAAGTTCGAAACTTTTTAGGCATATATAAGCAATTGCCCCTAAAAAAAAATTTGTCGATAAGCAGAGGCACTACAACAAAATTAGATTATAGGAACATATATTTGTGCCACTTTTGTATAAGTGTCTTATCTATATTACATTCATATTCAAAATTAGATTATAGGGATACATTTTTGGGACATATTACAAAAATATGTCGCTATACACCCTAGCGACGGCACATATAGCAACACTAACAATAAGTGTCGGTATTTTTGTCAGCGATATTTTTTTAAAATTTTAGAAACACTTAAAAGTGTCGCTATAGCATAATTTTATTGTTCTGAGGGTAAAAACTTTTTAAGAATATATAAGCAATGACCACAAGATTATACTAGGTAATTTAGTTAATACATATAATTAACTCAAAAGAATAGTAGAAAACAATGAATTAAGCAGGGTTGATTCAAAAACATTATTCATTACTTCAATAATCAAACATATAATCATATTAAGCTCGGTCCTTTATTACATCGCGTTACCGAACTGTATCTATAGTTTAAAATTTGTATATATATTTTGAATATATATAATTTATATAATGACCCAATCTACTAACTCTGATAACTTGTTAAATTAATTTTACTAGAGTCTCTGGTCATTGTATTAATTACTAATTATAATCACTTTTTCGTTAGATATACATAGAACTATTAGTATAGGTTGGTGAAAAAAAAAAAAAAAAAAAAGGCTAAATTACAGACAATTTTTTTCTAATATTCCGTTTTTTCACTTTACGCTCCTGTCTTTTAAAAACCTACATTTTGCCCACTCGTAATTACCGAATTATTACCGAATTGTCTTTAGGGGGCAACGGCGTTAACGGAGGAGGTAAATTGACGAAAATGCCCTTACCTTATATTGGAGAGAGAATGAATTTTAGCTTATTTTCCGCCATTCTTGAAGGGTATTTTGGATATATTCAATAATATTTTTTAAAAAATTGACGGTTTACTCACGGAATGATGACTGCGGGGGTAAATGCATATTTTGGTAATTGCGTGGGGACAAAATATAGACTTTGAAAAGACGGGAGCAAAATGAAAAAACGAAATATTACATAGAGGTTTTATGTAATTTAGCCAAAAAAAAAAATAATGTAATATGCATGACATTTAAATAGGTGAAACTTAGCTCTCTTGGATTTTTGTATTTAATCATATGCGATGTTTGGCTTATTCTTTTAATAAAACACCGTACACTTATCGAGGGTCTTAGATTTCTCCCCCCTCTTTTTTTATTCAGATTGAAATGAAATCTGTTAGATTATTTATTTTATCGCTTTCTGTAAAAAAACAAATCTCAGTTATTGAGAAAAAAATCGATATTCATTCGAACTTTGAAATAAGATATCAATATTTATCTTAAAAAAAGCCTCCGAAAAAAAAAAAAGAAAAAAAAGTAAGGAGCAAAAGAGAAACAAATCTCAGTTTGGATTTTTTTTTTTTTTTATTGAGGAAAAGATATATATTTGGATAATAGAGTAAGATAAGAATATTTATTTAAAAAGAGCCTCTAGGAAAAAGGAAAAGGAAAAGAAAAAGAAAATAGTAAGGAGGAAGAGAGAGAGAGAAGGAAAAAAAACAAAATAAAAACAAAGTAAATAAAAATAAAACAAGAAAAAAAAATAGAAAAATAGATACGTGAACTATTGAAACGCAATGATTTTCAATATATCAATTATGATAAATTGAGACAAAATCTGTCACGCCCCGAGTTTAAAAATCCAGTCTAAATTTTTTTTTTTTTTTTTTGTAAATCAGAGTTCGCAAAATCGGGCGTAACAGACCGCCACACATATAGGAAATCCTCTATCCAAACGGACAGAGTCTCCCTTATACATGCACGGCTAGGCAAATACAATATCATACAATCAGAGGTCAAGTACAGATAGCCTAACTAATAACTGAAATAAAACCCAATCAGTTTAAGTATATACTAAGTCATACAAGTTCTCAAATATATGAAAACAACTAAGTACTGGAAGTAAACCTACCATAATCATAATACAAATTCAAAATAGTGTAACTGATCACATCACAAAATGTCAGATCCTCAGGGGGGGACAGCTCTATCATGGACATCTCACCAAACCGTCCCGACATCTCACCACCCAACAGACCTAAAAAATAGTCACCCAGGGGGTGTGAGATACATCGACAGTGTATCCCAGTGGGCACAACGAGCCGAGAAATAGCTAATCGTACCTACTGGATACTAAAATCTGCGGATAGTAACTGATCAATGGGTATAGGCTGAATAAGCAATAAGAGCAATAATAATACTGGAATAGGCGTGCTGAAACAAGGAATATAACTGCAGATGTCAAATAAATGCTGAAAATAAATGACTGTATAAAATCGAGCAGAAAACTGAGTGATCAAATAACAGGTCTACTAAAAATCAAAGTATACTGATAGATGATGCTAATCATGCTGTAGCTGACAAATCAAAATATAAATGACAAATCTGATAGTCCTGTAAATTTCAGTCACAACAGATACTATTGAAGCAAATATGATAATCCATAAGTATCGGTGCTATAAAAGAAAGGTACCGCTAATCTGTGCCAGTCCTACTAGAGGAATGTATCATAATCATAATGCTGTGTATATACGGATACAGAAGTATCAGAATCAATCATGGTGGTAATCAAATCTAACAGAAGTAAAGCATGCTAGTACATGGAAGTATATGAGCTATGCATCAATCACAAGAATATCAAGTATCCCATCAATGCCACTATTGGTCACGAGGACCTCTGTCACGCCCCGGGGGTAACCAGAACCCGGGCCCGCCAACAGATCCGCCGTGTACACAGAATTTTCCATGTACACGAAGCGCTGGTAACCTGCTCAGATAGATAATATACAATAGAAGAGCATAACAGAGCTGAACTAATAGAACTAACAGTAATCTCAGACTGAAATAAACTGTAAACTGAAATAAAAGTACAATATACTCCCAGCTCACCATAAATAATACAACCAGCTGGCCACAGCCAGACCCAAAAGTAAACTACTATGTCTGAGATACAAAAGGGGAGTACAGTAATAGTCTAGCTAAACTCTCGCTCGGGGTAGACGATCTAGCTAGTCGGCGATCCTCTTACCTCGATCTGCCGCTGAAGGCCCAGCAGCTCCCACAGTCGACTCTGCAAAACAAAGGGGAAGAAAGAACAAGAAACAACAATGGGGGTGAGAACTACTAGATAAACCAGTAGCCTCCCCTAGTGGGTAAAACCTCTGATGCTGACGCACCCACTAGGAATAAAGAGGCAAAAAGGAAAGAACAGTGGTATGCAATAAAGACTGCTGAAAAGAAACTACCACTACTATGCCTCTAAATGCAGTGCCAAAAGATGACTGTATAGATGCAACTATAAAGCTGACTGCCCAAAGAAAACCCAATCAGTGGGCCAGGAAATACTGGCACTGCCTGCTCTGTCATCACTCACAACTCACCAACTGACCGGCACCCATCACGGTCTAAAAGCCTACTCCGGAGTGGCACTCGAGGGGAGCGACCCACACGAGTAAAGTATCTCTGTATCAATCATCTCTGTAACCAATGTCTCACAATAGCAGGACTGGATCATGACCATGATCAAAGTGGGAATACTCCATCCACTAATGCAACCCCGATCCCCAATCTGATGTGATAATAACATCCGGTCAACCGCCCAAAATCCGCGGTCACCGCTGAACCCATAAGTCCCAATCTGATAAGGTAAAAACATCTGGTCAACCGCCTAACATCCGCGGTTGCCACTATGCCCCACAATCCCCCAAGACAATCCCAACTGTCCCAAACTCAAAGTCCAGACACCACTATCTCAAAATCCCGATCAGACTCGAGCATCATGCATCGATAGAGAAGAATAACAATAACACATGTTTTCTCCTAAGTCAAGTCCCATAATATAGTGCTGCAGTAAGATAGTGGCCTAACTAGATGTCCAATGAGCATGCAAGTGTTCTCTTTTAAAAACATTTAGAAAGGACTAAGTTTCATGTGAAGAATACTTTAGAATCATTTTAAAATATTGTTGGGTTACTAAATTGCATGCGGTTCACGATATAGCAATTGTCCAATTTCTTGTCCCAGATTTATCACATAGAAGCTACTAAATTAATTTAGGGGCCAATACAATAGGTTCATATATCACAAGTTATCTATCACATGTATAATTGGGAAACTCTTTTATTCCTAGTGTGCAAATCAACAAAGAGGGATACGCAACCACCCACCTCGAAAAGCGTGCACAATGTACCCAGAAAATACCCGCTGTCCTCTAAACACACCGTCAGCTGTAACAATGTCCTACAACATCACATAAGTGTACACGGTGTAAATATAACAATTTCCAAACACACATTTGCTGTTTTAAAATCAGCACGCAAAACGAGGAATTTTCACCTCTGTCCCGAGCTCCTAAAATCCCAGAAAAATCACGGTTGCGTTCCTCGCGAAAAATCACCCAAAATCGACTCTTGAATCGCCTCGATCCGATATTCCTACGCGGAGAAATAATTCGTCGAAGTTGCCGCTGTCCAAAAATCCAAACAGCAAAATGGGGTGTCAAATCACCTCGGGAATCGTGCCAAGAAATCGGAATCCGAGAAACCATCAACACGAAAAACGAAGCCCTACCTCTTAGGAACACACTGGCGAAGAAATCGTCGGAATCGGACTCTGTACTGCGCAGGGGACTCCTCGGACTGAAATGCGACGATAACGGGCCGAAATGGGGGAAAACCGAGGCACACTGTAAAATCCGGAACGCCGCTGTCGATCTTCCCGAAAATCTGGGAACGCACCACGAGGTAGAAAAATGTGAGAGGAAAAACTTCTCTTCAACACCTCTCCCTGGTTCTCTCTCTATCTCTCGGAAAAAGCCCAAGAAGAGAGGGGAGGGGCCTATTTATAGGCCCAACAAACAATTGGGAAAATCCCCACTGTGTCCCCACTTTCGGGCGCAGTGGGGATTTCGGGCTGCTACAGTGCGGCCCGGCCCGCCAATTTTCGGGCGGCTACAGTGCGGCCCAGCCCAACCCGGGCCGCACACGGGATCCCCCCCGTCCGACCGTCCGTCCAACCCGGCCCAGGGCCCGCCACGCGTCCGCCAAACAGGCGGCAGCCGTGCGGGCCCAGCGGGGACGCGCCACGCGTCCCCCTGCGGGGCGGCGGGGTGGGTGGCGCCCGCCAATGGCGGGGCGCCACGTGGCGGCCGCTTCCCCGCCCGCCACGCCCGCCGGGCGCCGCCTGCGCACCTGCGCCGCGCGTGCGTACGGCCGCGTGCGTACGGCCGCAGGTGCGCGCCCGCGGGTGCACCGCGCACCTGCGCCAACCAACCCGGGGCCGCCACGTGGCGCGCCCCGGTGCACCGTGCACCGCGCCCAACCCCGCGCCTGCCCGGCCTGCCCGCGCTGCCCGCGCACCCTCCCGTGCGCCGCGCGCCCTGGACCGGACCAACGGGCGCCTGCCACGTGGCCCGCCGGTGCACCGTGCACCGGCGGCCCGCTCCGTGGACCGAGAGCCGTGCGCCGGCCCAATAAGAAGGCGCCACGTGTCCCGGCCGGTCCACAGATCCCCCCATGCACCATTTTGCGCAGAAAACTTCCGGGGGTCCGTTTTTGGGCATCCGGACTCCAAATTAAATAAGTAAATAGCCGTTTTCAAGCGTTTTTCCGCGCTGAATCCAAATACGGCCTCCGTTTAGCCTGATTCCACTCCTAAAATTCGGCAAAGTCAGCCGAAGGTCAGGCTTGCTTCCAAATCCACTCTAAGTCCAAACAACACATCCCTTTGACATGTTGGGGCCCAACACACCAACACTAGGTGTTCCACACCCCAAACAGGGGAAAACACAGGGGAAAAACTGGGACACTACATCCTCCCCCACTAACAAAAGTTTCGTCCTCGAAACTAAAATCATACCTCAATCCAGAGCCTCGAACAAGTAGGGGTAGGCGTCCATCATCTCTGACTCGGCTCCCACGTCGCCTCGCGCTCATCATGATTGCTCCAAAGGATCTTCACATAGGGGATGGTCCGATTGCGCAATTCTTTCACCTCCCGATCAAGAATCCGCACTGGGCGCTCCTCATATCTCAAATCCTCGCTGATCTCGAGGGGTGCAAAGTCGATGACGTGCGACGGGTCGAAGACGTACCTCCTCAGTGTGGAAACATGGAAAACATCGTGGACACCAGCCAGTCTCGGGGGAAGTGCAAGTCGATAAGCAACAGGCCCGATACGCTCCAACACCTCGAATGGTCCAATGTATCGGGGGCTGAGTTTCCCGCGAATGCCGAACCTCCTGATCCCCTTGGACGGCGAGACTTTCAGAAATACATGATCTCCAACCTGAAACTCTAAGTCTCGTCGCCGAACATCAGCATAGCTCCTCTGTCGGCTCTGAGCGGTCTGAAGATGCTGTCGAATCACCCGGACCTTCTCCTCTGCCTCTAGCAGTATATCTGGCCCCAAGGTCCGTCTCTCGCCTACGTCACTCCAATAAAGTGGTGATCGGCACTTGCGTCCATACAACGCTTCAAACGGAGCCATCTGTATGCTCGCTTGAAAGCTGTTGTTGTACGCAAACTCAACCAAGGATAAGTGCCGAATCCAACCTCCGCCGAAATCCAAGACGCAAGCCCTCAGCATGTCCTCCAAGATCTGTATGGTCCGCTCTGACTGCCCATCAGTCTGAGGATGAAAAGCTGTACTGAATCTGAGCTGAGTCCCCATCGCAGTCTGCAAACTCCCCCAAAAACGCGAGGCAAACCTCGGATCTCTATCTGACACAATGGAGGCGGGTACTCCATGCAATCTCACAATCTCATCAAGGTATAACTGGGCTAGTCGATCGAGTGGCCAAGTAGTCTGCATAGGCAAAAAGTGCGCTGACTTGGTAAGTCGATCCACCACTACCCAGATAGCATCTGCTCCGCCCTGTGCCCTCGGCAATCCGACCACGAAATCCATGGTAATGTGGTCCCATTTCCACTCAGGGATGGGAGACTTTGTAACTTGCCAGCTGGCACCCGATGCTCAGCTTTTACTTGCTGACAAGTCAAACACTGGGCCACAAATCTCCCGACATCCCTCTTCATGCCATTCCACCAAAAATGTGCCTTGAGGTCCTTATACATCTTAGTCCCCCCAGGATGAAGGGTATAAGGTGTATAATGGGCCTCTCTCAATATCTGCTCTCTGATCTCAGCATCCACTGGCACACATGCTCGGTCCCTGTACCTCAGTACTCCCGCAGCATCCACTGTAAAGTCCCCTGACTGATCACTCGGAAGCTGATCTCGAATCCTGGTCAAGTGGGGGTCCTCACTCTGTTTCTCCCTGATCCTGTCCAGCAGAGTGGGCTGCACGACTAATGACGTCAGTCTAGCAGAGACCCCAGGGGACACAACCTCTATCTCGAGCCGTCTCATCTCCTCCAATAGGGGCGCCTGGTCTGTGATCAACATAGACAAACTCTGTACTGCTCTCCGGCTCAATGCATCAGCGACCACGTTAGCCTTGCCTGGGTGGTAAAGGATATCCACATCATAATCCTTTAGTAGCTCTAACCACCTGCGCTGCCTCAAATTCAGCTCCTTCTGTGTGAACAGATACTTTAAGCTCTTGTGGTCGGTGTAGATCTCACAATGCTCCCCGTACAGGTAATGGCGCCAAAGCTTCAGTGCAAACACCACGGCAGCGAGCTCTAAGTCGTGGGTAGGGTAATTCTTCTCGTAATCCTTGAGCTGTCTCGATGCATAAGCAATTACCCTCCCATCCTGCATCAACACGCAACCCAGTCCACTGTGCGATGCGTCACTGTAGATCACATATCCTTTCCCCATAACAGGGAGGGAAAGGATAGGAGCAGTCATCAGTCTGTCCTTCAGCTCCTCGAAGCTCTTCTGGCAGTCCTCACTCCAGATAAACTTAACCCCTTTACGCGTCAACCGAGTGAGGGGTGTGGAAAGCTTCGCAAAGCCTTCCACAAACCGACGATAATAACCAGCTAATCCCATGAAGCTGCGCACCTCTGATACAGTCGTCGGTCGGGGCCAATCACGAACTGCCTCAATCTTCGCCGGGTCTACAGCTACACCGGCGGCGGAAATCACATGGCCCAAGAAAGCTACCTCCCGAAGCCAAAACTCGCACTTCACCAGCTTGGCATACAACTTCTTCTCCCGTAGAAGTTGTAGCACAGTCCTCAAGTGCTCCTCATGCTCGGCCTCGCTCCGGGAGTAAACCAGGATATCATCAATGAACACCACCACAAATCGATCCAGAAATGGCCGAAATATCCTGTTCATCAAGTCCATAAAGGCGGCAGGGGCATTAGTCAATCCAAACGGCATAACTGTAAACTCATAATGCCCGTACCGTGATCTGAAAGCAGTCTTAGGAATATCCTCGGCCTTCACCTTTAATTGGTGGTAACCAGACTGTAGATCAATCTTGGAAAAGACACAAGACCCTTGCAGCTGATCAAAGAGATCGTCGATGCGCGGCAGAGGGTACTTGTTCTTGATGGTCACTTTATTCAGCTCCCTATAGTCCACACACAGTCTAAGTGACCCATCTTTCTTCTTCACGAATAGCACCGGTGCTCCCCAGGGCGACACACTGGGTCTAATGAAACCCTTATCCATCAAGTCTTGCAACTGTGCTTTAAGCTCTCGCAGCTCAGCCGGTGCCATCCGGTAAGGAGCCTTAGAGATTGGCGCAGTTCCTGGGACTACGTCAATCACAAACTCAATCTCTCTGTCGGGCGGCATACAAGTCAGCTCAGGTGGAAACACATCCGGGAACTCGCGGACGATAGGGATATCCCCGAGTCCCGGTGCCGCCGTAGGCCCCTCTACAACACTAGCCAAAAAGGCTACACATCCTCGGTGAATCATCCGTCTCGCTCGGGAAGTCGAAACCATAGAGGCAAAGAAAGCGCTCTGACATCCCCGGTACACCAACACCTCCTGGCCTGGCTCTCTAAAAGTGACAGTCCTCTCGGCACAGTCAATAGTCGCAAAATACCGAGCCAGCCAGTCCATCCCGAGAATCACATCAAAATCCTGCAGCTGTCTCAAGACCAACAGGTCTGCTGGCATAATCCAGGACTCGATCTGCATCGGGCAGGACCAACAACACTCCTCCACGAGCAAAGTGTGATCGGGAATCTGTACCTCTCGTGCACGTGGCAAAAGTCCTACCTCTAACCCATGTAATGATGCAAAAGATCTACTAATGAAAGAATGCGATGCTCCAGTATCAAATAAGGTGCGAGTCCTAATGCCAGAAAGTAAAGTGATACCTGCCACCACATGGTCTGCTGCTGAAGAATCCTCTACCTGTGCAGCATACACTCGCCCACTCTGAGCTGGAGGGCGATAATCTGTGGAATGGGAAGAAGATGGCCTGCTCGCTGGAGCATAAGGCCGCTGAGCCGTCGACCGCTGCTGCGATGATGCTGGGGCAGATGCTGAAGAAGGGGCGGCTGAGGTCGAAAAGGGGCACGCAGCTCGAATGTGCCCTGGCTGTCCACATCCATAGCAACGACCCCACCGCTGGTCGCAGGTGCCGGGGAAGTGCGGACCTCCACAGAAAATACAACTGCTGGGAGCCCGTGACTGTCGGGACTGCTGCTGCTGAGACTGTCGCTGTCGCTGTGGCTGCCGCTGAGATCCGCGCTGCGACGACTGCGATCTCTGCTGCTGCTGCTGCTGCTGCTGGGGCCTCTGGGATCCACCAGGCCCTCGCCGCTCCGAACGCCCACGGCCCTGGAACTGAGGCGGTGGCGGTCGGGGCGGCCTCCAAGTACTGGCCTGTCCCCCCTCATCCTGGGCTGGTCGCTTTCTGTCGGAGCTCTGAGCGACCGCGGCCCGCTGTCTGGCCACCACCTGATCACCTCTCTCCACCCACTGTGCATGCTCTGCGGCTGCATCCAGAGTCTGAAATCTCTGAGCATGCACCAGGGTGTAAATCTCTGGGCGAAGGCCTCCCTCGAACATCTCAACCTGGTGCGGCCCGTCACGAGCGACGAAGGGCACGCAGTTCAACAACTCCATGAACTCCTGGAAATAGGCATGGGCCGATCGCTCGCCCTGCTGCAGGTTCTTCAAGTCGTCCTCCAACTTCTTCTTCACACTGGTCGAAAAATAGGTGTCCAGCACCAACCGTCGGAACTCCTCCCAGGGCAGCTGCCGAGAAATCCGGAACTCCGGTGGCTCCACCCGCTGCCACCAAAAATCAGCATCCCCGTCCAAACAGTGCACCGCCATGTGCACTCGATACTTCGGGTCGATGAAGAAATCCCGAAAAAGCTTCTCCATCGCAGAAAGCCATTTCCCAACAGCCGAGGGCGGGGCATCCCGCCCTGAGAATCTAGGTGGTCCCCGCTTAACAAACTGGGCGAGTTTGTCAGCAAAATCCCGCTCCTCCTCCGCAGTCAAAGGCTGAATAGCTCCAGGAGCCCCGCTACTCGAAGATGGCGCTGACGGCACAAAAGGGGCAACAGGGGCACAAAGGCCTCAGGAACAGCTGGGGGTGGTGTCTCTCTCTGCGCGAGCAGCTGATCAATCCTCTGCTGCTGCTGACGATGGCTCTCCGCCAATTGGGCCATCATGGCCCGCAGCTCACCAATCTCAGTGGATCCCGTCTGCTCCGGCTCAACAGGGGGTGTAGGGGCACCCAGAGCGGGAATCCGACGTCGGGGAGGCATCCTGCCACAAGAAAACACGAATCAGTAACATAACCCCACACGACCCAATCTAGCGAAAGTCAAAGACATCCCCCAATTTCTGCGACTTTATGTTGTCTGCAGCCAACATAACGGTCCACCAGAAATTGGGTATGTCGATCCCTCCTCACTCACTGGAAGAGTCCAATAAATAAATCAACGACTTTCGCAAAGTGTCACGCCTCTCACGCCCTATCATCCTAGGGTCTGCCAAAAGCCTAGGGTTTCCTAAGTCCCAACTGACCTATCCCTAAGCTCTGATACCAACTTAATCTGTCACGCCCCGGGGGTAACCAGAACCCGGGCCCGCCAACAGATCCGCCGTGTACACAGAATTTTCCATGTACACGAAGCGCTGGTAACCTGCTCAGATAGATAATATACAATAGAAGAGCATAACAGAGCTGAACTAATAGAACTAACAGTAATCTCAGACTGAAATAAACAGTAAACTGAAATAAAAGTACAATATACTCCCAGCTCACCATAAATAATACAACCAGCTGGCCACAGCCAGACCCAAAAGTAAACTACTATATCTGAGATACAAAAGGGGAGTACAGTAATAGTCTAGCTAACTCTCGCTCGGGGTAGACGATCTAGCTAGTCGGCGATCCTCTTACCTCGATCTGCCGCTGAAGGCCCAGCAGCTCCCACAGTCGACTCTGCAAAACAAAGGGAAAGAAAGAACAAGAAACAACAATGGGGGTGAGAACTACTAGATAAACCAGTAGCCTCCCCTAGTGGGTAAAACCTCTGATGCTGACGCACCCACTAGGAATAAAGAGGCAAAAAGGAAAGAACAGTGGTATGCAATAAAGACTGCTGAAAAGAAACTACCACTACTATGCCTCTAAATGCAGTGCCAAAAGATGACTGTATAGATGCAACTATAAAGCTGACTGCCCAAAGAAAACCCAATCAGTGGGCCAGGAAATACTGGCACTGCCTGCTCTGTCATCACTCACAACTCACCAACTGACCGGCACCCATCACGGTCTAAAAGCCTACTCCGGAGTGGCACTCGAGGGGAGCGACCCACACGAGTAAAGTATCTCTGTATCAATCATCACTGTAACCAATGTCTCACAATAGCAGGACTGGATCATGACCATGATCAAAGTGGGAATACTCCATCCACTAATGCAACCCCGATCCCCAATCTGATGTGATAACAACATCCGGTCAACCGCCCACAATCCGCGGTCACCGCTGAACCCATAAGTCCCAATCTGATAAGGTAAAAACATCTGGTCAACCGCCTAACATCCGCGGTTGCCACTATGCCCCACAATCCCCCAAGACAATCCCAACTGTCCCAAACTCAAAGTCCAGACACCACTATCTCAAAATCCCGATCAGACTCGAGCATCATGCATCGATAGAGAAGAATAACAATAACACATGTTTTCTCCTAAGTCAAGTCCCATAATATAGTGCTGCAGTAAGATAGTGGCCTAACTAGATGTCCAATGAGCATGCAAGTGTTCTCTTTTAAAAACATTTAGAAAGGAGCTAAGTTTCATGTGAAGAATACTTTAGAATCATTTTAAAAATATTGTTGGGTTACTAAATTGCATGCGGTTCACGATACAGCAATTGTCCAATTTCTTTGTCCCAGATTTATCACATAGAAGCTACTAAATTAATTTAGGGGCCAATACAATAGGTTTATATATCACAAGTTATCTATCACATGCATAGTTGGGAAACTCTTTTATTCCTAGTGTGCAAATCAACAAAGAGGGATACGCAACCACCCACCTCGAAAAGCGTGCACAATGTTCCCAGAAAATACCCGCTGTCCTCTAAACACACCGTCAGCTGTAACAATGTCCTACAACATCACATAAGTGTACACGGTGTAAATATAACAATTTCCAAACACACATTTGCTGTTTTAAAATCAGCACGCAAAACGAGGAATTTTCACCTCTGTCCCGAGCTCCTAAAATCCCAGAAAAATCACGGTTGCGTTCCTCGCGAAAAATCACCCAAAATCGACTCTTGAATCGCCTCGATCCGATATTCCTACGCGGAGAAATAATTCGTCGAAGTTGCCGCTGTCCAAAGATCCAAACAGCAAAATGGGGTGTCAAATCACCTCGGGAATCGTGCCAAGAAATCGGAATCCGAAGAAACCATCAACACGAAAAACGAAGCCCTACCTCTTAGGAACACACTGGCGAAGAAATCGTCGGAATCGGACCTCTGTACTGCGCAGGGGACTCCTCGGACTGAAATGCGACGATAACGGGCCGAAATGGGGGAAAACCGAGGCACACTGTAAAATCCGGAACGCCGCTGTCGATCTTCCCGAAAATCTGGGAACGCACCACGAGGTAGAAAAATGTGAGAGGAACAACTTCTCTTCTCACACCTCTCCCAGGATCTCTCTCTTTCTCTCGGAAAAAGCCCAACAAAGAGAGGGGAGGGGCCTTTAAATAGGCCCAACAAACAAATGGAGAAATCCCCACTGTGTCCCCACTTTCGGGCGCAGTGGGGATTTCGGGCTGCTACAGTGCGGCCCGGCCCACCAATTTTCGGGCGGCTACAGTGCGGCCCAGCCCAACCCGGGCCGCACACGGGATCCCACCCCGTCCAACCGTCCGTCCAACCCGGCCCTGGGCCCGCCACGCGTCCGCCAAACAGGCGGCAGCCGTGCGGGCCCAGCGGGGACGCGCCACGCGTCCCCCTGCGGGGCGGCGGGGTGGGTGGCGCCCGCCAATGGCGGGGCGCCACGTGGCGGCCGCTTCCCCGCCCGCCACGCCCGCCGGGCGCCGCCTGCGCACCTGCGCCGCGCGTGCGTACGGCCACGTGCGTACGGCCGCAGGTGCGCGCCGCGGGTGCACCCCGCGCACCTGCGCCAACCAACCCGGGGCCGCCACGTGGCGCGCCCCGGTGCACCGTGCACCGCGCCCATCCCCGCGCCTGCCCGGCCTGCCCGCGCTGCCCGCGCACCCTCCCGTGCGCCGCGCGCCCTGGACCGGACCAACGGGCGTCTGCCACGTGGCCCGCCGGTGCACCGTGCACCGGCGGCCCGCTCCGTGGACCGAGAGCCGTGCGCCGGCCCAATAACAAGGCGCCACGTGTCCCGGCCGGTCCACAGATCCCCCCCATGCACCATTTTGCGCAGAAAACTTCCGGGGGTCCGTTTTTGGGCATCCGGACTCCAAATTAAATAAGTAAATAGCCGTTTTCAAGCGTTTTTCCGCGCTGAATCCAAATACGGCCTCCGTTTAGCCTGATTCCACTCCTAAAATTTGGCAAAGTCAGCCGAAGGTCAGGCTCGCTTCCAAATCCACTCTAAGCCCAAACAACACATCCCTTTGACATGTTGGGGCCCAACACACCAACACCAGGTGTTCCACACCCCAAACAGGGGAAAACACAGAGGGAAAAACTGGGACACTACAACCTCAGGCAATGCCACTGATCCGCACCCCATCCGCTGACATAACCCTGCACTCACAGATGCTATCGGGGGCTCACGGGTCTTTCCTCTAGACCACTTTACCGGTAAAGAACACTACGACGGTGGCCAAACCGTCAGTGTACGTGAAGTACAGCAGTGCGTGGCAATCATCATGCTATGCTCAAGCTCGCGGTCTAATGACCGGGTGGTCGGCAACATACCGAGATCCCAACAGGGAATCAACTATCTGTATATATCGATCAAGGGTCTATCATGCATATCTGAATATAAGGGCAAATATCTCTGGATATAAATGCAGAGCATAACCAATGGCAGGAATCAACAATCATGATCAGACAATGACAATCTACTGTACTTAGATATGAAACTGACAAGCATGTATACAGGATATGTCCAAGGAGATCAATGTCAATCATGTGGAGTATATGGCATATAGACAAAATCATCAGGGCTAAATCAAGAATAGGCAAAATCATCAGGACTAAATCAAGAACAGGCAAAATCATCAGGACTAAATCAAGAACAGGCAAAATCATCAGGACTAAATCAAGAACAGGTGTCCGACTGGACTAAAGCAACCAGAGGGCCGAAAAGATAAAGCCCGGACCGAAGATAACCCACCTGAATATAGGCCGATCCGTACTCCCGCTAGTCTACTGGGAGGCTGGTGCTGAACTACTGGGACCTGATCATATAACTGGGATCAATAACAGACTCACTCAAACCCATCCCGTCAACACTATAATAATATGACGTTAACACGGGGAATTTAGCCGAAGCTAGGCTTTTACCAGAATTTCTGAAAAATTCTCGAAACACTGAAACTGACCCGCCGACAGTCTCTATACATCCAAACACTGCCAAACCACACCTAGTGGCTCTAAACCTCATCACCTCGATGTTCGGGCAGACAGGGGCAAAACCGTAAATTTTCGGTGTCTAGACGTTGCCATAACCGCTTTTGTAACTCCCAGAAAGCCCAATTCGGCTTCGGAGTCTTCCGACGAAATACCAAAAACACTGGACCAGCCAGGTCAGTGTCGGGGATAACCAAAGGCGACAATTGATGACCAGAATCCAAACTAGAACGCGAAACTCGCGCCGTAAATCGTAAAACCGGCAATTTTGCCAATTTACGGAACGGTATCCGATTCCCGCTCAACAAGAGCCTACAGAACTCTAACAAAATGGCTAGATGGTGCGTAAGTACTGTCTAAAGACAGCCAGGGTGTTAGATTTGCAAGTTGGTCCATAAAATACTTAATATTTGCATAATTACACCTAATACAAATCTAAAATTGCATAATAACATGACTTGAAACACCGTTTTAGTCCGTTCTTTAAATCCGGGTAACCAAAATTAGCGCCGTAAATTTCAGTGCGTCTGGTTTGACGAGACAGAACCCGTGCTCACAAGCTTGGGCCGGCAGGAAACCCACATACAAAGTTGGCCCATAATTACATAGGGCCCAAATCACACTTTGCTAAATTAATCTATACCATTGATTAACTTGTGATCTACTGTGAGCATGGAACATATTGAGTACCAAAGACAGTGATGCTCACCTGAGATCGGCTGGAGGATGGCCGGAAAGTTCGCCGGAACTACACCCTCAATGAAGCTAACTCGGGTTGCACCAAACCGGGGATCAACTCAGTTTAACCCTGAACAGAGTTGAGCACGAGTTAAAAAGACTTCTCAGAGAAACTGTGGACTAGGTCCGACCCACTGCTGGCGGCCAGAGGCGGCGGCGGCCGGAACAAAACCCAACTATTCTCAAATTAAACATGGTTGGACCAACTTAATACACAAAAGTTTCTGGCCCAAACTAACTTGATGGAAACCTTTATTACAAAGTTTAGAGCCTACCTGGATGAATGGCCGGCAACCAGAGGCGGCGGTGGCGGCCGGCGGTTGACCACGGATGCCAAGGATGGTGCAACTACAAAACATGAAATCCCCATGTTCAAGTATGCATGCAACTTCACAGGGGACCAAATTAATACCTAAGGAACATACCTGCGTCGTTTTCCCACTGCGCGGAGCCCCGGAATCGCCGGAGTTCAAGTTCGCCGGAGTTGGAGTGCTCTAATGGCAGATTCCGGCCGGCGACCCCCGGGCCGGCGCAACATGGACCATCGTGCTCTCCTCGGTCCCCCTATGCTTGCTGAGTGGTTGGCCGGCGGCGCGGGTGCGCGGCGGCGCCGGACGGCGGAGATCGGCCGCGACATCAAAATCGGCCGGTTCTAGGGCATGCCGAATCTCCGTGAATCCTCCACCGATCAACTCCAGACTTTGGGGGTAGCTTGCAGTCATCGAGAAGACCGAGATCAACGGTCTTGATCTTGATTTTATCGGTCGGATGAAACCCGTGAGCAATCTCGGCCAAATCTTGGTATTCCGGCAATACTTCGCTCCCGCCGGCAACCGGATGGACGGCGACGGCTGGGACGACATGAGGATGATCCCCTCAGTGTCAGGAAGAGTCTCAAGGGTCCAAGTGCCAAGAAATTTAACTATGTTGCAAACTCTTACCTTGTCGGAGAGAGGAAGAAGAGAGTGATGACCGCGGCGGCGCGCGGCGGCGCACGGCGGCGGCGGCCGTCGGCTTCGCTTTGGCTCGGTCGCGGCCACACAGAGAGACCCCCAGTTGAAGTTTAGTCCAACCAATCTCCCTCTTGATGCATCTCACACCAACCAACCCGAGAAGAATAATATCTTCTTGTTTCTTCTTCTCCTCCGGCGCCGGGACGGCGGCGGCCGGTACGCTACCTCCGAGGAGTGCGCCAGAGGGGGTGGAGTCGTTGGAGCTGGCGGCTGGGCTGAGAGTATAGGTTTAGGGTTTGCTAGAGAGAAACCCTAGTGCAACCTTATATACCAATGCATTAAAATGCATTTAGGTCCCTCCACATTGCAAATTCTGCTCCAAGTCCCTCACAGCATGTTCCTCTCACACATTAGTCCCTCTCCAATAAATTGCACGCATTTCGGAGCACAAAATGTGGGGTTTTCGCGCAATTTATCACGTTTTCTGCCGTATTTCACGCTTTTCGAGGATTTTCAGTCGTCAAATCGAAAAACGGACTTCGCCAAGACGTCCGGCATGTCGAAATCTATAAGGTAGCAATTTTCGTTTTTCGACAAAATGCCCGGATAAAATCTCGATCCATAATTACTGTGCAAGAATACAGTTTATCACGCTTTTCGAGACTCTAGGGTTATCAAACGGAAATTCCGTCAGCGCCATTGCGTTCAGATCGTCGAAACGGATCAAATCGACTATTTGGATCGCTATGTTCGAAATTCGAACAGTGAATTAGTCAATGTTGCAACCAGGGAAGATTCAAAATAGGGTTACTGTTTATCTACAGTATTTAACTTAAGTGACACTGTGCGCAGAGCACTGTTACATTGGTCGCGATAATTCGTCCGCTTCTTTGTTGAATTCTGGAAGATTCGACCGTCAGATCGAAAAGTGCTGAATATGAATCTCGCTCAGTTCGACGAGACGATCGCAATGGTCAACTCAGATTTTCAAGATCATGTCCGGATCAGAAAATAGTCTTTTTGCTTCGTAAATTGTGCAACTTGTACATTGGCAATTGACCAAGTAGGTCAATACAGGACTTTTGAATCCAAAACCAACTCAAATTTTACTTTTAATCTATTTATTGAAAATAAAATATTTCAGATTATTACAAAATCACTGAAATGTTGTAGCTCTTTATGGATTTGGAGACACTCCAGTTTTCTTAAGTCATATTCATTAGATGTTGTATCAAGGTAATGAATCAAGGACAGAGCCACTGTGGGGATCATAGTGGCCATGGAGCTTCTCAACTTTTAAAATGTTTAAATAAAAAATAAAATAAAAACAAAGTAAAGAAAAATAAAATGCAAAACAAATATGTAAACTGCTGAAAGGAAGATTTTCAATTCATCATCTATGGCAAATTGAGACCAAAATCACTGAAATGTTGTCCAATTTTTCCAAGTCATGTTCGTCTATGCCGAAATGTTCGATTATTTCTTTCATTCCGTATCACTATAACAAAATTAGATTATAGAGATATATTTTTATGATACTTTTGAACAAGTATCTTATTTATATTTCATCTATATCTAAAATTAGATTATAGGGATATATTTTTAGGACACATTACAATAATATGTCGCTATATACCCTAGCGACGGCACATATAGCAACACTAATTATAAGTGTCGGTATTTTTGCTAGCGGCACTTTTTTCAAATTTTAAAAATACTTAAAAGTGCCGCTACAGTACAGTTTTGTTATAATATATGCATCAACGATAGAGAGCGAATGTAGGTTTCACGGTGGTCATAGCCCTTCTCGACTTTGAAAAGTTTTACATAAATCTTTTATAATAAAATTCAAAATATTACAAATTTTAGTTTTTAGGGGAATTGAAATTTTTTTACAAAACTTGTCATACCAATCTTTCCCTGCGCCCCTCGGCTTGAGTATATCGTCTCCACCATCAGGATCCAATTTTTTTTTCTTTTTTAGGGTCAATACAAAATGAAGAGAATACATCAAAAAAATATAATAAAATAATCAAATAGTCATTAATTGTCTGCCGTTACGAATGAATCGATTCGCGATGAATGGTCATTCATGATACGGATTGAGTTTGTTTAAAATTTTATTTAAAATGAGGTTTGTAGGCTCATGACTTCCAGTAAATTTAAGAATCTACTGTTAATTATCCAACAATTGCAGTGTTAAGGAATTCTCGATTAAGAGATAAAAAATAAATGCTGATATGAAAAGGATCAAAGTGTGAATAAATACATGGCTTAAGTAGGGACATACCTCCACTGTACATAAGTAAAATTAAAATGCTCAGTTTCTAAACTTGGCGGTCAATCGAAATTAATTTGTTCAGTTTGAAAACTTGATGGTTAAATTAAAATAAGTTCGATATACATTGAATTATTTGTGTAGGTTGGTGAAAAAGAAAAAATAATATAATATGCATGATATTTAAATTGGTGAAACTTGGCTATCTTTTGTTGGATTTTTGTGTTTAATCATATGCAATGTTTGGCTTATTCTTTTAATAAAACACTGTAAACTAATGAAGGGTTTTAGATTTCCCCCTCCCTTTTTGTTTAGATTGAAATGAAATGTACTAGATTATTTATTTTATCGCTTTCTATAAAAAATAATTTTCAATTTGACCTTTTTTTTATTGAGAAAAAAATCGATATTCATTCGAAATAAGATATCAATATTTATCTAAAAAAAAGCCTTCTGAAAAAAAAAAAAAAAAAAAAAAAAGTAAGGAGCAAAAGAGGAACAAATCTCAATTTGGACCTTTTTTTTTTTTATTGAGGAAAAGATATTCATTTGGATAATGAAGTAAGATAAAAATATTTATCTAAAAAGTGCCTCTAGGAAAAAAAAAAAAAAGAAAAAAAAAGAAAAAAAGAAAAAAAAGATCTAGAGAGAGAAGGAAAAAAAAACTGAAATAAAAACAAAGTAAATAAAAATAAAACAAGAAAAAACAAAACAGATACGTGAACTATCGAAACACAATGATTTTCAATACATCAATTATGATAAATTGAGACAAAATCACTCAAATGTTGTAGCTCTTCATGGATTTGGAGTCACTCCAATATTTCTAAGTCATATTCATTAGATGTTGTGTCAAGGTAATGCATCAAGGACATAGCCAATGTGGGGCTCATAGTGGCCATGGTTTTCTAAACTTCTAAAAATTTTACACAAAAAATAAAATAAAAACAAAGTAAAGAAAAATAAAATGCAAAACAAATATGTGAACTGCTGAAACGCAACGATTTTCAATGCATTATCTAAAGCAAATTGAGATCAAAATCACTAAAATGTTGTCTAATTTTTTCAAGTCATATTCGTCTATGCCGAAATGTTCGATTATTTCTTTCATTTCGTATGCATCAGCGATAGAGCCAATGTGGGTTTCACAGTGGTCATGGCCTTCTCAACTTTGAAAAATTTTACATAAATCTTTTACAGTAAAATTTAAAATATTACAAATTTTAGTTTTTAGGGAAATTGAATTTTTTTACAAAACTTGTCATCCCAATCTTTCCCTGCGCCCCTCGGCTTGAGTATATCGTCGCCACCATCAGGATCCAAAAAATTTTCCTTTTAGGGTCAATACAAAATGAAGAGAATATATCAAAAAAAATATAATAAAAGAATCAAATAGTCATTAATTGTCTGCCGCCACGAATGAATCGACTCACGATGGATGGTCATTCATGATACAGATTGAGTTTGTGTAAATTTTTATTTAAAATCAGGTTTGTACGCTAATGGCTTCCAGCATACTCAAGTATCTGCTGTTAATTATCCCACACTTGCAGTGTTAAGGGATCATTGATTAAGAGACCAAAAATAAATGCTGATATGAAAAGAACCAAAGCGTGAATAAATAAAATTTATTAATATAATTTACTGTGTATATGGCTTAAGCAGGGGCATACCTTCACTGTACATAAGTAAAATTAAAATACTCAGTTCCTAGACTTGTCGGTCAATCGGAATTAATTTGTTCAGTTTGAAGACTTGATTGTCAAATTAAAATAAGTTTGATTTTAACTTTCTTAGTTTAAAGATTTAGTGGTCAAATTTAATTTGAATTTGATTTTGATGTGTTCAGTTTTAACGACTTGGTTTAAGTAGAATCGTCTAATCATTCGGTTTGACTTGAACCTCATGTGGTTCGACTTGGGTTCAACCGGGTTGTAGTTTGGTTCGGTTTGGTTCGAACCTCATGCAATTCAGTTTAAGTTGAATCCGCTTAGGTTCAAGGTGTATCCTTCATGGCTCGATTTTGGTTAAACTAGCTAGTAATTCGATTCAACTTGGCTCGGTCTTTCTGTGATTCCGTTCAAGTTGAACCGACTTGTAATTTGGTTCGGCTCGGCTTTGGCCTCTTGTGGTTTTGTTTGAGTTGAACCAACAAGTTGGATTCTTTATGATTTGGTTTAAGCCGAACCGGCTTGTGGTTCGGTTTGGTTCGAACCTCATGTAGTTCAGTTTGATTATTTATCTCAATTGTATTCGTTTTAAATCATATCCATATTGGGTTCATTTAACAATCTGATTTAAATCGAATTAATTCGAGTCGTGCCTATCACGAAGATGACGATTGGCTCGATCGGTGTCGCGAAGATGGCGGTTTGATCGAGTCGAGCCGTGCCTATCACGAAGATTGAGGTTGGCTCGATCGGCGCCTATCTCGAAGATGGTGGTTTGATCGAGTCGAGCCGTGCCTATCACGAAGATGGCGGTTGGCTCGATCGGTGCCTATCACACGAAGATGACAGTTTGGTCGAGTCGAGCCGTGCCTATCACGAAGATGGCGATTGGCTCGAATGGTGTCTATCACGAAGATGGCGATTTGGTCGAGTCGAGTCGTGCCTATCACGAAGATGGCGATTGGCTCGATCAGTGCCTATCACACGAAGATATCGGTTTGGTCGATTCGAACCGTGCCGAAGATGGCGATTGGCTCGATTGGTGCCTATTACGAAGATGGCGGTTTATTTTTATAATTTTTATTTTTATTTTATTATTATTATTATTTTTTGGGTGGGTTTGATCGTGTCGGACCTATCATGAAGATGGTTGCTCGGTAAAAAAAAGTAATCTAAAGTCGGGTTTGATCGTGCCGAGCCTATCACGAAGATGGTCGCTCGATCGCACCAAAAAGAAGAGTTTGATTTGAATCGCCATGTTTTGATCGTGTCGAGTCTATCACGAAAATTGTCGCTCGGTAAAAAAAAAGTAATTTAAAATCGGATTTGATCGTGTCGAGCCTATCACGAAGATGGCCGCTCGATCGCACCAAAAAGAACAGTTTAGTTTGAATCGTCATGTTTCAACCGTGTCGAGCCTATCACGAAGATGAATGCTCGATACAAAGATTAACGATACATGTGCGCGATAAAAAATAATCTAAAATCGAATTTGACCGTGTCGAGCCTATCATGAAGATGGCCGCTCGTTCAATCGGACAAGAAATCACATTTTTATCGTTTGTATGTATGTATTATTTTTTTACTATCGTGGAAGTCGAGTTGCTGTCGTTGTTTTCGCCATCTTCATCTTTATTGAAGAATGAAAGTTTGAATCCATCTTCTTTTTTCTCTTCTTTTCTTTTCTTTTTTTTGCTTGCTTGCTGGGACGAATCAAAGTGCACCAAGCATTCTCCTTGCTTGGTGCTGGCGCGCAGGTGAAGAAAAGGAAGATCTACTGTTGCACGCTAGAGAGAGAGAGAAAGAAAGAAAAAATGGTCTTCTTCTTTTTTCTTTTTTTTTTTTCTTCCTGCTGCTGTGGAATTCTCTGTTTTTTTTTCTTCTCTTCTTCTCTCTCTTCTCAGAAGAGAAAAAAGAAGCGGGGACAAGGGGATATCCTCTTTGTACTCAAACAACAAAAAGTTATTTGGACCAGCTGTTTCATCTAATTTCGGAATTAGGAAGGAATAACTGTTCCAAGCAGCAGGTGGAACAATGAGTTGTTCCACCTGCAGTTTTTTTTTTTTAAAAAAATATTAATTAATTTTATTTTAAATTATAAATTATTTAAAGTTATAAAATTTAAAATTTATTTAATTATTTTATAAAAATTTAATTCACTCTATTTTTTTTTATTCCTCTTTAATTTACCAAACACAATTTTTTTTATACCCGGTATAACTCTTATACCCACCCAAACATAAATTAACATTAGTTACTGCTAATATCATAACTTATACCTATCCCCGATATAACTAAATTTTTCTTATACCCGAACCAAACGCAGCCAGAGTGTTTTTGTGTCTATATCTCTTTAGTTTTTTTTTTTTTTTTTTTTTTTTTTCTTTCTCTCCTTCTCTCCAATTTATAGGAGCTTCAAAATTTTAAAAATTATTTAAAAAAATAAAAAATTGGTAACTTCATAATTCAAAATTCACATCTTTCACTCTTTCCTTTTTTCTTTTTTCTTTTTTCTCTTCCTTTTCTTTTTCTATATCTCATTTCCCTTTTTTATTTTCTTTCCTTTCTTTTTCTTTTCTTTTGGAAATAATTTTAAAAAAACTCTTCATTCTTTTTTTTTTTTATATTTCTTTCCTTTTTTTTTTTTTGTTTCCTTTCATTTTTTTTTTTTCTTTCCATCTTTTTTTTTTTTTGTTTCCTTTTTTTTCTTCTTCTTCTTCTCCCTTTGTATTTTTTTTTTCTATTTTTTTTTATCCGAACATTAATTAATATTACATATATAGAAAAATATACCTGTTTTCATACTCTGAAAACAATACATATGTAGTCTTATAGTAACACCATCAAATACATTTTGTTTTATTGTAAGTTACAATTGGTCATACATACAGTTACCTAATTTATTTTTATAATTTTTTTATAAAATTTCTATCTGCTCGCACAAATAAGACAAAAAAATTTAGATTTAATAATATTTATAAATATTGCTAAATGAGTAAAAAAATATTATTAAATCTTTTAGAAATATTTAAAGTTGAATATTTTAGTAATATATAAAGAGAATGCGGCTAATGTTGAGAAATTAGCAACAACATTTACTAAATGATAGTTTATGTTATTTAATTAATTCTTGCATTAATATAGCTATTATTTTTTAAATTTAAAAAAAATATATTTCATTAATTATAGCTATAATTATAGATTTTAATTAAATTGAGACCAAAATCACTAAAATGTTGTCCAATTTGCCGAAATGTTCGATTACTTCTTTCATTCGTATGCATCAGCGATAGAGCCATTGTGGGTTTCACAGTGGTCATGGCCTTCTCAATTTTGAAAAATTTTACATAAATCTTTTATAGTAAAATTCAAAATATTACAAATTTTAGTTTTTAGGGGAATTGAATTTTTTTTACAAAACTTGTCATCCCAATCTTTCCCTGCGCCCCACGGCTTGAGTATACGTCGCCACCATCAGGATCCAAAAAATTTTCCTTTTAGGGTCAATACAAAATGAAGAGAATATATCAAAAAAATATAATAAAAGAATCAAATAGCCATTAATTGTCTGCCGCCACGAATGAACCGACTCATGATGGGTGGTCATTCATGATACAGATTGAGTTTGTATAAATTTTTATTTAAAATCAGGTTTGTGAGTTTATGGCTTTCAGCATATTCAAGAATCTGCTGTTAATTATCCCACACTTGCAGTGTTAAGGGACCCTCGATTAAGAGACTAAAAATAAATGCTGCTATGAAAAGAAACAAAGCGTGAATAAATAAAATTTATTAATATAATTTACTATGTATATGGCTTAAGCAGGGGCATACCTTTACTGTACATAAGTAAAATTAAAATACTCAGTTCCTAGACTTGGCGGTCAATCGAAATTAATTTGTTCCGTTTGAAGACTTGATGATCAAATTAAAATAAGTTTGATTTTAACTTTCTTAGTTTAAAGATTTAGTGGTCAAATTTAATTTGAATTTGATTTTGATGTGTTCAGTTTTAACGTCTTGGTTTAAGTAGAATCGTCTAATCATTCGGTTTGACTTGAACCTCATGTGGTTCGACTTGGGTTCAACCGGGTTGTAGTTTGGTTCGGTTTGGTTCACCTAATGCAATTCAGTTTAAGTTGAATCCGCTTAGGTTCAAGGTGTATCCTCTATGGCTCGATTTAAGTTGAACTAGCTAGTAATTCGATTCGACTTGGCTCGGTCTTTCTGTGATTCCGTCCAAGTTGAACCGACTTGTAATTTGGTTCGGCTCGGCTTTGGCCTCTTGTGGTTTTGTTTGGGTTGAACCAACAAGTTGGATCCTTTATGATTTGGTTTAAGCCGAACCGGCTTGTGGTTCGGTTTGGATCGAACCTCATGTAGTTCAGTTTAAATTGTTTTTCTCAATTGTATTCGTTTTAAATCATATCCATATTGGGTCCAGTTAACAATCCGATTTAAATCGAATTAATTCAAGTTGTGCCTATTACGAAGATGGTGATTGGCTCGATCGGTGCCTATCGCGAAGATGACGGTTTGATCGAGTTGAACCGTACCTATCACGAAGATGGCGGTTGGCTCGATCGGTGCCTATCTCGAAGATGGTGGTTTGATTGAGTCGAGCCGTGCCTATCATGAAGATGGTGGTTGGCTCGATCGGTGCCTATCACACGAAGATGGCAGTTTGGTCGAGTCGAGCCGTGCCTATCACGAAGATGGTGATTGGCTCGATCGGTGCCTATCACGAAGATGGCGATTTGATCGAGTTGAGCCGTGCCTATCACGAAGATGGCGATTGGCTCGATCGGTGCCTATCACACGAAGATGGCGGTTTGGTCGAGTCGAGCCGTGCTGAAGATGACGATTGGCTCGATTGGTGCCTATTACGAAGATGGCGGTTTACTTTTATAATTTTTATTTTTATTTTATTATTATTTTTTTTTTTTGGGTGGGTTTGATCGTGTTGGACCTATCCTGAAAATGGCCGCTCGGTAAAAAAAAAGTAATTTAAAGTCATATTTGATTGTGCCGAGCCTATCACGAAGATGGTTGCTCGATCGCACCAAAAAGAACAGTTTGGTTTGAATCGTCATGTTTTGACCGTATCGAGCCTATCACGAAAATTGTCGCTCGGTAAAAAAAAAAAAAAAAATCTAAAGTCGGATTTGATCGTGTCGAGTCTATCGCGAAGATGGCCGCTCGATCGCACCAAAAAGAACAGTTTGGTTTGAATCGTCATATTTCAACCGTGTCGAGCCTATCACAAAGATGACCGCTCGATACAAAAATTAACGATACATGTGCGCGATAAAAAATAATCTAAAATCGAATTTGACCGTCTCAAACCTATCATGAAGATGGCCGCTCGTTCAATCGGACAAAAGATCACATTTTTATCATTTTTTTTGCTTGCTTGCTGGGACGAATCAAAGTGCACCAAGCATTCACCTTGCTTGGTGCTTGCACACTAGAGTGAGAGAGAGAAACAATGAAAAAAGTGCCTTTTTTTTTTTAATCTTTTTTTTTTTTTTCCTGCTGTGGAACTCTTTGTTTTTTTTTTTCTTCTCTTCTTCTCTCTATTCTCAGAGGTTTTTTTGTGTCTATATCTTTTTAGTTTTTCTTTTTCTTTTTCTTTTTCTCCTTCTCTCTAATTTATAGGAGTCTCAAAATTTTAAAAATTATTTTAAAAAAATAAAAAAGTGATAACCTCATAATTCAAAATTCACATCTTCCACTCTTTTTTTTTTCTTTCTTTTTTTTTTCCAAAAAAAAAAAAAAAAAAAAAAAAAAACCTTCATATCAAATTTTATTCTTTCCTTTCTTTCTTTTTCTATATCTCATTTCCCTTTTTTATTTTCTTTCCTTTCTTTTTTTTTTTTTTTTCTTTTGGAAATATTTAAAAAAACTCTTCCTTTTTTTTTTTTTTTTTTTTCTTTTTTTTTTTTTTTTTTTTTTTTTTTGTTTTCCTTTCATTTTTTTTTTTTCTTTCCATCCTTTCTTTTTTTTTGTTTCCTTTTTTTTTTCGTTTTCTTCTTCTTCTCCCTTTGTATTTTTTTTTTCTATTTTTTTATCCGAACATTAATTAATATTACATATATAGAAAAATATACTTGTTTTCATACTCTGAAAACAATACATGATGTAGTCTTATAGTAACACCATCAAATACATTTTGTTTTAATGTAAGTTACAATTGGTCATACATACAGTTACGTAATTTATTTTTTATAAAATTTTTATCTGCTGGCACAAATAAGACAAGAAAATTTAGATTTAGTAATATTTATAAATATTGCTAAATGAGCAAAAAAAAAAAAAAAATTATTAAATCTTTTAGAAATATTTAAAGGTTAGTGTTGAATATTTTAGTAATATATAAAGAGAATGCGGCTAATGTTGAGAAATTAGCAACAACAAAATGATAGTTTATGTTATTTAATTAATTCTTGCATTAATATAGGTATTATTTTTTAAATTAAAAAAAATATATTTCATTAATTATAGCTATAATTATAGATTTTAATTAAATTCAATTAAATTACTAAATTTTTTTGATTAATTATTTTAATCATAGCCAATAATAATCAAATGTCACTAAAGTATAATAATATTTTGAATTATTGGTAAAAGTGTTTTATATTAATATTAATTAATTATTATTTATAAAATTTGTAATTAATTGGTAATAATAAAGTATATTTATATTAATTAATAAAAAAAGTAATTACAACTACAATAAAAATATTTTACTAGTTATATATCAATCACAATCTTTTATTTAGACAACAACCATAAAACACTAAAAATCTTATATTTGTTTAAGACAATCAAAATTTATAATATATTACAAATCAAATAATACATTTGAATATAAAAATTATCAAATTTTTTTTGTAATTACAAATATGGTTATGACAAAATAAGAGATTAGTCATTTCATATTCACCGTAGAAGCCTCCAAAATACTTGATTTTGCTTTTCCTGTCAAAAAGAGAAAAGTTAAAAATTAAAATTTTATATAATTTGTTATAAGATATAGAATACTATAAACTACCAAAAAAAAAAAAAAAAAAAAAAAAAAAAAAAAAAAAAACTCTTACCAAATAGTATGAGATCACCATACTTACTCTAATACCTTCAAAATTAACTATACGTTCTAAAAGAAATAAAGAAAAAAAATCAAATTAAAATAATAGCAATATAATAACCACAAATTTAAAATTTAAAAGTAAAATATAAGAAAATTGATGAAAGTTAAGAAACGAAAAATCTAATATTATACCATATAATGTAATAAATTAATATAACATCGAATTTAAAAGTTGAAAGGACAATCCTATTCTAGCCACACTAAATTTCATTAGTTAAGAAAAAAAGAAAAAAAAAATTTGAATATATAATTTTAATTAGAAATAAATATAAAATTACTTTACCTTACAAAGAAAAGATACTATATTCTAATATATTTTCTTCAATCGCACAAATTCAAAAAATTGATGAGAAATATTTTGTAGAATTGAGAACTAGAAGAAAAAGCCATGAGAGTAAAAAATTTCCTTGAGAGTTTAAAATAAAAAGATAAAAAAAATAAAATAAAGACAGAGATAAAAGAAAAAAAAAATCACTAAAAGGAGGGGAAAATAAAATTTAAAAATTAGGTGGGCTTTTCAAAATTTGAAAAGTTATTATCATTTATCACAAAAATACTGCTAAATATTGCAATATTTAATAATTAGTGTTAGTGTTATTTTTATTTAAAAACATTTATGTTTAAATATCGGCAAATAAATATATTTAGCAACACAAATAGCAAAATATTGCTAAATTTTAAAATTTATAATATATATTAAAATATTGCTAAAAGTTAAACTTGGCGCAGTTGCGCCATTTTCAATTTATTGACCCCACTTTGCGGTCAATTTTGGTCCCAAACTGAGGTCAACATATCAAAAATGGCATAAAGCCTTTCTTATTGGCTACCTCAACCAGAGATATCAACGGGTCGGATTCGGACGAATTTTCAAAAATTCAAATTCGAATCTGACTATCAAATCCGAACTCGAATCCGACGAATTTTAAAAATCCATATCCAAATCCGAATCCGACAAAAAATTCAAAATCCGAATCCGAACCCGAACCCGAAAATCCAAATCCGAAATAAAATTTTTTTATTTTTTTATAATATCTCAAAATATATTATATTAAATTTAAAATTTTAAAATATAAATTTAAATATAATATCAAATATTTTTATGCATATATATTATATAACGTAAAATTAATTCGGATTCGGGTCGGGTATAATCAAAATCCATATCCAAATTCAAATCCGTCGGGTTTTCATTTTTTATATCCATATCCGAATTCATATCCATTTAACATCGAGTAAATTCATTCCGTTCGAATTCGGATTCGGATAAAATTTTGAATACCTGTACCCATTGACATCCCTAACCTCAACAGACAAACCCGACAAAGGTTATGTCCCATCCTCCCTGCAAGCGGTATGAAAATCGATCCACGAGTCTGATTTGAGTGAACTGAATTGAAATAATAATCGAGATAAATAATCGGTCATTGATTTATAAGACGAGAGGATAAGAACCGAATCGAAATAAATAATCGATTAAGATTAAAAATAAAGATCGATATAAATAATCGATCATCGACTTTATATACCGATTGAGTATAAGATAAATGCGCTACTATTGATTTTAAGACTGAGGAATACGTAATTACTCAAAAATACGCCGTTATTCTAAATAATTTTTCGTTTAATACGTCGTTACCTAAAACGACGATTACCTTAAGAAGAATCGTAAATGTATAAATAAGCGAATCTTCTTAGAAAAAAAGGGTCATACAAGTAAATATATAAATAAGCAAATCTTCTTAGAAAAATGGGTCCTACAATCTTGTAAGCCAGTGAACCCCAACTTTTCTGCATTTACCGTTTTTTTAGATAGATTTTTTTCGTATCAGTATTTACTGACTTTTTTTACAGCTTTTCTATGAGCAGTCTTACTTGTAATCGTTCCGTTGTAATATGTTCTCGAGTAATACAACTTTCAATCAACTATTCGGTCGTGTCAATTTCTGTCTCCAAATTCTAATTCAGTTCTTTAGGCCAAACTTTATTAAGAGTTCGATTGAGAAGAATCCGACTGAGCAGATATCTTCTTAGCCTAATCGTTTGACACGCAGCACATTACATCAGCAAATTAATTCGGAGGTCGATCGCGGACCGCATCAGAACAACCGTCACCGACACTTTTCGGCCCAAACAACAACAAAGCTATAAAATTTGTTTGTGGACATGACAAATATATAATTTTTTTGTCAGTGTCATTTATTTATAAATAAATAAAATTTATAAATTGAAAATCTGTGGGTCCCGCTATTTTGTATTTTTCATTTGCATGTGGGACACGCAATTCTATTTTTGTTTCTCACATTAAATGGTTTGTGGTCCTCGCTATTTTGTTTTCTATTTGAATGTGGCCCAGCAGTTCTGCTTTACATTAAATGACTTTTTTTTTTTTTTTTTTTTTTTTTTTTTTTTTTTGCTGTTTTTTTTCTTTCAAAAAAAATTATAAAATCAAAAATTGGTGATTGATATTTGTGATCCGAGTTCGAAACTTAGTTATTTCATATTTTCAGCTAAATTTATTTCAAAAATAAATGAAGCGGGTGGTCGCATGTTACCTTTCTTTCAAAACAAAAAAATTATGAAAATTTTTATTTTCAGTAGTTTTAAGAAAAAGAAATAAAGAACAAAAAAAGGTTTTATTTTAAAATTTTAGGAAAAATTAATGCTTTTGTTTTGTAAAAAATTAATTGCCAAACGAAAACACTAAATTTTCATAGTTTTTTTTTTAAAAAAAAAAAGAAACACTTTAAATATTCATATATCACTAGTATAGAGGTCTTATAATATGTTAAAATTTAGTCAAGTAAATTAGATTATAAAATTTAATTATAATAATTATAAAAATTCGAGTCAGAAACTATAATAAATTAACATTTGAGAACTAAAGTCATGTGCCTTATAGTTTGAGGATGATTTGCAACAATAAGTTGATTCATTTTTCTGTGACCATATGTAACGCAGTTGGCTAAGCACTTGACGATCGATGCCTGAGTTTTCAAATTAGAAGTCTAATTGCTTCGTGTTTCTCGTGAGTGAGTTTATTTCTTAAAAATAAAACAAACAAACGAACAGAATAACTTGTTATCTTTCTTGAAAAAAAAAATAAATAAATAAAAAAATTTGTTTTTCAAGGAGTAAACTATTGAGGTGACAATCAATTAAATTTCAAATTAAATTACAACAAGGGCACATGCAAAGGGAATCAAATTAAATGTGCTCACACTTTTCCTTTAACACCATGTGCTAAACTAGCATGCAATAAATGGAAACCTAGCACCAATTAGACTTTTCTCCTTACTTTTTTGGCACATAAATGATCAGAGCTATATGTTTCATGCATGATTGTACTTGATGCTGTCCCTTGAAATAGTCATTAAGTTGAATTCATTTAAGATGATATAATTTACTTGTTAATTTTAAGCCAACTTCTATGGCTCAGAAGGGTTTTTGATATGAATCACTTACTCATCAAATATTGAGCTAGTTATGAGACACAATTTCCATATATACGACTCCCTGTAAACATATCGAATAGCAGATATATTCCTACAAAGTTTAACTTTTTATATTTATTTCTTCAAAAGTCCAACGTTATTCATATATATCCCTCCGGTTTATTATCGTTAGTTCACTGTTTATTTTTTAACAGATTATATATGAAATGACAGTTTTGCCCTTTCAAAAATATTCCTACAGAAATATCTGGAAGGGTAAAAAAGTAAATTTACCTCACTAACTAATCAAGATTAAGTATTTAATCTATGGTTAACTAGATTTTTCTAACAGAGATAGACGGTAGAGATATATATGAATAACGTTGGATTTTTGAAGGGATAAATATGAAAAGTTGAACTTTGTGGGGATATATCTGCTATTCGATATGTTTACAGGGAGCCGTATGCAATTAACTATATATATATATATATATATATATATATATATATATATATATATATATATATATATATATATATAATGGTGCTATAAGTTTTCAGCCGTTGAATGAAAAGATATGCGGTTGGAATTATAGTGGTTCTCTAAGATTTTTACTATTCAACCAACCACCTAGTAAACCCTAGGGGACCACTATAATCTCAACCGCATATTTTTCCATCCAACGACTAAAAACTTGATAGCATCAATGGCTTGGTGCTATCGATAGTATTCTAGCATATATATATATATATATATATATATATATATATATATATATATATATATAGTTAAGCTGGAATTTTATTAATAACAAACGGATTTCGCTGTCATTCATTTATTTTCGATCAAGAAACTTCTAAATTGATGATCAACACCGTTGAATATGATCTAGACCACTGAAAGTATTTAGAAATTAAATTTTAAATCTTTTCGACATTATTGACCTAATGATCAAAAAGTTATAAAATTTATAATTTTAATAGTTGATATGAATCTTTTGCTCATTTACCGGTATAAAAAAAAAAATCTAAATTAATTAAATTTTGAATAGAAATTTTTTTAAACTATTTAAAACAAGATCTATACTTTCGATCTTTTACAATAATCCTATCATTAATTTTTGAAAAATATTTATTTTCAGCCATTTATTTTTATGTCCACTTTATGAATAAAAAAAGAATATTAAAAAAATTTAAAATTTAATTTTCAGATTGTTTAAATAATTTAGATCATATTTAACGGTGTCGTTGTTTTGGATTTTGGAAGCTTCATCATCGAAAACAAATGGATGACAACGGAGCTCATTTGCTACTGATAGTATTCCAGCCTAGCTCGCTAAATAAATAAATAAATAAATATATATATATATATATATATATATATATATATATATATATATATAGAGTAGAGCTTATATACTTTCAAAAGCACAAGTCTAACTATGCTTATAAATTTTTTATCATTAAATTTGCATTGAGATTTGTGCTATTGTACTTTCTCTTTCTCTCTCTCTTTAGTTGACTTTACAATAGCACAAATCTCAATGCAAATCTAATGATAAAAAAATTTACAAATATAATTGAGTTTGTACTTTTAAAAGTATATAAGCTCTCTCTCTCTCTCTCTCTCTCTCTCTCTCTCTCTCTCTATATATATATATATATATATATATATATATATATATATATATATAGTTCGACTACTGTGCTTGTAAAAATACCAAGTAAGTAATTGATGCATGTGAGTTTTTTACCATTAGATCTATAATTAGTTGAGTTGGTTTCAAAAATTGGGTTTGAAAATTGAAAAATGAATTAAAGAGCGTAAACGAACGTCCAAAAGAAATTACTGTTATGGTAAAATCGATCTTGGAGTAGCAGGATTAATTTGTTTTCTTTCCAGGTAGAATGAAATTGTACTAACTCAGTACTAAATTTTGATTCAGTACTGAAATTGTGTGCTATTTCAACTTTGTGAGTAAGTGAACTCACTTTTTACTGCAAGGTAACTACAGTTACAGTTCTAGAACAATTTGATAGGAAATAAATAGGATTTTCCTAATAAATGCTCAAAGTGTGAGATATTAATGCAATTAAACAAAAACCCCACAGAATCAGAACCTCAATATTTAGATATTTTTATGAACAGCAGAGGTTTTGATGAAAAGATTTTAATTTGAACTCAGAAATGTGGAGGACTTAGTTGAAACTTGGGGGACCTAGCATTCAAGGTTAAGGACCCAATTGCAATAATGAGAAGGTTAGAGACTCAAAGTTGTTAGATATTATATCTCATTAAGTTAATTTTATTTATAGTTTTATTAAAATTTAGCAACTGTTACAAATATACTTTTATTTTGTAAATATATTTTGAGATTAACATTTTGTGAAAGAAATATCCTTATTCTTTACTTTGATTATAATAAAAATCTCCATTCCATTTTCGTCCGTAAACGTAGGCCAGTTGAAGCACATAAATATATATTTGCGTGCTTTTTTTTTTTTTCTCTTTTTTTCGATTCTCTTACGGTATTTCTGTGCCCGATAAATTAGATCTTTTTCGCTTTTGTCCTAACAATTAGTATAAGAGAAAATTCGGTATCGGTGTAAGTGGTGGATTCACCCTTGATCTCTTTGAACAAAAAGGTGTCTTTCTCTCCTTTAGCAAGTGTTTATTGCATGCTAATCATGTTAAACCGTATGAAAATTAAAATCGCATCTTCTGTTATTATTTTTAATTTTCAAAATCGTATTGTAGACGATGATTCTTTCTTATAATTTATTCTTGTTAACGATTTGCAAATGAATGAAATATTTTCTGTTTATTCTCTTATTCTCGGAGATAGAGCTATGACAGAAAATTTGAATTAAAATTAAATTGAGACTCTAGTTATGTTATATATATAAAGACTAAATTATAGAAAAGCTTCCTGTAATATTTCGTTTTTTCACTTTGCCCCCCTGTCTTTTAAAAGCCTACATTTTGCCTCCTCGTAATTACTGAATTGTCTTTAGGGGACAACGGCGTTAACGGAGGAGGTAAATTGACGAAAATGCCCTTACCTTATATTGGAGAGAAAATGGGTTTTAGCTTATTTCCCGTCATTTTTGAAGGATATTTTGGATATATTTAATAATATTTTGTAAAAAATTGACGGTTCACTCACAGAATGGTGACGGTGGGGGGTAAATACATATTTCGATAATTTCGAGCGGGCAAAATATAGGGCAAAGTAAAAAAACGGAATATTACAAAGAAGTTTTCTGTAATTTAGCCATATATATAAAGTTAAACTTTGTAGGAATATATCTGCTATTCGATATGTTTATAGCGAGTCGTATAAAATTAACCCTTAATTAAGTTGTATGGGCTTGGGTGAGGCTCAGATTCCTTGGACAATGCTTTAAATTCTAGCAGGAGGGGGACCATGTTGAACATGTCCAAGGACTAGAGCACTACATTCTCACTGCTCTTCAATGGGCCCTTCTCTGCTCAAAATTTCAAACCCTGTCCCTACTCCTTAAAAAAACAATTAGATGTGGACGGTTGATTAGACTGTCTTGTCTTTTCGTAAGACGACTTCGTCATAAATCACAAATATGGTTGGACTTGCAACATTTAGTAAATCTATTCTCTCGACCGATCCACTACGTCATTTTCACAGTCTTCTCTGTTGATGATATTTCATGTAGTAAAAAAACAAACATCAGTGTAGAGATCACGAGAACAAAACTTTTCTAGAAACATTATTTTGGCATGAAATTACTATATTATAGTCAGGGGTGTCAACGAGCCGAACACGAGCGAGATGGGGTCGTCTCATTTAATAAACGAGCCGAACACGAGCTGGCTCGTTTAAATATCGAGCTGAAAAACTTGGCTCGTGAACACGAGCTGGCTCGCGAACAACAAGTTTGATTTTCATTCCTACTATTAGGTGTAAAGTTGAAAAAAAATAGTTAAAAATTAAAATTTTAATCTAATAATTAAAATTTAAAAAAAATTGATAGTCTAAAATCTAAATAGTAATATATATATCTATATATATATATATAGAGAGTCCGGCTAGAATACTATCGATAGGACCAAATAATTGGTGCTATCAAGGTTTTCAGCGTTGGATGAAAAGATAGGTGGGTTGGGATTATAGTGGTCCCCTAAAATTTTTACTATTCAAAAACAACCACCTAGGTAAACCCTAGGAGGAATCTATAATTTCCAACCGCATATTTTTTCATCCAACGACTAAAAATTTGAGTAAGCACTAATGACTTTGGTGCTATCGATAGTATATCTAGCATAATTCTATATATATATATATT
>CM054934.1:27458966-27699842 GCA_029168755.2 Tillandsia fasciculata | reverse complement strand
AAAAATTCGAGTCAGAAACTATAATAAAATTAACATTTGAGAACAAAGTCATGTGCCTTATAGTTTGAGGATGATTTGCAACAATAAGTTGATTCATTTTTCTACGACCATATGTAACGCAGTTGGCTAAGCACTTGACGATCGACGATGCTGAGTTTTCAAATTAGAAGTCTAATTGCTTCGTGTTTTCCGTGAGCGAGTTTATTTCTTACAAAATAAAACAAACAAACGAACAGAATAACTTGTTATCTTTCTTGAAAAAAAAAACTAAATAAATAAATAAATTTGTTTTTCAAGGAGTAAACTATTGAGGTGACAATCAATTAAATTTCAAATTAAATTACAACAAGGGCACATGCAAAGGAATCAAATTTAAATGTGCTCACACTTTTCCTTTAACACCATGTGCTAAAACTAGCATGCAATAAATGGAAACCTAGCACCAATTAGACTCTTTTCTCCTTACTTTTTTGGCACAAATTAATGATCAGAGCTATAGTTTCATGCATGATTGTACTTGATCCTGTCCCTTGAAATAGTCATTAAGTTGAATTCATTTAAGATGATATAATTTACTTGTTAATTTTAAGCCAACTTCTATGGCTCAGAAGGGTTTTTGATATGAATCACTTACTCATCAAAAATTGAGCTAGCTATGAGACCCAGTTTCCATATATACGACTCCCTGTAAACATATCGAATAGCAGATATATTCCTACAAAGTTTAACTTTTTATATTTATTCTTCAAAAGTCCAACGTTATTCATATATATCCCTCCGGTTTATTATCGTTAGTTCACTGTTTATTTTTTAACAGATTATATGTGAAATGACAGTTTTGCCCTTTCAAAAATATTCCTACAGAAATATCTGGAAGGGTAAAAAAATAAATTTACCTCACTAACTAATCAAGATAAGTATTTAATCTATGGTTTAACTAGATTTTTCTAACAGAGATAGACGGTAGAGATATATATGAATAACGTTGGATTTTTGAAGGGATAAATATGAAAAGTTGAACTTTGTGGGGATATATCTGCTATTTGATATGTTTACAGGGAGCCGTATGCAATTAACTATATATATATATATATATATATATATATATATATATATATATAATATATTATATATATATATATATATATAATGGTGCTATAAGTTTTCAGCCGTTGAATGAAAGATATGCGGTGGAATTATAGTGTTCTCTAGATTTTTACTATTCAACCAACCACCTAGTAAACCCTAGGGGACCACTATAATCTCAACCGCATATTTTTCCATCCAACGACTAAAAACTTGATAGCATCAATGGCTTGGTGCTATCGATAGTATTCTAGCATATATATATATATATATATATATATAATATATTATAGTTAAGCTGGAATTTTATTAATAACAAACGGATTTCGCTGTCATTCATTTATTTTTCGATCAAGAAACTTCTAAATTGATGATCAACACCGTTGAATATGATCTAGACCACTGAAAGTATTTAGAAATTAAATTTTAAATCTTTTCGACATTATTGACCTAATGATCAAAAAGTTATAAAATTTATAATTTTAATAGTTGATATGAATCTTTTGCTCATTTACCGTATAAAAAAAAAAATCTAAATTAATTAAATTTGAATAGAAATTTTTTAAACTATTTAAACAAGATCTATACTTTCGATCTTTTAACAATAATCCTATCATTAATTTTTGAAAAATATTTATTTTCAGCCATTTATTTTATGTCCACTTTATTATGAATAAAAAAAGAATATTAAAAAAATTTAAAATTTAATTTTCAGATTGTTTTAATAATTTAGATCATATTAACGGTGTCGTTGTTTTGGATTTTGGGAAGCTTCATCATCGAAAACAAATGGGATGACAACGGAGTTCATTTGCTACTGATAGTATTCCAGCCTAGCTCGCTAAATAAATAAAAAAAATAAATATATATATATATATATATATATATATATATATATATATATAGTAGAGCTTATATACTTTCAAAAGCACAAGTCTAACTATGCTTATAAATTTTTATCATTAAATTGCATTGAGATTTGTGCTATTGTACTTTCTCTTTCTCTCTCTTTTAGTTGACTTACAATAGCACAAATCTCAATGCAAATCTAATGATAAAAAAATTTACAAATATAATTGAGTTGTACTTTTAAAAGTATAATAAGCTTCTCTCTCTCTCTCTCTCTCCTCTCTCTCTCTCTCTCTCTATACTATATATATATATATATATATATAATATATATATATATAGTTCGACTACTGTGCTTGTAAAAATACCAAGTAAGTAATTGATGCATGTGAGTTTTTTACCATTAGCTCTATAATTAGTTGAGTTTGGTTTCAAAAATTGGGTTTGAAATTGAAAAAATGAATAAAAGAGCGTAAACGAACGTCCAAAAGAAATTACTGTTATGGTAAAATCGATCTTGGAGTTGCAGGATTAATTTGTTATCTTTCCAGGTAGAATGAAACTGTACTAACTCAGTACTAAATTTTGATTCAGTACTGAAATTGTGTGCCATTTCAACTTTGTGAATAAGTGAACTCACTTTTTACTGCAAGGTAACTACAGTTACAGTTCTAGAACAATTTGATAGGAAATAAATAGGATTTTCCTAATAAATGCTCAAAGTGTGAGATATTAATGCAATTAAACAAAAACCCCACAGAATCAGAACCTCAATATTTAGATATTTTTATGAACAGCAGAGGTTTTGATGAAAAGATTTTAATTTGAACTCAGAAATGTTGAGGACTTAGTTGAAACTTGGGGGACCTAGCATTCAAGGTTAAGGACCCAATTGCAATAATGAGAAGGTTAGAGACTCAAAGTTGTTAGATATTATATCTCATTAAGTTAATTTTATTTATAGTTTTATTAAAATTTAGCAACTGTTACAAATATACTTTTATTTTGTAAATATATTTTGACATTAACATTTTGTGAAAGAAATATCCTTATTCTTTACTTTGATTATAATAAAAATATCAATTCCATTTTCGTCCGTAAACGTATGCCAGTCGAAGCACATAAATATATATTTGCGTGCTTTATTTTTTTTCTCTTTTTTTCGATTCTCTTTCGGTATTTCTGTGCCCGATGAATTAGATCTTTTTCATTTTTGTCATAACAATTAATGTAAATGAAAACCCGGTATCGGTGTTTATTGCATGGTAACCATGTTAAATCGTATGAAAATTAAAATCGCATCTTCTGCTATTATTTTTAATTTTCAAAATCGTATTGTAGACGATGATTCTTTCTTGCAATTTATTTTTGTTAACGATTTGCAAATGAATGGGATGTTTCCTGTTTATTCTCTTATTCTCGGAGATAGAGCTATGACAGAAAATTTGAATTAAGATTAAATCGAAACTCTAGTTATGTTATATATATATATATATATTATATATTATATATTATATATAATCTATATATATATATATATATATATATATAGGTTAAATTACAGAAAATCTTCCTGTAATATTCCGTTTTTTCACTTTGCCCCCCTGTCTTTTAAAAGCCTACATTTTGCCCTCTCGTAATTACTGAATTGTCTTTAGGGGACAACGGCGTTAACGGAGGAGGTAAATTGACGAAAATGCCCTTACCTTATATTGGAGAGGGAATGAATTTTAGCTTATTTTCTGCCATTTTTTAAGAGTATTTTAGGTATATCTAATAATATTTTTAAAAAAATTGACGGTTCACTCACGGAATGGTGACGGCGGGGGTAAATGCATATTTCGGTAATTACGAGGGAGCAAAATATAGGTCTTTAAAAGACGGGGGCAAAATGAAAAAGCAGAATATTACAGAAAGATTTTCTATAATTTAGCCATATATATATATATATGAAAAGTTAAATTTTGTAAAAATATATCTGCTATTTGATATGTTTATAGCGAGCTGTATAAAATTAACTCTTAATTAAGTTGTATGGGCTTGGGTGAGGCTGAGATTCCTTGCACAATGCTTTAAATTCTAGCAGGAGGGGGACCATGTTGAACATGTCCAAGGACTAGAGCACTACATTCTCACTGCTCTTCAATGGGCCCTTCTCTGCTCAAAATTTGAAACCCTGTCCCTACTCCTTAAAAAAACAATTAGATGTGGACGGTTGATTAGACTGTCTTGTCTTTTCGTAAGCGACTTCGTCATAAATCACAAATATTGTTGGACTTGTAACATTTAGTAAATCTATTCTCTTGACCGATCGACTACGTCATTTTCACAGTCTTCTCTGTTGATGATATTTCATGTAGGAAAAAAACAACATCAGTGTAGAGATCATGAGAAGAAAATTTTTCTAGAAACATTATTTTGGCATGAAATTACTGTTGGGATTTACCCACAACAAGAATTTGATTGTTATTAAAATCTAACTAAAAAGATTTGTGATAACAAATTAAAATAGACTTACAGATAATCGCTAAATCCAAATGTACGACAAAGAATTTGAAACGAGAGTTCCGGAAGCGCGCTAGGCACTGTCCTAAGGCGTATTTCCCTCCTTCGTGCGGAATTTGTCGAAAACACCGCCCCAAGATACGACCGGAATTCCTCCTCCTACGGACACGAACGCGGAAGAGGTTGACGGAGCTTCTTCAACACCAAAAATTAAAAACAACTACAAACTTTCTTTAAAAAGGTATCAAAGTTCCTTCAAATTAATTAGATATACACACCACACCCTTTTTTCTCTGAAATAGAATTAGAAGAAAAAAAACTCACAGCCTCACCCTGCTGCTAAGCCCCTACACTATATATATATATAGGTAGGCAAATTAGAACGTTGCCAGTTCTAACTAATTAGCAAAGTGGCGGAATAGAAAAAGGCCCGTGCGTAGCGTCCGCGCGTAGCGTGCGCTACGCGTGACGTTGCGCGTTAAAAAAAGGATTTTAAAATAAAATAAAACCAAATAAAATAAATAATAAAAAATAAAAAAAAATAAGATTAGATTTTGAATTTAATTACAATCCCCCACAAAATTCAAAATCACAAAATAAAACAAACAAGTTAATTAATAAATCATAGGGTGTTTATACTATGTAATAGGTAAGGTGTCTTTAAGAGACTTGACCTCACTTAGTGTAGATAGTTTCCATCAGAAGGAATCGGAGTGAACCAGGTCTTGAACTACGTTCCTTTGACCCTGAATCAACTACCCACACACAGTACAGAAATCTCCGTCGCGGGTCTGTGCATTAAAGGCCATGCACAGTATCTTGATTTTTCATAAGAATTTCTATGGACAGCCCACATCTCATAGTCGCGGCCTTGTACGAATATTCTTATATAGGTGGTTTCCTCCAGGGATGTGTGTAGAGTCACATCTCGCGGAAATTACCGCCTTGGATCCCATTAAGAGTTATAAACTCAACCTCAACCACTACACTGAGCACTACTCACCATAGGGATGGAATTGGAACTAAAAGTTCCTCTAAATAAACTGTAGAAAGTGCTCTTTGGCCAACCTGACAGCTTGTTTTTACCACATTGAACCTTCTTCAAGGGATCTCCTATCACAAAGGTTGGGTTCCCACTGCAGGAAGGCCCTTTATGGGCAAAGTCCCATCCCCCTCGATGACTCTAGGACCTTAGTCCTATTCAGGCCTTTCGTCAAGCAATCTGCAAGATTCTGATCAGATCTGATAAAACTTAAAGAAACAACATCATGAGAAGTAAGCCATCTAACAGACTTTTGTCTCAACTTAATATGTCTACTAGCTTTAGAATTTACCAATTTCTTTTTACAAAAGTCAATTGCAGCTCGAGAATCACACCTAATAGAAATAGGTGGAATAGGAGTAGAAATCAATGGAATTGATGATAAAAGGTTCTTGAGCCACTCGGCTTCAAGACAAGTAGTGTCAAGGGCAACCAACTCAGCCTCCATAGTGCTTCTGGCTATTATAGTCTGTTTGGTGGATTGCCAAGAAACTGCACTGCCACCAAGAATGAAAAACATAGCCGAAGTAGATTTAATATCCAAAGAATCAGAAATCCAATTGGCATCGCTGTATCCCTCAATTACAGCAGGATAGCCAACAAATTTAAGAGCAAAAGAAAGAGTGCCTTTAAGATAACGAAATACTCTTTCCAGAGCAATCCAATGAATCATACTAGGACTACTAGTATATCTACTCAATCTTGATATGGCATAGGCAATGTCGGGTCTAGTTCTATTGGTTAGGTACATCAGAGAACCAATAATCTGGGCAAATCTTTCCTGATTCACAGGATTACTAGTGTTCTTCACAAGTTGAACACTAGGATCAAAAGAAGTAGATACAGGAGAGCAATCAGAATAACCAAACTTATCAAGAACCATTTGGGTATAATGAGATTGGGTTAGACAAATAGAATCAGATGATCTAATAATCTTCATCCCTAAAATTACATCTGCTTCACCAAGATCCTTCATCTCAAAATGAGTCGATAAAAAGGATTTAACTTGGTTAATCAGATCAAGATCAGGAGCAAGAATCAGGATGTCATCAACATAGAGGCAAAGAAGGACACAACGATCATCAAATCTCTTGAAATAGAGACAGTTGTCATAATCGTTAGTCAGAAATCCATATGAAGCTATAACACTGTCAAATTTCTCATGCCACTGTTTAGGTGCTTGTTTTAGTCCGTATAGAGAGCGAACTAATTTGCACACCTTATCCTCTTGACCAGGCACAGAAAAACCTTCAGGTTGAGTCATATAGATTTCTTCTTCAAGATCACCATGAAGAAAAGCGGTCTTGACATCCATTTGATGAATCAAAAGTTTATGAATGGATGCTAATGCAAGAAGAATTCGGATAGTAGCAATGCGAGCAACGGGCGCATAAGTGTCAAAGTAGTCAACATCAGCTTTTTGTCGAAAACCTTGAGCAACAAGTCGCGCCTTATACTTCTCTACTGATCCGTCAGTCCTAAGTTTCTTTCTAAAGATCCACTTACATCCTAGGGGTTTACAACCAGGAGGTAAATCAGTGAGAATCCAAGTATTATTACAGATAATTGATTCAATCTCACTTTTTATAGCCTCCTTCCAAAAAGAAGCTTCAGGAGAACTCATTGCTTCCTTAAAAGACGAAGGTGTACTTTCAATTAAGAAAGTAAAGAAGTCTTCACCAAAGTTCTTCTCAAAGCGAGTTCTCTTACTTCTCCTTAATTCAGGAATAGGATCAGGTTCTACAGGATCTAAACTATAATGCAAATCAGATGTAGGTATATGATCAGTAGTAGATACATAATCAAAAGTAGACTGATAAAAGGGGCAGATCTAGAGATGCGAGTTTTGAAAGGAAAAAAATTTTCAAAGAAAGTTGCATCTCTAGATTCAATCAAAGTGTCATAGGAAATTTCAGAAATCTCAGAATTGATCACAAGAAATCTATAGGTATTACTATCTAAGGAATATCCAATAAAGATAGCATCTATAGTTTTAGGTCCAATCTTCTTTCTTTTGGGTTCAGGAATAGATACCTTAGCCAAGCACCCCCACACTCGGAAGTAACTCAACCTAGGTGCTCTTCCTTTCCAAAATTCATAAGGTGTCTGGGTTCTATCCTTAGAGGGAATCCTATTGAGGATGTAACAAGCTGATAAAAGAGCCTCCCCCCACAAGTTCTGAGGTACACCAGAACTTAAAATCATGGCATTAACCATGTCCAATAGGGTTCGGTTCTTTCTTTCAGCTACACCATTAGATTGAGGTGAGTAAGGAGCAGTTACTTCATGAATTATTCCATGTTCCTCGCAGAATAGGTTTAATTCATTTGAAGTATACTCGCCTCCTCTATCAGACCTTAGAATTTTAATCCTCTTATCCAATTGGTTTTCAGCCTCAGCTTTAAAGACTTTAAACTTATAGAGGACTTCATCTTTGGTCTTCAAGAGATAGGTGTAACAAAACTTGGAGTAGTCGTCTATAAAAGTCACAAAGTAGCGACTGCCTCCACGGGTAGGTACTCTATTAGAATCACAGACATCACTATGAATAAGTTCAAGAATCTGGGTATCCCTATAAGGAACAGATTTAAAAGGTTTTCTAGGCTGCTTAGCTTGGGTACAAATCTCACATTTAGATTTGGAATCAATCTTGAATTTTGGTAAGAGATTAAGATTGGTCAATTTCAGAATAGATTTAAGGTTCACATGCCCTAATCTGCCATGCCATACTCACAAGATTCAGTATTTAACACAGTAGAAGAAGAAGTAGACACTGAATGTGGAAAAATTTTATTATCAACAAAAGAAATTACATTCAGTTTGAAAAACCGTCAGATACAAAACCTTTTCCAATGAACATTTCCCCCTTAGAAATTACAACTTTATTAGATTCAAGTACAATCTTATAACCTAATTGCACTAACAAAGATCCACTAATCAGGTTCCGTTGGATCTCGGGAACATGCTGCACATTGTGAAGGATCAGAGTCTTTCCAGAAGTTAACTTCAGTTTGACTGTTCCGATCCCCAGCACATTGACAGCTTTTCCGTCTCCAACAGTCACACATCCTCCACCTGAGTCCTGATAGGAGGAGAATAGGGACCTATTAGTACAAACATGGACATTGGCTCCTGAATCTAACCACCAATCTAAATCATGATAGGTGAGGTTAACATTAGGTATAAAGGAGACTGACCTAAAAGTGGAGTTTGAAGGTTCACCCTCAACCATGTTGACTTGAGGTTTAGGATAATTGTTCTGATTAGTTTGGCCCTTCTTGTAGACAACCTTCTCTTTTTTCCGATAGAAACATTTTGAAGCAAAATGATTGTCCCGGCCACAAACGTAACAAAATCCATCTTTCTTCTTATTCCCATTAGATTGGTAGGTGTAGGGTTTATAGGTACGGTTTGGGTTTCGGTTTGGGTTCTTACCCTTAAAGCCTTTACCCTTAGGCTTAAAATTTTTACCTTTGGGTTTAGACTCATGGCTTTGATTCGAAATCTCGGTCAAGTTTAAGTTTGATCTGTTGTCGTTTGGTTTAACCTCTCTAAGTCGATATTGGTCTTCTATTCTAATAGCTTGAATTACAGATCTAAGTTGAAGAGTTCCCTGAGTTCTTCTAAGTTCATGGGCAAATCTTGACCAGGAAGGGGGTAATTTGTCCAAAAGGCAGGTAGCTTGATAGGTGTCATCTAAAGTTGATCCATTTCTATTAATCTCTTGGACAAAATTTTGAAATTGGTGAATTTGATCGTTTATAGGAATGTTCTCTACCATTCTAAAATTGTTAAAATCAGTAATGGTGAATCTAGCAGCGCCTTCATTATCTCTAATGTAAGCATCTTCTAGAGCACACCATAAATCTTTGGCAGTTAAATATTTCCCTATATTTTCATAAAGTTCATCTGAAAGGCAACTAAGTATTCTAAATCTACAGTTAAATTCAATTTCCTCGGGGGATCTGTCAGATGCAGTTTCAGTAACTGAGGTAGTAGATTTAGAAGAATCAACAGAAGGAGTAGAAGAAATTTTAGAAGTAGGAAAGGAGGTGTTTTGCCAATTGCAGTTATTAGGCCTAAGGTAATTAACCAAGCCTCTAACTGTTCTTGCCACCTTAAAAATCCTACCCCTCTAAATTTTTCTGGCTTTAGGCTAGAAGAATCATCATAAGCCATTTTGGACAATCTAATTGAGGGAATAAGAAAATTCAGAATGATAAAAATGAGCTGCAAAAAAGGTTCAAAAAACCTTTTTAGACAAACAAACATGTTGTTTAAGGTTTCTACCCTAGTCATCCAAAAATTTTAGGGTTTAAGTATTCACAATTAGTTTATTATGAAAGTTCGTTCAGCAGCCAAACAGATGGCCCAAACAATTTAAATTTAAATTTGATTTAAAAATTATTCGGATTTAAATGCATCAAACAAAATATGTAAACTGCAGTAAATAAAATAAAATTAAACTAAAAAATATAAAATAGGTTTTGAGCTTACCGGTTAAGTAGCTTTGCCACAAGACTAAGGTTGCAGGTTCAATTGGCACTTAAGATAATTTTTTTTTTTTTTTTTTTTTTTTTTTTTTTCAAGCTAATAACAATAATTTTTTTTCGTAACTAAATTTTTTTTTTATATATTTACTGTAGCTTTTTTTTTTTTTCTCGAAACAGTAAATAAATTTCAATTAATTTAAAAAAAATATTAAAAAAAAACAAGATTTACGTACAAGATAGATATGCGACTTGATTTTGTTTATTAACGTCTCCGGGAGAAAAAAATATCGTAAAATGCAAATAAATTATATGCGAATATAATTTAAAAATGCTAATCCCAATTTATTTAAATTTTGATGACAAACATACAATCAAGTTGACAAACAGGTTATATGCAAAATATATTTCTTAACGGATTAGCACCGTCAGATTTTAATAACAATTAAAAGGAATTACGCCTTAGAATGTTGGGATTTACCCACAACAAGAATTTGATTGTTATTAAAATCTAACTAAAAAGATTTGTGATAACAAATTAAAATAGACTTACAGATAATCGCTAAATCCAAATGTACGACAAAGAATTTGAAACGAGAGTTCCGAAGCGCGCTAGGCACTGTCCTAAGGCGTATTTCCCTCCTTCGTGCGGAATTTGTCGAAAACACCGCCCCAAGATACGACCGGAATTCCTCCTCCTACGGACACGAACGCGGAAGAGGTTGACGGAGCTTCTTCAACACCCAAAAATTAAAACAACTACAAACTTTCTTTAAAAAGGTATCAAAGTTTCCTTCAAATTAATTAGAATACACACACACCCTTTTTTCTCTGAAATAGAATTAGAAGAAAAAAAACTCACAGCCTCACCTCTGCTGCTAAGCCCCTACACCTATATATATATATAGGTAGGCAAATTAGAACGTTGCCAGTTCTAACTAATTAGCAAAGTGGGCGGAATAGAAAAAGGCCCGTGCGTAGCGTCCGCGCGTAGCGTGCGCTACGCGTGGACGTTGCGCGTTAAAAAAAAGGATTTTAAAATAAAATAAAACCAAATAAAATAAATAAATAAAAAATAAAAAAAAACTAAGATTAGATTTTGAATTTAATTAACAATTACTATATTATAGTCAAGGGTGTCAACGAGCCGAACACGAGCGAGATGGGGTCGTCTCATTTAATAAACGAGCCGAACACGAGCTGGCTCGTTTAAATATCGAGCTGAAAAACTTGGCTCGTGAACACGAGCTGGCTCGCGAACAACAAGTTTGATTTTCATTCCTACTATTAGGTGTAAAGTTGAAAAAAAATAGTTAAAAATTAAAATTTTAATCTAATAATTAAAATTTAAAAAAATTGATAGTCTAAAATCTAAATAGTAATATATATATATCTATATATATATATATATATATAGAGTCCGGCTAGAATACTATCGATAGGACCAAATAATTGGTGCTATCAAGTTTTCAGCCGTTGGATGAAAAGATATGCGGTTGGGATTATAGTGGTCCCCTAAAATTTTTACTATTCAACCAACCACCTAGTAAACCCTAGGAGACTACTATAATTCCAACCGCATATTTTTTCATCCAACGACTAAAAATTTGATAGCACTAATGACTTGGTGCTATCGATAGTATTCTAGCCTAATTCTATATATATATATATTCGAGCTGTTATCGAGTCGAACACGAACGAGCTGACCCCAGCTTGTATTCGGCTCGTTTATTAAACGAACTAAAAAATTCGGCTTATGTTCGGTTCGTTTACTAAACGAGCGATTCGATCTCGAGCTCATTTCGAGCCGAACACGAGCTGGCTCGCTAACAGCGAGCTGAATTGCCACCCCTAGTTGCAGCTGATTATAGAACAATAGGATTAGTTTGGGCTATATTATTCTATAAGGTATATTATGAAGAAGAATTTGAAATATTTTTTTATAAAGAAGCCTTTTTCTTTACCATCCAACTCATATGAGAAATTATTGCCTACACCGGATGTATAAATACATCTCATGCACCACACCTCTTTCTAAGCATTAAAAACACTATTTTTTTTAGAAAGTTAAGTTTTTGAAGTACAATAGTTGTTTCATATTATTTCATATGGTATCAGAGCAGGAGCTACTGAATTCGAATTCCGCCGAACTTCTAACATAATTAATTTTTTTCTATTTAATTTAAGTTCACATTCGAATTCTGCCAAACTTCTAGCATAACTGAAAGTTCGTCCGCAAGTAGGTGCCTGAACATTCAATTTTGATAATTACATTCTCTTAATTAACTTTCAAATAGTTTAATAGGTTCCTCTCCTCAATTAAAATCGTTTGATATTATTTTATATGGTATCAGAGCAGAAAGTTTTGAGTTTAAATCTCGTTAAATTTCTAACATAATTAATTTTTTTCTATTTAATTCAAGTTCACATCTGAAAGTTCGTTCCCAAGTAAGTGTCTGAACATTCAATTTTGATAATTACATTTTTTTTAATTAACTTTCAAATAGTTCAATAGATTTCTCTCCTCAATTAAAATCGTTTGCAAGTAAACATTCAATTTTGAACATTTAATTTTGACAATTACATCTTCTTAACTTTATCAAATAATTTAATAATTTTCTCTCCTTAATTAAATTTATAAATTATACAATCATTTTGATCGTATGTATTGTATATAGTTTTATAAAGCTTTAAAATATAAATACTTTTTTTTTGTATTCTAATAGATAAAAAAAAGGGCAAGAAAAATAAAAGTTTAGTTCAACTTATTCTTCACTCACCGTACTTTAAAAGTATCAAAATTAGAAGAAAAAAAAAAAATTTCTTATATTTCAAAGCCTTACATTATTTTGTGTGCGACGTTCGATCAAAATGGCTGTATAATTGATAAGTTCACTCCAGAACAGTTTGATAAAGTTGAGAGAATATAATTATCAAATTTGAAAGTTCACACGTCTATTTATTTACAAAAGAGTTAAAATTTAGAAGGTCGCGGTACATTTTATCCAAAAAGAAAAACTATAATACATATCTTTATAATAAAATTGAATCCTATCCGTTAATGTATCTAGTGAAGCTAAGATCACATACTTTTTTTTTTTTTTTTTTTTTTTTTTTTTTTTGAAAGAGAGAGATGGAAAGAAATATAACATGTTATTCGTTAGGACTTCGAGTATCAACCATCAAGCCATTTTTCACTTGCGCCAGGGACCCAATCTTGATCTGATGAGTTGGTGATTCATTTTAAAAAAAATTTAAGCCTATTTATTTTTTTTCCTGAAGTTGTGTGTAGGTCCATACCCAAAAATTTTCTCGGAATCAAATAACTAAAATCCCAGAAGTTAGAGATTTTTTTTTTTTTTTTTTTTTTTTTTTTTTGAGAGAGAGAGAGAGAGAGAGAGAGAGAAATGTAGCATGCTATCCGTTTCGTTTATTTTTGAAATAAATTTAGCTGAAAATATAAAGCAGCTAGATTTCGAACTCAGGTTTGAAATATCAACCATCAAATTCTTTACCACTTACGCTAGGAATAATTGATTCTCAAACTTACAAGTTAGAGATTCCAAATTTCATATTTTACACGATTTGGCATTTACAGTAGGAGCAATAACTCCGAGTAACAACCAACCATTTTAGGGTAAATTGTTGTACTTGATCCTCCAACTTTTAGTTTCGACATTAAAGATCCTGAACATTTATAAGAGTTTCATTTTAATTCTCAAGTATATTATGACACCCTAATAATTCTACATCAAAATAGAATAAAAATTATGATTTGATATATAAGAGACATGAACATTAGTAATAATAATTAGATTTAAGTATTTTGGATTGTGACTTGAGCCTAACGAGTTATTATTGTTAGTGGGTCGAGTCATTACATTTGATATTATAGTCAATCATCAGTTGAAAGTGTATGACGAGTCTCGATTGAGTATGGATCTAAATGACAGGGCTAGCGGTCTGGCGATCTTGGGCACCTAAACGGAAAAAGTAAAGCTGTGATGAGACTGAACTTAAATATTTTGAAATGTGCTCTGAGCCCAACAAAAATGTTCATAGTATAATCTATCCTGGCTACTTTACCTACTTGTCTTATCACTTTTTTTTTTTTTTTTAACTAAAATTCAAAATTCTCTACTTTGCAATTTTCTTTTATTTTTCAGGCTATTTAATGTGGTGGATAGAAATACAACAACCAACAAACTAGCTATTCCAATTTGCTATTTTTGGGTGTGCCAAATTTTTATTTCATTGCAAAATGTAAAATTGTAGATATGCCCTTTAGTTGTGATATATCCATCAAACATCATTTATTCCCCACTCCTAAAGTGCTACAACTAAGCTTGGATTGTACGAGGCTTTTCCAAAAATTAGAGTTTTACTATTTTTTTAGCCTAGAATATAGGAATTTTTTTTTTTATAAATATATATTTTTCATTTTTCTTCTCTAATTGTCAGAAGCTTTTGGTTCGAATTATCTTTGCCAAGATTATATACAATTCTGTTAGGATTATTATGTGTGGTTTATTCAGTCTGTAATCCGTTTGGTAATGTAGCATTACAAAATATGTAAAATTATACCGAAAATATTACCGAGAGGGGTGCGGGTATCTCACGTTACTGAAGACGGGTAATATTGCATATCATGTAAAATTATAATTTTATCCTGAACCCTTTCAATACGTTATTTTTAAAATTTTAATTTAAAATTATGAATTGTCAAATTATAAATTATAAATTTTAAAATTTATATTTCGAATTTAAATTTTAAATTTTAAAATTTAGATTGTAAATTTTTTAAAAAAATTAAAATTAAAATTTAAAATTTAGATTTGAAATTAAAAATTTTAAATTTAATATTTCAAATTTTAAATTTAATTGCAAATTATATTAATATGCTACATGTACACCCCATTTAGGATGTACATCCTACACCTAAGCCCATCTTAGGATGAGCATTTATCCACTCGTAACATCGAAGTGATGAGAGGAATTCACCCCACGCTAGAATGGGTGGGGTGTAAGATATACACCTCAAATGAGGTGTACACAAAGCATTAACCTAATAATAATATTAAATTTGATTATAAGGATAATTTTGAAATAAACTATTTATTATCGTCAGAATTACTGAATTTTATAAAATGAACCAAATATAATAATTTTATATATACAGTAATTTAATATTATATTACTGTATTAAACCAAACGTGGTAATACAAGATCAGTAGTAATCTGATTCAATAATCTCAAATATTTGGTTATGTCGACATAACATGTAATGCTACGTAGCGCGAACCAAACACCCTTAAATATTCTATAAAGAAAAAATTAATTTTTTTAATATATTTATGTTATTTTTAAAAATATCTTCAGTATAAATTATAAGAAAATATATGGAATAGTGACAAAATTCTAATGGAGAAGGCTAAACGAATCAACTTGAAATAAAAAAAAAAAAAAAAATGAATTTTTAATAATTAGAAAAAAATTTGAATATTTACAGAAGGGTGGGCTTTTTTTTTTTTATTCAATTTTTTAACAGTTTTTAATTATAGTAAAAATAGAAACTCCAAATCTAAACTTTTTTTTTTTTTTACCATCGGAGGTCAATAATTTACGTAGTTTTCTATCTGATTTTTTTTTCCCTTACTTTTGGGGTGTTTGGTTGTAGTAAAATCTCAAGAAATAATTTTTCAATAGAAATATTTTAAAAATTTTATAGTATTTGATTTGTAAAAAAAAATAGTTTTTTAAAAATATTTGCTAGGTTGAAAGTAAAAAAAAAAAATTATATTTTTTTGGTTCGGCGAAAATAAATAAATAAATAAATTTTATGTCGTTTGAACTTTTATTTTTTACTAAAAATCGGCGAAAAAAAATAATTTTTTTTTTTAAAAAAAATTATGGCTAAATAAAGACAAAAAAAATTTAAATTTTCTTTTTTAAAAAAAATTAAATTTTCTTTTTAAAAAAATAATTTTTAGTATAATTTATGGTCAACCAAACATATCCTTAATTGTTGATTACTATAAAAAGAAAAGTTTTAAATGTTTTTCCAAATTAAGGCAACTAAATTTGGACATGTGTCTTTTAAAGTACCTACTCTATTATTTACCAAAAAGCTTGCTTTATGTGTAGCCAATAAAGAAAGGGTTAGATATGCCTTCAATTTTAAAATCAATTTTTTACAAAAAAAAAATTATTATATTTAAATTTTTTATTAAATTATGTTTAATCCTAATAAAATTATTTTTTATTTTTTTATTTTATTAATTTGTTATGGCAGATGAGAGAAAAATATATTTTGTACACTAATTTTATTATAATGAGAAATACATATTTTTTAATTTTTTACTTTATCTTCCTGACTTTTAAAAATTTATATTTTATTCTTTTAAAATTTCATATTTTCAGAGAGTCACGACGTTAGGGGTGTCAACGAGACAAACACGAGCGAGCTGGGGTCGGCTCGTTTAAATATCGAGCTGAAAAAGTCGGCTCGTGTTCGGCTCGTTTATTAACGAGCCGAACACGAGCTGGCTCGCGAACAACAAGTTCGATTTTTATTCCTATTATTAGGTGTATTGAAAGAAAATTTAAAATTTAAAATTTAATTAATAATTAAAATTCACAAAAATTAATAGTCTAAAATCTAAAATAATATATATATATATATATATATATATATATATATATATATATATATATATATATATATATTCGAGCGGTTATCGAGCCAAACACGAGCGAGCTGACCCTAGCTCGTGTTCGGCTCGTTTACTAAACGAGCGATTCGATCTCGAGCTCATTTCGAGCTGAACACGAGCTGAATTGCCACCCCTACACGACGTTAATGAAAATTATAAAATGACCAAATTATCCTTACTTATTTTATAAGAAAAAAAATTTATTTTTAATATATTTATGTCATTTTAAAAATATTTTCGATATAAATTATAAAAAATCGACGAAATAATGATAAAATCTTGACGGAGGGAGGACAGATGCATAGCATGAATTTTTGAAAAGGCAAAATATAAATTTTTAAAAATTAAGAAAAATAAATAAATAAATAGATTTTTACAGAAAAAAATTCTATAATTTATTTTTGGAGCAATTTCCTATATACCCCTAAAAATTTTCCTGTTTTCATATTTACCTCTCTTAGAAGGCTAATATAAAACTACCATTCTTACGTTCCAACTTCTTTCCAAAATACCCCACCGTTTGGAACTGCCGTTATCTGTGTGTAATTACTATTTTGCCCTTTCAAATATAACCTAAACCCTAAACCCTAGATCCTAAAACCCTAAACCCCTAAACCCTAAAACCCTAAAACCCTAAACCCTAAAACCCTAAAACCCTAAAAAACCCTAAACCCTAAACCCTAAAACCCTAAACCCTAAACCCTAAAACCCTAAAAAATCCTAAACCCTAAAACCCTAAACCCTAAACCCTAAAACCATAAAAATTCTAAACCCTAAACCCGAGCAAAATAGGTATATCTGATAGTTTTCAACTCCGATTATTATTTAACTCTAGTTTAACCCTAGTTACCTTAACAAAGGGAAACGGTAGGGGTATTTTTTTTTTTAATAACGGTGAACGTATGAAGGGTATATTGGAAAGAAAAAAATAAAAGGGGTAAATCAGATATTTCTTCAGATTTCAGAATTACACAGACAATTATTCCTTTATTTTTTTTTATAATAAGCAATATTATTACTCATACATTCTATCTGAGATGTATGATGTACGCTTCACCTATTCAAGAGTAAAATTTTTTTCATCCGTCAGTAATGCGAGTAATAAAATTTACCGCGTTATAAAATAAATAAAATATAAAATATAGTTCAAATCTATTTTGAAGTGTCCACCTAGCACTTTATAATTGAGCATTTATTGTTAGGTAGATGAGGAAGTGGGTAGCAAGCGGCTAATTTTTGGGCACGTGTATAGGAGTAATAAAAACAAAAGGCACAAGTAGGTAGCTATTAAATCGTACTAATATTATTATGAATTTTCATACCAATTTTATAAAAAAAATAATTATATATATAGCTCTATGTGAAAATATCAAAAAATAAACGATAATGTTAGGTGTACATCCCAAAAAAGATATACATCCTACATCCCACTTCATTCTGGGATGAATATACCTTCACTCGTCACTCCCACCTGGGGTGGGGTGTAAGATATACACCCAAAAGGAGTGTATACTTATATATATCCAAAAATAAATATATCTTTTTAAATTTAAATTGTTAAATTTATTCCTTCAATTTTTATTTATTTTTGTAAATATATATTTTTTTATTATCAAAATTTGAATAATCATAAGTTGAAAAAAAAACTAACCATAGTAAACTAATAAATAAAATCATCTTTTTACTTTATATGTATATATATATATATATAAGTTGTACCTTAATATTGAGTGTCATCATCTTTCTCATCCACTTCTTTTTATTCATTATAATGACCAGATTTATAAAGCGACGATGTTGAAGGCAATCCCTACAACATTTAAATAATCATAAGTAAAACTATTCGTGTTAGGGCTGAAAACGTCGGTCGTCGACTGCCCCCGTGCGTTCATTTGATCCTCTAAGATGTGATGTGCCGCGTGACAAATGGATCAAGCGATCGGGCCGAGGAGGGATCTGCTCAGCTGGATTCTCCTCACTTAAACTCTCGCGATCGTCCGACTTAGATTAGCCGAATCAGAATATGGAGATATAGAAAGATTAAGTACAACCTAGAGTAGCCGACCCAGGTGACAGAGATAATAAATTGACACGGCTCATTAGCCGAATAAAACTTTATATTAATTGAAAAAGGAATATAATGAGGAAGAAAGAAAAGAAATTATAAATAAGTCTACTCCTAAGAAATACGGTAAATCTATCTAGAAAACTAGTAAATATAGATATGAAAGATATGAAAAGCAGTGGTGATCCTGGCTTACGAGATTGCAGGACCCCTTTCTCATCGATGGTTCGGATATTTATACACTCCCCGAACCATACTTACAGCTCCGATTTAAATTATCGGTGCGATTTGGGGAAAGCCCTCGTGAAATCCACAACTACTTTCTTTTGAGTCGAAACCTTCTCAAATAGGATAATAATCGTTCTTCCATTTATATTCATCCCCTTGTTAATGCGCCGAAGCGTGATCTTCGACACTTCCTAATGCTTGGACGCTACTTGCCGTTTCGAGATTCATGCCCCGAATTTCGTTCCCTTTCTTTCTAGAGTCCTTTCTTCTTTGGTTTGATCAGCTGAAAGTGGACTCTGACTTCGCCTTCCTCATCATTTGATTGAGGCAGTTTGACGTCCTTCTTTTGGCCAAAGTAGATCCTGGATGAGGCGATATCTCTCTTGTCGGCTGCTTCTCCTATCGGCTGATGCTTTCAACCGATGACATACGTTGCATGCTTTGTTCCCATGCAGCTGTGATCGGTCCTTATCCAGATCCTTCTTCAGTTGCTCCTTCCTTCCATCGGCTGATGTTTTGGTCGACGGTATTCGTCACGTGTCGCTTTCTCAAGTGGCAAAAATTTTAATCTCAATACATAATTAACTAATAAATAAATAATTTTTTTATTTCTTATATATATAAATTGTACCTTACTATTGATTGTCATTGTCTTTTTCATCCTTATCTTTTTATTCATTACAATGATGAGATATATAAAGCGACGATGTTGAAGGCGAGCCTGCAGCTACAACAAAAATGATGTAAGGCCTGCAGCTACAACAAAAAAATGATGTATGCCAGCGACGATGTTGAAGGCGAGGCCTACAGCTACGACAAAAATGATGTATGCCACGCATGCCACCGCAAAAGGCGATAAGAGAGAAAAATAAAAATAGCTTTTTATAAATAAAAAAAAATTTATAAGAATAAAATAATTATTTTGTGCATTCATCGTTAAAAAATTAACAGTGAATCAAACTGTAGGAACATATATGAACTAATCAGAACTTTTTAAAAAATATATTTACAAATCAATTTTTTTTTTGAAGGGATATATTTAATCACTTAAATTTTGTAAGAATTTATCTACTATTTAATAATTTTATAAAGACCGGTATAAAATTAACCCTTTATAAAATTTTGATCTGTATATAATATGAAAAGTTTTATCCACCGTTTAAAAAATTTAGTAGTACTTGGTAATTAAAAAATATAAAAAATTTTAAAATATTTAATTCAGTAATAATACTTTAAAATGATGATGAGACCTTATTAAATCTTATCTAGTAGATTTTCTCACCCAGCGAACCGTAATTTTTTTTTTTTTTTTTTTTTCTATGTAGATTATTTTGAGTTACCTATTTAATTTTTCAAAATTTTGATCTTACTATCTGACCTTTTAATTTGTTAATTTGAGACAGTAAAAAATACTTTGACTTAAATTTTGATTACATTGTTTATATTTACAGATTTAGTTAATACACTTTATATAATTCTGATAATTATAAATTTATTAAAATAAGTAATTTGTTTAAATTTTAAAATTAAAGTATTGTTGACCGACTCAAATTAAATAAATTAAAGAATTTAATAATAAAATCGAAATTTTGAATGGTCATATTATAACGACCACATAAATAAAAACAAAAAATAATGATTACAAAATAAATAAACTATATATAAAGTACACAAAAAAATAAAAATAAAATCAAAGAAATTTATGTGAAAAAAAATTTACAAAAAAAAAAAGATTACAAGTGAATGAGAAAAAATTTTACTATATGACAAAAGTGAGTACTTATTGTAACAAGTCACCGAATCTTGATCCGAATCCTCCGCTTCCATCACAGATCATTTTTTTTTTCCACTCTTTCTTTAAAGTATATATAAAAAGTGTTTGAGAGGTCCAATCAAGGAGGTGGCCAATTTAAAGTAGCTTGAAAATTTCATCCTCAGTCACTTTCCTATAACCAGGTGGTTGGCCTAGAAACAGAAAAAATGTTTTACCCAACCTTAGACACTAGTACATCACATTAAAATTCGTGCAAGCCTAATCAAAGCCATCCAAGCCCTCCATGTGCCCCCCCCCCCCCCCCCCCCCCCCCCCCTCCTATCTCTTTCTCTCTCTTTGTATTATATATATAAATACAAGTGCATGGCCAATTTAGAGAGGAAACTAGAGTGGAACTATGGCTTCAAGACCAGGCCCCTTCACTGAGTGGCCATGGCAAAGGCTAGGCAACTTCAAGGTGTGTGCATATATATATATATATATATATTTAAATATAATTAAGCTTATATATTCTCTATGTTTATTCTCCTTACACTGCATGCATGTGCATGCATGCATGCATGCAGTATATTGTGTTGTCTCCATGGGTGTTGCATGGCCTGCACATGATGGCAACAAAGGAGTGGAGGGAGATTGACATCTCCTACATTGCAATATTCCCATCCCTGCTGCTGAGGATGATCCACAACCAGATATGGATAAGCTTGTCGCGCTTTCAGAACGCTCGGAGCAAGCACCGGATCGTCAACCGCAGTATCGAGTTCGAGCAGGTCGACCGCGAGAGGGGCTGGTACGAAAAACCCTTATTAGAGCCTTAACTTCTTGCACCATTGGCACATAATAAATAAAGCTTCGAATTTAGAATCTCAAATATTAATTATTAATTCGATAATAATAGCGACCGATCATATATATATATATATATATATATATATATATATATATATATATAAAAAGTTATGCCAAATAATTAATGAGACCTTGACTTTTTGCACTAAAAGACCATAGAGGAGAAACCCATGTGGATCCTAACTTTTTGCTCAGTAATTAATGAATGGATAAAGGTCTCGTTGTCACAAATTTTTAGACAACATATAATTTAGGAAGGACATGGAACAGTGTAATTCAATGATAAGAGACATTAAGTACAACTCATCAAAGAAAATTCAAAGCATGAAATTTAATTTCTCCATTAAAAACTCCATATATATATATATATATATATATATATATATATATATATATATATGACAAAAGGGTGATGCTAGGTGTACATTCCATAAGGAGTGTACATTCTACACCCCATCCTATCCTGAAATGAGTATTCACTCCACCCGTCATATCGAGTGACGAATAGAATTCATCCCACCCCAGAATGGGGTGGGATGTAGGATGTACACTTCTTATAGAGTGTACACTTATATATACCCGTGAAATAATTAGTAAGAAAAATACAGCTTAAACTCGTGCGTCCACACTTTACAAGCAAATTAAAATTTAAGGATAATTTTTTTTTAAAATTTTTTTAATAATAATTAAAAACATCTCAATATAGTTTAGCGTCATATATAAAAAAACGCTGGTTAAAATATTGATAAGATAAATAAAAAGTCGTTGTGTGTATACTTTTATTCTGACGCTTTAAAACAACAGAGAATTTATATAATAAGAAACACTTAAGAAAGTTCTTATATTGAAATTAGATTTCATGCTTATCTAACAGATCGAAAATAAAAGTAAATGAAATCAAGATAGATCATTAAAATTCAGAGTATAAATCATGTGGCTTCTAAGTCCTTCATTTGCACATGATATATATATATATATATATATATATATATATATATATATGCATGATGAATCATATATGTTCATTATGATCATATACAACAGGGATGATCAGATCATTTTCAATGGCATGCTGCTGTATCTGGGCCACACCTTCATTTCGGCCTCGGCGCAGCTTCCGTTGTGGCGAACAGATGGAGCAGTTTTGATAGCACTACTTCATGCTGGACCTGTGGAGTTCCTCTACTACTGGTTTCACAGAGCACTGCACCACCACTTCCTCTACTCGCGCTATCACTCTCACCACCACGCATCCATCGTCACCGAACCGATTACATGTAAGGTCCTCTGCAAACCGCTACAACCGACTCTCTCTTTTCTCTTACTTTAAACCGCAGCTTCCTCTTTTCTATCGTTTGTGTATGTGTGAGCGAAGGTGTTTTAAGACTATTTCTGAACTGTTTTTCGCATTCTAAGTTATCCTCCACTTTTCAGTGTTTGAAAGTCAAAACTAACTCTAAACTGTAACTTGTGTTGTTAACTGAAACTTAAAACTATTCTTACCCAAAAAGTTTAGCAAAAGTTTGAAATTCAAATTCAAATTCTACGCTAATCTACTCAAAAAAAGCAGGCAAGAGTATAGCAGTACACAGTTCAATTCAGCTGACAAAGCCAGGAAGTAAATGCATGGTACAGTATCAAATAAATGCTGACTCAGAACTTTTGCATTTACTGACTGACCCTGTTTGTGCAAGGGCCTCTCCTCTTAGGCAAATGTGGGAAGGTGGAGCCTGGCTTAGGAGTTAAGACTGTCTGACATGTATCAGAAATTAATTTCCTGTTTCCTATGTCTGAACTTACTGGTAAAATGTATAGAAACTCTCCCTTAGCTATAGGGCATTCTGAAAAACACCCCTCAACTTCTAAAATAGAACTCATCTGAACCGTGGATTATTTTGATTTGACTATTCAATCTTTCAAAATTTTGATTTTAATAAATTTAGAGTTGTAAAAATTGTATAAATATACTAATTAAACTTGTAAGAATTAATAAACGCCGCTTTCAAACAAAATGAAGATTGTGTAGTATAATCGAAATTTTGAAAGATTAGATAACCAAATCAAAATAATTACATTTTTTTAATTTAAGTTTGGTAAACATGTGTAAAACTAACTCAACTATAGACCATTTTGATTCGAATACCCAACTTTTCAAAATTTTGACTTTAGTACCCAACTTTAAGCTAATTGCTTTTTTTTTTTTTTTTTTTTTTTTTTATGAGAAATAGGTAGCATGCTATCGCTTCGTTTATTTTTGAAGTTAAAAAGTCACTAACCAATTCAAAACGAATAAATTAAAAGATCAAATAGTAAAATCAATTTTTTTTAAGATTAAGCAGTTAATCCAAATAGATGATAGTTAAGGTAAGTTATATACTAGCTTTAAGTTTTTGACTCAGTTACATTAAAATGTCTACGTATTCGGGTCCGGTCTCAATCAAGACGCGAGTCCCTCCTCGTCGACTCAAATTCCTGTCGGCTGATGTCTTTCAACTGATGGGTAACGCCACGTGTCGTTTCCTCCCGTGGCGGTAAATTTTGATCTAAACAAAATGATTAAAAACTAACTATATTTTTACCAAAACAAAATTACTGTATTTTCTGTCACATACTTTTTCTACTCCATAATCTGCAAATCCAATTTCCACAATTGAACTTTTATCAATACACTCAGGAATAATGCTTTTAGAAGCCATGCTTGTTAAAAATTTGATTCACTGTTGCTACAGTCATGTTTCTGATGCTGCTTGCATTTCTGCAGCTAATTAACCAAAAACTGTCTGTACAGACTGAATAAAATTTCTGATGACTGTCTCTGCAGTACAGACTTGCTTAATAAAATGATACAGAAATGGAGAGTGAATTAGAAAGGTTACAAGATGAATACAAATCAAAGAGCCATACCGTAGGATGCGAGGGCGTGCGGTGGACCTAATAGTGTGGTTCGAAACCAAGAATTGAAGTGCCGTGGCACAGAGCCATGCCGAAAACTTTGTTGGCATAGTATGGTACGGTGAGTACCGTACCGTGTCGATGTGTGTCGGTCACAAAACACCTTGACGTCGACTCACTATGATATGAAATATATATTTTTGTTAGCACAAACGTATTCTAATTGCTTGTTAGATATTTTTACTAAATTTTTTGCACTTTATTGAGAGTTACGTATACTTGCCAATTTTTTAGCCATGCCACAGGGGGCTATATCGTGCTAATATCTTGTCAGCACGCTATATTGGAGGGAACCTCATGCACTCATCACCCTGCTTTTCTGAAACGCGATTATCAGAAAAAGAGCAATGCTTACTTTTCTGTATGTCAATAACCACAATTCATTTGATTACAGACAAATACAATGCAACTTGAGCTAGGTCCACTGGTACAAAACATAGAAAACAAAGGCATGTTCTCTTTGTTTGATCACACAAAAGGAACACCCTGCTCGGCATTTGCTGCTTTTGCATTTAACCTATCCATCCTAGAAGGCTTAAAGTTGTAATCAATCATGCATGTTGCGAATAAGATTACGAGGAGTGGCTTAAAAACTTATAACAGCAATCTAGCAAAGTACCTAATGCTCATTTATCATGTCATCGACAGCCGTCATTCATCCGTTCGCGGAGCATGTGGTGTATTACGCACTTTTCTCGATTCCAATGTTGGCAGCCATCTTAACCGGCAGGGCGTCTATTCTCGCGGTGGTAGGTTATATTGCGTTCCTCGACTTCATGAACAACATGGGGCATTGCAATTTCGAGCTCGTCCCCAAGTGGCTTTTTCACGCCTTCCCCCCGCTGAAGTATCTCATGTACACTCCGTCGTAAGTATTCTGTTAGCTCATTCCCTCCATTAAAGGTACTTAAATCATGAATATATTCAAAGTTCAGATACCAATTTCAAAATGCGCTATAGTTCGAGTAAGTTGTGTATGTTTTTACCAAACTAAATACGGTGCATTCTGGTTTTCTAGGTTTCACTCCCTTCATCACACCCAGTTCCGGACGAACTACTCTCTCTTCATGCCATTCTACGACTACATATACGACACGATGGACAAGTCGTCCGACGACTTGTACGAGAGCTCGCTGAAGGGAAAGGAAGAAGCAATTGATGTGGTTCACCTGACCCATCCTACCACACTGCAATCCATCTACCATCTAAGGCTTGGGTTTGCCTCCTTAGCATCCAGGCCATACAATTCAAAGTGGTACATGCTGATCATGTGGCCCATATCGTTGGTGTCGATGTTGCTCACATGGATCTATGGATCTTCTTTCACAGTCGAAAGAAACACCATGAAGAAGCTCAAGTTGCAAACATGGGCAATACCCAGATACAATTTCCAGGTGAAAAATCGATTCCGCCAGTTAAAATCTCTCATGCTTTATGTTTTATGTGATTATCATCTACTTACCGAATTGTGGCCTGCTTGTTTGTCTGTGCAGTATGGATTAAAATGGGAGAAAGAAGCAATCAATGATTTGATCGAAAGGGCGATACTAGACGCCGATGAAAGAGGAGTTAGAGTTCTAAGTCTAGGACTACTGAATCAGGCATGCTATTCCCTAGCCCGAGTACATAATCATCTTCTAAAGATTACGTATAACACCTCTTCGCAGAATATCTAAATTGAAGTTGGAAATTCCGCTGTCGTATCCACACTATGTTATGCACATTGTGACACTTGTGGTGACAATTCTTTTCCCGAATACCAGGCGAAAGAACTCAATGGAAGCGGCGAACTTTACATAGAGAAGCACCCGAAATTGAGAGTGCGAATAGTCGACGGAAGTAGCTTAGCAGCTGCAGTGGTTCTTAAAAGTATTCCTCCGGAACAAACGAAGTACTTCTCGCCGGAAATCTTTCTAAGGTGGCCCGCGCAGTTGCTGTAGCACTATGCCAGAAGAGTGTCCAGGTACTTCTTCTGATTTGCCAATCTCTTTTTCTTATCAATTACAGGGGTAAGATTTTTTCGGCTCTGCAATTTTTACATTCGACAGTAACTTGTTTTTCGCTACTGAGCAGGTGATCATGACTCGCAAGCACGAATTTGAGATGCTCAAGGGGCAACTGACTGAAAGCGCGGCTAATTATTTAATGTTTTCCAGAAACTATACAACAAAAGTAAGAAGGGCATTTCTCTTTTTTTTTCTTTCTTTTGAGTCTTCATTCATCAGTTCACAACTAAATAAAGGGGCTCCAAGACTAGTCTAGATGAAATGTTGACATATCGTTAGCGTGATTTTTTCGACTCTGCAGGTTTGGTTAGTAGGAGATGGATTAGAAAATGTAGAACAAAAAAAGGCGCCAAAAGGATCGCGGTTCATTCCGTATTCGCAGTTCCCCCCGAAGAAGATACGCAAGGACTGTATTTACTACACCACTCCATCTATGAAGATCCCAGAAACATTACAGAACATGCATTCCTGTGAGGTGACAGAGATTTGTTTACTCAAACTTCACATAATAAAAGCAAAAGCAAAGATGTGTGCTTATTTTACTAAACTGTTGTTCTTATGTGGGCAGAACTGGTTACCGAGAAGGGTAATGAGCGCGTGGCGCGCTGCTGGAATAGTGCATGCACTGGAGGAATGGGGCGTTCACGAGTGCGGAGAAACGGTGCTAGATGCCGAGGAAACATGGTCAGCTGCTATTCGCCACGGATTCCTTCCCGTGACGCAAATTTAATGTTTTAGCTCAGAAGTTCTGTCAGCTTGATAGTAGATTAGTAGTATGAAGCATGTAATCCAGAATGAGATGATGCAAATGATAATGAAATGGATGTAAGGTTTGAGATCTTTCGCAAGTTTCGTAATGAAAATCAACAAGATACTTATTCGACTGTTATATCATTTACTCGATAAAATTCGAACATTTATAATTTTGTTTGTAGCTTGATAAACTTGAAATATGGCTTGTAGCTTTGCCAGGTTCTAGATGATGTATCCATCCAACATCAGCACTGAAGTGCAGGTGACAGCAGGAAAAAGAAAAAAAGTCCAATAAATTATGCAAAAAATTTAAGGATAAGATGGAAAACAAATATAAAGAACAACTTGTATAGGGAGCACCGCATTACTCGGTGCTGAGATTCGAACATAAAACATTCAAAATATAAAAAACCGTTAATATTCGAACGAGATCCATTCCCAGAAATTCTATTTCGTCGTGCTATAAGTAATATATCAGCACAGAATTTAATGAAACGAAGTTTTGAGCCTTCAAACCAAGAGTTATAATTGAAAACAAATTTTATGCAAAAATATTTAAAAGAAATGAATTAGTTGGAGCCACTTCATGAACCCTAGGATTCCAAAAGAAATTCTCTGTAAAATTGTACACATCTCAATGCTAAAAGATCTGAAACATAGGCTCCCTCTGGGCCCTAATGGCCAATATAGGTATTACTCAGCTGCAACGGTCATATTCTCCCAACTCAAATTTTTTTTTTTTTTAAAAAAAACTACTCTTTAAACTCTCATGACCGTTACGCCCCATCCTAGAGAGAGCTCTAGCTCCGTCCCCATGGCAAAACCCTAATCTCCTCACCTTCCCTCTCTCTCTCTCTCTCTCTCTCTCTCTCCTCTCTCTTTTGGCCCGAATCAAAACCCTAGGCATGGGTTGCTTCCTCGCTTGTTTCGGAGGCCCCAAGGATCGAAAGCGCCGGAGATTGCACAAGAAGTCGCCGCCCCGAGATCGGGTACGCCCCGATTTAGAGCTATTTACATCTTGTTTTGGTGCAGATTTGTGTTTTTTTTCCTACAATTCTTGGATCTGCTCTTATGGTGTGTTGGTTTTGGTGATCTCAGAGGCATGAAAGCTACAAGCTTTTGCAGCAAAATGCTTCGCCCGTGCCGGCGCTACCGACGCCGAAGCAAATCACACCTCAGCTTTCCCTGGAGAAACCTTCGACGGAGGTTGCGGCTAATTCGATTCCGGATGAAGAAATAAGGTGAATGGTGATTAATCAGAGTTGGGTTTTCTATTTCATAGTCATTTAATGGTTCTTCGTTTCGCATTCTAACTGTTTGTTGATATGCTTCAAAGAAAATTTTTGAATTTTAGGTTGAGTTAGCTGGTATTTATTGTTTTATTTTTTGTGATTTATAGCGAGATTAATGAGCAGGGTAGCTTCAGCAGCTGCAGAAAGAGAGTGACGTTTGATCTGAACGTCAAAACGTACGAAGAGGCAGCGACTCAAGAAGATGAGAAGCGTATTTCGGAGGATGACGAAGAGAATGCAGTGAGAGGGGAAGAGAAAAACCCTCAAGAAGATGCAGGAAAGCCCACTTCACAATCTGGGAGTTACCCTTTAAACCATAGGTATCAAAATTGTTCGAATAGCGATGATGAGGATGTTGGCGACGGTGAGGATGACGATGAGGATGAGTACGGAGAAGAAGACGAAGATGAGGATTACGTTGATTGTGGCGTCGACGAGGAAGATGGTCCTATTGGCCTTCAAGAAAATGAGGAGTCATATGAGTCGTTCTTTTCGCTGCCCATCGATAAAGATCGCGAGAATAATCAAGAAGTGAGCAGTCCTGGTCCTAAAAGTGTCTCGTCCCCCGATAGACAGCCAATCCTTTTGGCTAAGGGTAATCCGCGAGATAGAAGCCACTACGTAAACTCCGTGCTGAATCCTGTGGAAAATCTTTCTCAGTGGAAGGAAGTTAAGCTCGGCGCCGTCCCATTAAAGAATACTAACAAGGAGAATATCAATTTAGAACAAGAAAGGAACAAGATGGTCCTTAATCCTGAGCCTACATTTAAGACTAGGAAGCTCGAAGGGACCGCTGGATCAAATAATAGTCCCAATGAATCTTGCAAGCAGGAAGTCTCTGTGGATGCTAGCCTTTCAACTTGGTTGGTTTCGTCAGAAAATTCGAGCATTCATAGAATTCAAGAAAGCAATTCCGTTCGATCGAACTCATCGCTTAGTCGAGAGGAACGGCCAATTCTTGGTGCTTTGACTGTGGAGGATATTAAGCAATCGTCGGTGACATCATCGCCGAGAAGGTCCCCAAGCCGGAGCCCCGATGAAATCCCCATCGTGGGTACCGTGGGAAGTTATTGGAGTTGTGGAAGTCAGGAAGATACATCGAGCTACTCTTCTAGATCTGGTTCAGTGACCAAAGGGATACCAAGATACCAAAGGCAAATTTAAAGTGGTATACTCCATCCTTGGCGATTATACATTTTGGCCGATAAAGTGCGAGCACTTATGTTTTTCTTGGGTTTTTGCAGGGCAAGTTCGGTCAAGTCTCAAGTGTGTGCTCAGTCGGTTGCATGTTACGGGAGCTCTTCTTCATATCAGGTTTTAAAACAGCTATGTTGGCAAAATCTTTTATTCAAGCTGTCATTGTAGTTATTGGTATGCGAATTTAGTTGTTCTTTCAGTGTACCATATTTTCTTTCAGTGTGTTGTCGGGATCACAATGTTGTTGTATTGCGAATAATTTCCTCTTCGTAATCCGTTCCTGCCTGAGAAACAAGCATATATAAACATCCTTTGTAGGGTTGGTTTGTGTATTAATTCATTGAATTTGTTTTATCTACTTGGGTTGGCTTTGCATTGACTCGTATATTGTTATTAATGTTATATTAATTTGGAGGGTGCTTTATGTGTGTGCTCGCTGTTGTTACATGTACTTCAGAAATTTGACACTCCTTTTCTGGTATAAGATAACAGAACTTACCGACACTCTAGCAGAAATTAGACCATTTTTCATATTCATTGTGGGATGTTCTTTTAGGATCAGGTCAAGATAGTTGTTAGTTTCACTAATAAGAAATCCTTCAATACTGTAGCTGCATACAAACTGATAATGCAAACTTCATGCTACTACAACCTACACATAATTCGGTGAATTGTGTTTAATCTTTTTGAGTATTAGTGGTCAACGTAAATTCCATCACACGCCATTTATTAAGATCCGAAACAAACTTGTCAAACAGAAGTGTTAGTCAGATCATGTGTCGTCGTAGTTCCATACTGAAAGGTGATTAGAAAGTGGGAGGATGTACAAAACAGCAGCAAATTTATTGGTCTTGAGCTTTCATGAGGTTAAAGATTTATGCCATAGAAGCTTGTACTGTTGGATGATTTGGACCTGCTTCTGTTTTTCCTACCTTACATTGATTCTCTACTGTAGGGTAGGTAATCTTTAAAGACTATCATTATAGTTTAGTCTCTTGCATTTCTACCTCAATTAACTATAGACTTTTGAGAAATGAAATGTGGACTCAGAACTTTTGTCACTCATGTCAAATCTCTTGGGATTGTGATTAGTTAAATAGCGAGGCGGTTCTGTTGTGACTCGTAAATGTTATCAATCATGAATTGGATTGATCTCTGAATTGATATGCGGTAAAAACGATCATGGACGTAGCCATTGACTTTTGAGAAACAAAATATAGATTCACAACTTCTGACTTGCATGTCCAATCTGTTCAGACTGTGATTGGTTAAATAGCAATGCAGTTTTGTCTTTAACTCATGAATGTTATCAATCATGAATTGGATTGATCTCTGGTTTGATATGCAGTAAAAACGATTCATGGAGACGTAGCAATCGATTTTTGAGAAACGAATTACATACTTACGACTTTTGACATGCATGTCCAATCTGTTTGGTTTGTGATTGGTTATATAGCTATGCCGTTCTGTCGTGGCTTATAAATGTTATCAATCATGAATTAGATTGATCTCTAATGTGATATGCAGTAAAAACGATCTTGAATGTAGCCATCGGCTTCTGAGAAACGAAATACAAACTCACAACTTTTGACACGCGTGTCCAATCTGTTCGAACTGTGATCGGTTAAATAGCGATTCGGTTTTGTTGTGACTCATAAAATGTTATCACCATGAATTGGATTGATCTCTGATTTGATATGCTTACAAAAATGGTCATGGGCATAGCATTACTCAAATCATACATCATACATGAGAGCTACACCCTGGCTGTGTAAGAAAAAATGAGAGGAGATTTCTACATGTTTTGTATTCTTGTTCTTGTTTTCACTAAAATTGGGCAGATTAAGGTGGGGTTCATTGATTTTTTTACTTGTGATCAAGAAAATGAACTTTGACTTTTCTGCTCACTACAAATTGTCTTTTTCTCTCTACATCTCTCTTTCAGAGGATTTTGTTTTTTCTTTTTGTTGCTTCATTCAATTTTTTTTTAAAAAAAAATGTCACAAATGACTTTTCTGATACTTTTTTTTCTACCTTTCCTTCTGACTTTTTTTTTCCCCCTTTCTATAGAATAGTCAAAACAAACATGCATGCACATTACCAATTACCAAAACTACAAAAATAAATAAATCTACATGTATCCAATCTCTAGAGCCACATAATGCAACTCCTCCCTCTTCTCCTCTTCCTGTTCCTCACCTCCCTCTCTTCAATCAAATCCACTACCACCACAACACAAACTCAAGCCCAAGCTCTACTCTCATGGAAATCCACACTCTCCAATTCTACATCCCTCCTTTCATGGTCCCTCGCCTCCCCGGCCGCCCCATGCGATTGGTTCGGTCTCGCATGCCGCCCCGACCCGCCCTCTGCTGCCACCACAGACCTCTACGTCGTCACCCAACTAAACCTCCCCGCCGCCAGCCTCAACGGCACCCTTGTTGGACTCAACTTCTCCTCCCTCCCCTACCTCACCACCCTCAACTTCTCGCAAAACGCGTTAACGGGTCCCCTCCCGCTAACCGTAAGTGCGCTTACCCGACTCTTGTACTTGGATCTCGGTATGAACGGGCTAACGGGTTCGATACCAAAAGAGATAGGAAGTTTGATCAACTTGGTTGAGCTCAATTTGGTGTACAACTCATTCACAGGTCCAATCCCACACACAATAGGAAGGTTGAGTAGACTCAATGTTCTTCACTTTGGATCCAACAGTTTAACTGGAATAATCCCACAAGAAATATCAGATTTAGGTTCTTTATCAATTCTCAATCTGAGTAGCAACTCTTTGATAGTTCCAATCCCTTCTTTCATCGCAAATTTTTCTCAGCTCGCCTCTCTCGATCTATCTGGGCTCAACCTCACAGGTCGTATGGAAGAGCTATTCGTCGGTCGCGCTAGTCTCAAAACTTGGAACTTCTCTTCCTTACCCAACATGCAATATCTTTTCCTTAAAGGCAACTACTTGAGTGGCAGGCTACCGTCCTTCTTCTGCACGATGAACTCCCTACGAGCTCTCGACCTCTCGAGGAATCGTCTCTCCGGCGAGATCCCCTCTTGTTGGTGGGAGATGAAGGTTCTCCAAATGATGATCCTCGAAAACAACGATCTCTCCGGTCGCGTCCCGCTAAGCTCCAAAGGCGTTATGCCACCTCTTCTGTCGTTGCACCTCGCGAACAATTCGATGATGGGTGAGTTCCCGCTAGCCCTAGAGAGTTGTAAGGAGCTAGTTATCCTCGACCTCGGGGATAACAAGTTCTACGGGGAAATCCCGACATGGGTAGGCGATAGCTTTCCGTCTCTCAAGATCCTTCGTCTAAGATCGAATATGTTTCATGGCATCATTCCTCCGCAACTTTCGCGACTCGGTAAGCTCCAACTACTGGACCTTGCTCACAATAACCTCACGGGGGGTATACCGTCGAGCTTCGGTAATCTTACCGCAATGGCGAAGAGACAACAAGTAACTTTAATCGACGATTCGCGGTTCACTTACATGGAGAGCATAATGATAGTGTGGAAAGGCGCGGAGCTATCGTTCCAGCAAAACCTCGCGCTCGTAACAGGCATCGATCTGTCGAGCAACTCTCTCTCTCAGGCAATACCGACCGAGCTGACGAATCTTTCGGGGCTGTTGTTTCTGAACTTGTCGGGAAACCATTTCGCGGGCGGTATACCGAAGAAGCTAGGGAACTTGGAATGGTTAGAGTCTCTCGACTTGTCGAATAACCAACTCTCCGGTGCAATTCCGTCGAGTATAAACAATTTACACTTCCTCAGTTTTTTGAACGTATCAAATAATAACTTGTCAGGGCCAATACCGATAGGAAACCAGATGCAAACATTGGATAACATGAGTTATGCTGGTAACGAAGGACTATGCGGGTCGCCATTGAAGCAACAGTGCTCAAATGATGATGAGGCACCATCAACAAGTGAAGGTGATGATGATGTGCATAGGTTAATTGGAGATGGAGATGAAGATGAAGAACATGAGAAAATATGGTTCTATGGATTTGTGGCTTTGGGTTATACTTTTGGATTTTGGTTATTTTGTGGGATCTTAGTATTTAAGAGGTCGTGCAGGTTCGCTTATATCCATTTCATTGATCATTATATCTGCAGGATCAGGTCTTAGAAATGATAAAAGGAAAATGTTAGATGTGTCGCGAAATTTGATTATCGTTTTCGATTTTGTTCTTCCAATAATTTTGCTGTGCGACAAAGTTTAAAAAATAATTTAAAAAAGAAAAAAAAATGAATATTTGTGGTGAGAATTAAGCATCTAATAAGAAGAAGTCCGTTAAGAAATACGATTATGTGCGATATATTTCAACATTATTGTACTTGTTTTATCAGATAAATAGAGAAATTTTTTCTCTTTCGCCGCATAATTTTTTATATTTTTTTATTATGATTTGTTTATTTTTGTTTTTATTTGTGCACTTATAATAGATGATTCTATTCCGCCAAAATTAATCGGCCAAATAATTAAAATTATTGAAGAAGAAAGAATTTTTAGTAAATGGTTTTTTTAAAAACAAAATTTAAAACTTTATTGATTACAAAGAAAATAATATTAGATAAAAACGGATTGAATCTTCGGAAACGAATTAATTCCACGAGATTGATATATCCAAATTTTAAAAAATTTCAACTAAATATTAAAATTTTTCTAATGATCGATATCTCTTAATACAAACTATTTAGATTTCACCTTTTTTATTCAAATTTATCCCCTTTTAAATATCAACAACTTATCCACACTAAAAGTAACTATATTTAATAAATTGTCCACGCAACAAAAGTTTAAAAAATTCTTTATTAGATCCAGGGATCAAATTAAAGTTATACTTAGTAGCATAAAACTGGCACAAGAACACTTTGATTCAGCATAAATAGATTTTAAAAAATTCGATTCAAATTAAATTATAAAACAACCTATGTATCATATGGTGGTTTTTAACACATGCAACGTGTCCAATTAATAAATAAAGCATATTTTTTTTTGGAGTGTTTTAAAAAAAAAAAAAAAAAAAAAAATAGATAACATCTTTCCAATCATAAATTTAACATAAAATTTGTGCTGTGCCATGCCATAGCTTTTATTATATGCATTTTATATAGAACACGTCTTATAAAACTTTTTTTTTTTTTTTTTTTTGAGTAATTTTGATGAGAAGGTAGAAAATTTATCTAAATTATAAATTATTTTTAGTTATTTATTTAATTTTTTTTAAAAAATTAATTTTATTAATTTATTTGATTTAAATCGGTCGACAAAATTAATTTCATGAAATATACTAATTAAATCTATACAAATAAATAATATATTTAAATTTTAAAATTTAAAATAAAATTTTGGATTGTAAAATTTTATACCATTTGTTTTTTTTTTTGGATGTTATGATGTTATATATATATATATATATATATATATATATATATATATATATATATATATATATATAATATTTTATAGATTTTAATTTTAGAATATTGATCATTAACACAGTGCGGTGCACAAAAGGTACCGGTGCACCGGGTGCATGGGACTTATCCTACACTGTGCGCTTTTAGTGCGCACGGGGACATCAAATCACACGAATCTTGATGCAGCAGATCCGACGGTTGTAGATGGAAGAGGGCGTAAGGGGATGAGAGGAGGAGGCGGCGAAGTTCGGAGACAATAAAATCCCTCCCTCTTTCCGATGCCCAAAATTTTATCTCCCAAAATCCACAATTTTGATCCGAGCGAGGCGAAATTGCAACCAACAAGGTACTTTTGATCGCTTTTTTTGCCTTTTTATTCGAATCATTTCGTGTTTTTGGTTCGATTGTTCATAGTTTGATCGTAGATTGGGTTCTAAATCCTGATTTTCGTGCCTAAATTAATAATTTTGGAACGGATGATGATTTTTCTTTGCAATTTTGTGCGCATTGAGTAGAAATTTCTTTGTTGTCGATTTTGAATTGATCCTGTCAAATATATATCAATCTCTGATGTTTTAGGAATTTTTTAAAGTTTTTTTTGTTTCTTTTATCGAAGCGGTGAAAAGAGGCGATGCTTATTGATTAGGGTTTCAATCAAATCGATTAGGGTTACTAGGAAATTTCATTTTTTTTTTCTATTTATTTAATTTGGTAGGTTATTGATTCCACTAATTAAAGAATGCGATCTTCATCTCCCTTGATATGAGCAGCATTGGTTGATACTGAAAAAAATTGGATTCCTTTTCGTATATTTATCTAGGGTTAGGGTTTAGGATAGCAGAGTGCTTTGGTTTTTGTTGTATTTGCTTTTCTGAATTATGTGATCTCTTCTTAATTTTCTGATATTAAATCCATATGCAGGAGAACAGTTGGTAAATTTAAGTACTAAGCAATTCTAAAGAACATGCGTGGTTGACATGAACCCTCATCTTGTTCTTGAAGTTCCCGACACTCCTGAGAAAATAGCGCGGTCGGCCAATTCGTCTTCGCGACCTTCAGTTGAGAGAGAGGTTATTGAGATAAGAGCCGACTCGTCGTCGTCCCATCACAGGAGATCAATTGGCACTGCGCCGCATGATACCGAACAGCTGTTTAGACAGGCGAGATTAGCACGATTGCTCTCCGAAGCCTTTGAACCGAAAACTTCTTCACAGAGCAAAAGTGAAGCACTCGATGGGAGTTCTAATGCGAGGGCGGAGACGATTACTTTAAGCCCGAATAGCCCGTCTCCTGTTCCTCATCACATTGGGCATGCAAGGGGCAGAATCGGGAAATACCCATTGAGAGAAGGCGGCGAGGGTAGTCAGAATGGTAAGCACACAAGTGTTGAATTTCTTGGCGTGGGATCGGCGCTTCCTAGTATACATGTGGGGAGACCTCGAAGCCGGCCCGGGATTAATATTGCTAAGGAAGAAAAGCCGGTTACAGTTAACAAAGATCATGCAGGAGTAGATGATAAAGGAAAAGGGGTTGTGCAGTTTGGCGACTCACAACCTATGTCGAAACAAGCACCATCAAGCCCTTTACAATCTGATGTTCCTCAAAGGCACGTAAGTCGGAGAAGGCTGGTGCGTAATGGTTGTATCTCTCCTTGCAATACAGCGAAAGCTAACAGCAAGTCAGCGGCTGATGGAGTTAACAGAGAAATCCACTCTTCACTAGCTCAGGACAGCAAGCGGGACAAAGGTAAACGAATTGATCCGAATATGGATTCACAATCCAATTCGCATTCGCTGGAGAGATGCGGTAATGCTAGGAAAGGAAAAGAAATCGTGGATGATCATGCGGTAATTAATGGGCAAGGTGAAGAAAGGTTTCTACCCAACAGGTGAATCCTAACTCTGGATTTTCTTTTTTTTTATGCTTACCAGCTGTATATATTTGTCACCATTTTTGCCCCATTTCAACTATCCTATTGTTGCCGGTTAATTTTGTTGCAGGGAAAATCCAAGAAGAGATGAAGATCTGAATGTTTTTGTAGATCCCAGCATCACTAGCGGCAGTTCTGATGGTCTAGGTTGGATATCAACTCGCCATCCTACAGATAAACCCTTGCATGGATCAAAGCCAATTATAATACAAGACCAAAGCAGAAGTCAAGACTCCTTGTCAGAGAATAGAAGAGAGAGGTCTATTAGAAGAAAGAGGAAATATAGCTCTACTTCTGACCACCCCGGCGAAAGCTCAAGCTCAACTTCTTTTCTTGACTCGGAAATCTCTTATCTTGGATCATCTCGCCATCCCAAGAATTTAAGATCAACCAGAACTGGCAACACTCGACGCACCCGTACTGTACTAGGGCCTGTAATAGAAGTTGAAGAGACATCTCCTATAATAGAAGTTGATGAGGTGCACAATCGAAGTGGTGGGCTCACTAATAGCTCTGGAGAAAGGGCTAGGCAGATCGAATCAGATGAGTTATTAGCTCGCCAGCTTCAGGAACAGTTATATAATGACTCACCTGGAGTTATGCATAGAGAGCAGGTTTATTCTCTTCATTTCTTTTTCTTTTTTTACCTGTTAACTACTTTTTTTTTTTTTTACTGAATCAAATCCTTCTTATGTTCAGTTTATTAGGACTGTGTGACTTTTTGTGCTTTTGTGCTTGTTAGATTTGAGATTATTTAGTTTTATGATAATTGACTAATCAATATTAGAATTCCTTGTCGCTTTATCACTGAACAGTTTGATGCGAACATAGCATTGTCGTTGCAGCAGGAAGAGAATTCTCGGCGTGCTGCTTCCTCTTCGTCTGTAAGGCGGGATCGAAATAATGCTGTAAGTGGAGATTTGTTTTTGTTGATTGTTGTACTGTTGAGGGGAGCTGGGCATTTGGAAGAACTATTCAGTTAATTATTGTGAAACGCGTTTGCATAATATGACTTAGCACTTACTGCTGTTGCCTTAGTATCTTAGGCCAATATGACATTACAGGCTCTTTTACTTGGGAAATGTGTGACACATAATTATTATTGCATACTTTGTCTACTCTAAATTCCTATTTTTTTCTTTCTTTGTAGCATTTACAGGGAAATAATCAAATTCTGTAGGTCAGGATTTTTTTATTTCTTATACCAACTTGTTTGTCGCTACTTCTTGCCAGCTATATTCTGATTTGAGTCATCGGATCAGAACTTTGGATAAAAAGTAGAACCAATTAGTGCTCGTTGTTAAGGAAGAGAACCTGGTATACATATATTGAGGCCATTTGCTTTGAAATCGTTCTAAAAAATTCTGATTATTTGGGAAAGTCTCTACTGGTTTGGTAGATGTCTTTTGTCCTCAAGTAGACGCAGTGTCTGTTCTATCCTAATATTGTTCTTTCGATTTACTTGCTAGAGTATGGAGCCACAACTTGGGTTGGGTTCAAACTTAAGCCAGTCAATCTAACCTGGTCTTAAATAGGGTAGAGAATTCATGTTTTACTGTTTCTTCTTCTTTCTTACATTCTCTCTTTCTTTTACGTGGGGGAGAGACCTGTTTGTACCAATAGCATTTGCGAGCACCGGAAGTTTTACCATTTATAAAATCTGTCCTTTTAAATAGATCCTTGTGGTTCATTAGGAATATAACTTAATTACCTTGCATGCAAAATGACTTCTTTTTTATGGTCTAACAAAACTTGCGGTGGATATAGTGGGGAAGGATGGCACGAAGCCCTCCCTGTTTGGGAAAATGCTGCCATGTCTGCCCCATTTATATTGGGTAAAATCACAGACAGAAATGCTCGATCTTGTGCCCCTTCTAACATAGCTTTTATAAAAGTTGAGAAAATAATGCACACCCTGCTTCTTTGTGTGAAACTTGTATCCAGCAAACTTAGTGTGCCTTTGTAAATATTATAGCTTTCCTATAGAATCTTCTTAAAACCCAAAAATCTAGATATCTGTGAAAATTCCTTTACCTTTTAGTTTGACATCCTATAACGGATTTCTTTATTCATTCTAATATTATTTTTTTTGTTAGATGCACTGTGTTGCCCCACGTCCCAGGAGGTCATCCATCCTAGAACTACTCTAGCCTTAGCATGCTTCGCCCTCTTAACCTTTTGTGCCTAATCATCATCCAAAATGTTATAGCCAGGTGGAAGGCGGCTATCCGGTTAACGATCGTTGTGCGTAGAGAGTGGCTCCCCACAAGGTCGGCTAAGGCTAGTGAGATGAGTCTCACATTGCCTGGTGTTTTTAAGTTTTTAAATCTGACTATAACATTTTGGGCGGTGGCTATACCCAAGAGGTTAAGAGGGTTAAGAATGCTAGAGTTAGAATCGCTCTAGGATGGGTGACCTCTTAGGAAATGGGGCGTCACATGCACGGCTTCCAAACTTTGGTGTGGACTTGGTTTAAAATTCACAGATGTGGGCGTATAGGTATATTAATATGTTAAGTAGAAATAAGTTCTAAAAGTTATCCTACTGTTTGTTGTGCCCTTCCTATAAGAAAGTCCTGATTTTGCTCCCATGTGTACAAAATTGATAAATACTACGTAGGCAACTGCAGAATCTGAACATTTAAATAGTAATGACATTTACACAGTTCTCTCACTATTGCAAATAATTCATTAGACGTTATACAATAACTTTTATTCCCCTTCTTTTCACTCATTAGTTCTCAGAACTTCATTCTGAGAGTTCATTGCATCTTTTTTTTAATCGAATTTGTTCTGCCTTTGTAGAGAGGAGCACGAAATGCACATCCACGTGTAAGAACAGCTTCTCGGATTCCTGCCCGGTCGAGGGGTGTTTTTCGAAGTTTGCCAGTCCCATTTGCGGAATTAGTTAGGAGCATCAACTGGTCAACGGTGGACGTAGATCTGGTACTTCTTTTATTTTCCTCTTGTACTTGCATTTTGAGTTGCTAGTTTGTATGGGTTCTGCTTCTTTGTTAGTTTGTACAGAAAAAGAATCATCTTTAGATTCTTCCAGTGCATGATATGGACGTGGGTTGATATATTCTTTTGTTGCCCGTATACTATTGATGATTTTGTCATAAAAAGTTACTGCAGATTCACTTGGAAAAGTTTTTCCCCATTTCATTATAAGGAGAAAGATCAGAAAATAGAAGAAGAAAAACAAAGAGACCGTTGCCACAAGAAACTTAGCTTTTATTTTAAGTAAATTGGATAGGTTTTTCGGTAACAAAATTATTTATTTATGTTAGCCAGAGGAAAAGGAGATAATAAAGGGGCCTGCTAAATATTCCAGTAGACAAGTACTGAAAGCTACATAAAAATAAAACTTACTGATTGAGTCTTTTATAGATACTGTATTTTCTACAAGAGATGGATTTATGGTACAATAAATAAATTGTGTAAAAGAATGATAGTCGTGGGCTAATTTAGACATGAATATCTTCTAAGTATAATCCAAAATGAAAGAGATGCTTCCATCTAGAGATTAATAACCATAATGTTACATTCTTTTACATGATTTTTCAGAGGCTTGATAGTTTCTTTCAAGAAATGGAGGAAGTTGAATTGGAAAATGATACGGACGACGAAATACCTAATTTTCAACAGATGCAACGTGATTTTAACGAGTATGTGCCTCTTTTACTTCATTGATTTCATTGATATCCATTACTGTTGGTCTTGCTATTTTTCTGACTGCTGCAAACTAATGTACCCCTTTGGAACACCGTTATGTTTAGTCATGTTTCTTATTATATGCTTCTATATTATAGGAGTTTTAATTCTAGTACAGTATATTTCTTAATGAGAGTTCATTGAAACACTGATGGTGTATTTTATATTCAGTGATTAATTTGCTTGCTACCTATGGCCTGGTTTTATTACACTCACAGTCTCACACCTTATTGCCTTTTCTGAATCAAATTTTTAGCCTTTTCTGAATCAAATTTTATGTGATGGAATGCCCTGGCAGATGGATTTCTCTGTTTATGACTATCGGAAATTTGCAAACTAATCTTCTTAAAAAAAAGAAGAAGAAGCTAAGGGCTTGTTTGGTACAATTCCCTTTTTTTTCGCTTTCAAAGCACAAGATAGGAGTGCGCCTGTGATGGCATACTGCTCGAAATGTTTACTTCTATGGGCTTGTTTGGCAATAAGAACAAAAACTTAGTTGTGACTTTTTGTGTTTTCTTATAGAAAGAAGAAAAGGCACCACTCCACATCCAGCCTGGGCGCATCTCAAGCTATCTAACATGAGAAGAATAATGAAGTTCATCTGTCGGAACATCCAATCTCATGGACTTGGTGTTAAGTAATCAAAAGATGTGAACAATAGTAAACAAGGGCTAAAAGAATATTTGCTACAGATTATTCGTTTTTTGTTGCCAAACAAACCCCATAGATGTGTAGATTCTAAACAACATATCTTCTGTCTCGCTCCTTTGTTCAGAAATTGACTTTAAAAAATCAAACAATTAAAAGTACCATCTAGTGAGGCCTCAATGTTTTTCTATATTGTTGCTAGTTGCAATTTGTACGTTTTTGAGCTCATGCTGATTTAATAAATTATGTGGGTTTTTGTGAGGAATGATTGCAAACATTACAATTTTACGATTATTAACTGTAGTCTGTGGAAACATAAACAACCAGAAGAAGGGAGGATATTATTTTAAGATATTGATAAGCCGCGCTTTATATCATTGAAACATGAAAGTGGAATTGAAGTGGTGAATATGTGATGGCTAACAAGAAAACCTAACTTGAAAGCATTGATGCCATGTGCCAAACTTGCTTTTCTGCTTTATTAATGTTTAGGTTATGGAATCTAATTTTTCTTAGATGATCTCCTTTACATTTGAAGGACAATTATCTAGTACTCAATTTCGCTTGTGATTTTTAATATCAAATGAGCAGCATCTTATTATTATTTTTTTTCTTTTTTATCTGTATCTAGAAATGATTATGAGATGCTATTGTCACTGGATAACAACAATCACCGTCATTCTGGAGCTTCACAGAATCAGATCAACAATTTGCCGCAATCAGTTGTCCAGGTCTGATTTTTCTCTATGTTAGTGCACCGTAAAAAATTATATACCAGTATATAATCCTTAATCTTTCAACATTGTTCTTGTTTCTATCAGAATAATAATATTGAAGAACCATGTGCCATCTGCCTCGAGAAACCCTCAATCGGTGATACCGTCCGGCATTTACCATGCTTGCACAAATTTCACAAAGATGTGCGTTGTTTACTCTACGTTGACTCCTTTGGGTGAGATTGTACGGATGTTACCTCACTGAGCACATTTTGAAATGGGTACCAAAATTCCATTGCGTTACTTTTGTTTTTAGAATAGTTATTTGATCATACAAATACCATCAAATTCTGTATTAAAGTTACTTCAATTAAACATAACTATATGGTTACGTAGTGAAATCAAACCTTTTAAAGTCCCAGGTACCCATTTCAAAATGCGCTAATGTTTAGGCAAGTTCTGTACATTTTTACCATTTCTTTTCTTACGAAACAGAAAATCTTACCGTATAAAGAATAAACACCTGAAATTGCAGTGCATCGACGAATGGCTGAGGAGGAAGACTTCATGCCCGGTTTGCAAGTGCGGTATCACTTAGATCGATGCGCCCCGGCCGACCGAGAACCTTCAAAATGATAGCTATGAACGGTGCGATCATTCCATCCTTCTTCCTAATTGAATCTCCAAAGTAATTCCTGCAAATTTTTCGTTGTCGTAAGGATTAGAATCTTATAATGCTTTTTATCATGATATTCGTCTTCCTGATTAGGGGGAGAATCATCCTTTATTAGGAGATCAACATGCATGCTTTTGACCTGGAGAGTTGTGTGAACATTATTTCCTAGAACTTAGTCGTCGGTAAGTGATGGTGTTATTTATCGACCGGAGTGAAAACATCGACAAACTCAGCACCATTCTGCCGATTTTCGTTTTATCAACTGTAAAGAATGAATGCATTTCATCATGCATCTCATTATCTGTTAAATTTCACTCTACCTGTGCTTCAGTTGAAGTGTTTTTTGTGTTTTGTTTGGATGGTGCCTATTGTTTGGTCTTGACTCTATGTCTCTACATGAAGGGTGCTGTGTAGCTTGATTTGATATGGACATGAGAAAGCAGCTAGAAATTTATAGGTGTGGCCTTAAGACTATTTCTGTCCTTCATTTAAGCCATATATTTTAATACCAGAAAAAGGTTCAAAGTGTTAGGTGTAAGCAAAATGTAAATGAATTAAACTCCCTTATGTAGATAAAGAGGACATGATAAATATTAGAGGTTCTGATTTTGATGTGAAGAGTAGAAATCTATACTAGAAATCTATACTAATTTTAAATTCTTCTTATCATTTGCCAAAAAATGAACTTTTAAGATCTTTAATGTCAAGCATTTGAAAAATAAAAATAAATCAAAATTTAACACTTGAAAAGGAGATTAAAAAGGATTAGGTGCAATTTGGTTTATAAAATATAACTGAAAAAATATTGAAGTATAATATTCTGATGTAGTCATTCTATCATCTTTAAGGTAAGAAATATTCAGCTTCAATTTTATTTATTATGTGACACCTCCGGAATTTAAATTAGTTCTATATATAAATAATATAATATACTAAATTTCTTAACACGGTTATAATATTTTGGATGGTAGTAAGGTCCAATAGGTTAAGAGTGTTGTATCAGAACCAATCACCAGTCGGAAATATGAGGTGAGTTTCGACTGAGTTAGGGTTATATAGCGAGTAAAGTGCGGCTCCCCAGCTAATAATCGTTGTGGGTGGAGTGCAATTTCTCACAAAGTCGACTAAGGCTAGTAAGGCGAGTCTCACATCGCTTGATACTTGTGAGTGTTCTTGAGCATGACGTGGACGTCAGAGCTTAAAGGGGAGAAAAATATGACACCTCCGAAATTTGAATTAGTCCTATATATAAATAATATAATAGAATCAAATATTTTAATCTGATTATAATATTTTGGATGATAGTAAAATTTAAAAGGTTAAAAGGTTGAACGTGTTAGAACTAGAGTAGTTGGATGATCCCGGATGATCCCGTCAAAAATTGAAAATTGGAGCATCACAGATCACTAGTCTTATCCATCAATGGGTGGGTCTAAATTAATCTTTAACCTCACATCATCAAAATTTACTCCTTTCTCTTCATGGTAAACTTGTAAATTCCACTCCTTTTTTTAAGTTCAAAATTCACACACAATGGACCGAGTAATCAAGTAATCCCTCCCTTTACAACAAACAACACAATAAATGAGTCCTATTCTTTCTGTCCTCACATCTCACTGCGCGCTAAAAACACATTCAAATAGAGAAATGTTGTGCTCAGCAGTCAGCACTCGACACCACAGGGCTTGAGAACCGGCCCGGTCGGCTTGGGCAAGAAGGGGTCGATCCGGACCCAAACTAGCGAGAAGATGGAGGCGAGCAGTATCGACCAGAGCACGACGATGGTCGGCGTCCGGTTCTGCCGCCCCATTAGCCCTTTCAGGAACGGATACAGATGCACAATCACCCAGAAGGCGAAGAACAGCTTCCCGAATAGCGGCCCCCACGACCCGTACCCGTTGTTGATGGCGTCCGACACGCCCGCAACGACGCCGACCATGTTGAGGATGATAAGGGTTGTGGGGGGGATGAGGAGGGTAGTCCACTTGAATAGGTAGAGATCCCCGTATTCGTCCTCCTCGTCCCCCGCGGACTTGGACGTGACTGTGAAGTTGGTGTCGACCCCCCCGAGGACCTTGAGGAGCCCCTGGAAGACCGCGAAGAGGTGCGCGGAGACGCCGCCGATGACCCAGAACTGCTCGTTGCGCCACCAGTCCTGGATGCTCACCCCACTCCACCGCAGCTCCAGGATCCCCGTCGCGATGATCGACAGGAAAAGCGCGATGAACCATATGCTCGCCAGATTGTTCAGCTATCAATTTGAAAACATATTACAATTCTTTTAACTTCCGAAATGTTTGAAAATGTGTATGTATATATATATACTTACAGTAGGGATGATAAATTTTCCGGTGAGGAGGCAAACGGCGGGGATGGTGCAGTAAGCAAGCAGCGGAATGGAGGTTAAGGGATAGACAATGGTGTTGGTGTAGGCGAGCCGCTCGAGCCACTTGAGGTTGCCGCCGTAGCCGTACCAGAGTGGGCAGTGGCGGCTGAGGAAGATCTCGACGGAGCCTAGCGCCCACCGCAGAACCTGGTGCAGCCGGTCCGACAGGTTTATCGGGGCCGACCCTTTAAACGCCGCCCGGTCGGGGATGCAGTACACCGACCGCCACCCCCGACAGTGCATCTTGAACCCTGTCAGGATGTCCTCCGTCACCGACCCATAGATCCACCCGATCTGACAATTATTGTTGAAAAATATCATTTCTACAAGTACAACTGTTATTCTCTAAAAACTTTTAATCATTCTCAGGAAGATATACGTAGTTATGCTACCTCCTTGCCCCACTCGGTCTTCTCCTCGTATCCGCAGCTGATGACATGAATTGCCTCCTTGACGAGCGCCGCGCCATCAGCTGGCCCCTGCGGCAGGCCGCCGCTGCCGTCCTCGACAAGCGTGGACGCGATGAACACCGGCGACTGCCCGAACCGCTTCTCGAAGCTCTTCTGTGACATGAGCGTAGACCGCTCCAGCTCCTCGTACCCCTCCAGCCCTTCCTCGATCTCCTCCAATTCGAACCCCGGCCGCCTCTTCTTGTACCCGATGCCGGCGCCGACGGCACCGTCCTTCCTCTTGCTCTTCTTACCGCCGTAGAGCTTCGCGAGGAAGCCTCGCTGCTCGAAGGACGGTGCGGAGAAGTCCTTCTTGCCGTCATGGTTGGGTTTGGATTTGGGCTTTCGCGAATAGCAGCAACAGCAGCAAAAGCGGCACCAGGAGGGCCAGCAGTCGCAGGTCATCTTTGGGCGCTTCTCGCTCTTCGGAGGGTCATAGCCGTACAATGCCTGGCGGTTGAAGACGCAACCTGTGCCGACATACACCGGCCCTTGGATGCCGTCTAAACCTTTCATGTTGATCTGCAGTGGGTCATACGAGTATACATTCATTCATCTCACTTTTGGATGGACGGTCAGATTAATCGTCGGTGCATATGGATTACTTACGTCGAAGAAGACCACATTACGGTTGGCGTAACGGTCGTGGCGGTCGATGCCGTCGAACCGCTGCGGGAACTGGACATAACAGAGCTTCTTCCCCAGTTGGGGGTCCATCAGGAAGCACATGGCTTCTCTCATCGCCTTGCTGTTGTTGATGTAGTGGTCGCAGTCCAGGTTCAGCAAGAACGGTGCATTCGTCAGCACCGCCGATACTCGAACCTACGGTGTTACGATCAAGTCAATCAAATCCATGCCATCTTTTCTACAGTAAAAATAAAAGTTTCAAATTAAAGATTCTACTATAACATACCAGTGCGTTCATGGCGCCTGCTTTCTTGTGGTGTTGATAGCCCGGGCGCTTCTCACGTGAGACGTAGACGAGCCGGGGGAGCTCCTTCCCTTCTACGTCCAGCGCGCCCTGGCTCCCTAAATACACCTACATAACAAGATCAACAACATTAAGATAATAACTACTCTGTGTTTTGATTGTATCTTATTTGCGAAAGTTATTCGATCAAAACGATTCAAACCTGAATCATTCCCGGGTGGTCTCTTGTGTTATTCCCGGGCCACGGCGTTCCGTCCTGCATCACCCACCCTTCCTCGGGTTTCTTCTGCGCCTTCGCCACTAACGCATTGATCCTTACTTTAAACTCCTCGTACTCTCTCTGCGGTCAATATTTAGTCGACTTAATTGGATGGATTGTAGGGGCATAAATACAAATACTTATTGTTTAGATTTTAAATGAATCGACATTCATTCGCAACAAACATGCCTTCATCGCCCTTCGCTCCTTCACAAACGTCGGCTGCACCTTGTCTTTCAAGTAGTCGATCTTCTGCGAGAAGTAGAACTCGGGCGCCCGCGGCTCGACGACGTACTTCTTGCAGAACGGCACCCACCGCCGCGCGAACTCCGCGGTCTCCGCTAGCGTGTCGAATAGCAGCATGGATGCGCCGTCGTCCGACACGTAGCAGCTGACCTTGCTCACCGGGTAGTCGACGGAGAGGATGGAGAGGACGGTGTTGGCGGTGATGATCGGGGGCTCCTTGAGGGGGTCGACGGTCGAGACGAATACGTCGACGGGGGCCAAGCGGTCCGGCTGGCCATTGGCCGGCTCGAACCGGGCGGAGAGGCGGTCGAGGTAGGTCTCCCGGGTTACAGGTGACCACTTAGGGAACTGGTCGAGAATCCAAGACAGCGCAAACCAAACCTCGCAGATGACGGAGATGAGCCAGAGCGGGTAGGCGTCACGGGCCGGGGTGGTGAGCCGAAAGTGGAGGAAGAAGGCGAGGACGATGAGGCGGAGCACGATGACAATGCGGTAGGGGTTGATCTTGCTCGACGGAATCGGCACCTTCCGCCACAACGGCTGCCGCGCCTCCGCCATCCTATCAGTCAATTCAAAAAATAAAATATCATACACACGCTTGATTTAATTACATTGCTCATTATTTTATTTTTATATTTTTTAATTATGTGTTTGGATATCCTACTGATCAGTTTTGGATTGTAAATTTTTTAATCTAAACATTTATATTTTAAGGTCCCGTTTGGGTATCAGAATTAGGAGGATAAAGGCCTTATCATCTCCTAATTATATCAAACACAATTATATGGGATGGGATTTGCTTGTTCTCACCCCTAGCAGGTTATTCCAAAATAATTCGCTAGAAGTGGGAATAAACAGTTCCCACCGCCGGCCAAAACTTAAATTTTTGTTTCTTGTCCGCACGATTACCGAGGTATGCTTCATTTCTCTCCTTTCATCCATCGCACCAAGCTCCTCTCCAACTCCCTTCCTCCCAATCCTTCAAGCAAGCTTCAACTCCCGATCTGAGCCCTTCCGGCTCCTCGGATCCATCGTCATCCTCCTCTCCGCCGCCTCTCCCTCGCGCCCCACGCTCACCGCGAACCTGGCGCCTACCTCGGATTCCGCCGCCGCGGCAAACCTCCGCGCCGCCACAGCCGCAACCGGGACGAGCTTATATTTATAAATTTTTTTAATATAAATAATATATTATTTTTAGTTAAATTTATATTTTGATAAAAAAAATTAAAATTTTAAAAATAACTATAAAATAATAAATATTTATATATATATTTTTTTTTTTAAAATGATGAATTTGGGAAAAGGTTATAATCTAATAAACTAATATTATTTGGTACATATCAACCGTCCCTAGTGCAAGTGGCAAAGGGTTTGGTGGTTGATACCCGAGACCCGGGTTCGAAGCCTAGTTGCTTCATATTTCTAGCTAAGTTTATTTAAAAAATAAACGAAGCGGTAGCATGCTACCTTTCTCTCAAAAAAAAAAAAAAAATATTATTTGGTACATTGAATTAAAATCATTCCTAAAAATTAGAATGAATAAAAAATTTTAATTTTTTTTATAAAATATTTTATTATTTTTAAGTACTTTTAAATATTTAATATTTAATTTTAAATATTTATTAAATTTTTTAATATTAATCTAAATTTATTATAAGGTTGATTAATAAATTAAATTGATTTAATTTTAAATTATATCATAAATTGCAAAATAGTCAATAAAAATTTATATCCCCTCTAACCTTTTTATTCCTTTTTAATTTACCAAACACAATTTTCTTTATACCCGGTATAATTCTTATACCCATCCAAACATAAATTAATATTAGTTCCTGCTAATATCATAACTTATGCCTATTCCCGGTATAACCAAAATTTTCTTATATCCGAACCAAACGCAGCCTAAAGGCTAAAATAGGAGTGATTAGAATATTTTTAAAAGAGAGAAAAAAAAAGCGGGAGAAAAGAAAAAATTTTAAGATTTTGATTTTATCTTACTTCTATCAAGAAAGAGATAGATCTTTCTTGAGATGTGTGGTTTACAGTATTTAAATAGAATTAGAGATTTTTGGAGTTTCTTTTTATTTTTGAGAAAAAATATAATATCTCTTTTATTTCTATATAATTTTTATAATTTTATAATATTTTTTTTTTTTTGTTCTTTTGTGGATTTAGACATAGCTGAATCCTTTTTATGATTTAATTTTTATTGTTTTTTTCTGCTGTTTGTATTTTTATTTGAATATTTATAGTGTAAATTATAAAATTATTCATCAAATATTTATAAAATTACTATTAATATTTTGTACTCTTATTTTACAACACAGAAGCACAAATCATTTTTTCCATACGGAATCATTAATGTTCTACAAACTTTAATTTATTGTAATAAAATCTAATAAATTTAGTGAATAAAATTTTGCTGTATTAGAAAAAAGACACCAAAAAAAAAAAAAAAAAAAAAGTACAAATTAAAATAAGGAATCAAATGAACTTACAGCAGGTAATCATCAGGATCATCATTATTTTCCTCATCATTTTCTCCATCATCTTTGTTGACCACCCCATTCTTGTCTTGTCTTGCCTTCCATTTCTCTATCCTGTCCTTCCACTCCATGTTGCCTTCTAGTTCCCTCTCTGCCTCTAGATCCTTACCTGCAACTGGAAAAAAACAAATTGTATATAAATTTTTTTTAAAAAATGGGTAACAAATTAGACCCAATTTGAGACCACCTCCTAACATAAAACCATTTGAACATCGCAATTTCATGGCCCATAAAACAAAAATATATATTCACACTCAAATTACAGTAATCATGTGTGACATCTCAATAATCTCATATCGAATGAGATTGGATTTGTGATCGGATATATAAAAGACATGAGCACTAGTAATAATAACTTGGGTTAATTATTTTGGGCATTGCTAGTGTGTGACGAGTTTCAGCTGAGTCTGAGTCTAGATGGCAGGACTAGCGAGACAAATCTCACATCACCTGATGATTTTGAGCAGTGTGCATGTTTGGACTTACTAGTATATCAGGTCTAAACGGGAGTCTGTTACACCTTAATAATTTTACATCTGATGGAATTTGATTTGTGATCGGATATATAAGAGCTATGTGCACTAATAATAATAACTGGACTTAAGCATTTTGGATAGTAATTTGGGCCCAACGAGTTATTATTGCTAGTGTACCGGAATGTGTACATGATTTATCTTCGGTTAAAAATAAAGTTATGGTGAATCAAGCAATAACCATTTTCTTTTTAATGAAATAATCCGATATTTATGATAAAACAAATCAAACCATTGATCACGCAGTTTGTACTAACCACTTCCTGCAAAGGAGGAGAGTGCAGGGCCGCCGGGCCGCCATTGCTGGGCCGCCGCCGCCACCGCTGCTGCCGCCGTCGGCTCGCCGTTCTCCTGCAGTAGAGAATTTCAATTCATCATTTCATGAGTGAGATTGGATTAACATGTATTCTTATTAATTAGTTATGTTAAACACTCAATTAATTAAGTAGTTAATTACCGAGTTAACATCGAAGTGATTATTATTAATACGTTCTTGAGCCTTTTTGGGGCTCTTGATTTGGAACTCATCCTCAAACTCATCCACGTTGGTTCCTTCTTCTGCATCCCCTGCAACTCTTGGGCACCCTGTGTAATTAATTGCTTCATATTAATTAAGGCACCTACATATAGTCCCATAACATCTGATGAGAAGAGAATTTTGATTCAGAATATAAAACATCACTTATTTTTATAATAATAACTAGTTTTAAATATTCTGTGTCGATGGTTTGAATCAAATTACTTGTTATATAACAATTTTATCAGTCAAAGAGGTTCCAATTGAGAATATAAGAGACCGGAGTCAAAGAAGTTTTAATTGAGAATATAAAACACAGCAGCCACCGCCCAATAGTCCCACGTCGGATAGAAAGAGTGGCGTTTTCTCTATTATTATTCAAAAGTATTCCTGCTGTTAGTATCCGTTAACTTATTTCGAGTTAAATCTGAGTTAAATTTTTATCCGAGTTTAAAAAAATTAAAATATCTATTTTGACCTTAACTTAAGCACAAATAAGAAAAGTTTGTGACAATAAAAAAAATATATTTGAAAAAAAAAAGTAAACATTAAAATAAAAAAAAAAAAAGTTAATTACGGTAAGGATATATTTGAAAGGATAAAATAGTAATTTTACGAAGATAATTAACGGCAGTTGCTAATCGTTTACTAACAAAATTTAACTCTAGAAGTATATTTGAAAGAACTTGGAACGTTAAAGAAGTATTTTTAATATTAGCTCTCTTAAATAAAAAAAGTCTAGGAAAACAATTGCCCATAGAAAAAACAACTTATAAGATCGAATATGATATCCCTTCTGGTGTTTTTAATTATACTAATCTACTAAATGCTGCAGGTTTTTCACTAAATCAAAGGAATGTATCAGATAAGATGCTAAGGTATTCAAATAAGGGGTAAGAGTTTGATTTTAACTCCTTACAAGATATTGTCATTTTGATTTCTCAGAATAGATTATTCACCTGCCAAAGTAATTTACCTTATTCTGGGAGAATAATTTTGAGGTCCAGTATTTTTACTTTACTAGACATTTTTATTATTTTTATAATCCAAAAAATTTCTATGATGTTAGTTATTTATTATTAGTTAAAATATATTTAATTTTTTATTTTGTATGATAGCTAGATTGATGAGACTAATAAGTTGACATAGATGAGGTCAATAAATTAAGTGAGGTTGCAGTTCATAGTAGATCTAACGGTAAAAGATCCAACAATAAACTTAACGTTCAGATAAATTGAATCAGCTCGAAATCCGTAAACGTTATGACTGAGCTTTAAGTGTGATGAATATGTCATTTCTATCAACATATATTTTTAGAATAATTAGCTAGCAGTTACCATCCGCATACGAGACTACGAGAAAGAAGGAGACAATCCAAATGCTTCAAATTGAAGGCCATATTCTAGTCTACATTTATCAAAAATTTAATTTGGAGTTATGATAATATAAATTTTATATTTACTTTGGCTATATATATATACACACTAGATTATTAAATAAGAGTAGGATTTATATATTTTCAAAAATATAAGTCCAAATATACTTGTAAATATTTTATTATTAGATTTATATTGAGATTTGTGCTATTGTAAAGTTAATTAAAGAGAGAGAAAGAATAAATAAATAGCATAAATCTCAATACAAAATCAATATTAAAAAATTCACAAATATATTTGAACTTATACTTTTGAAAATATATAAGCCCTTCGATAATATCAAATTATTTGTTCTAGTTAATTTTTGACTCTTGAATAAAAAGATCTGGGGTTAAGATGTTAGTGGCCAATAGTGTTTAGTGAATAATAGGAGAAATAGTATGATTTAAAGGATGAAAATAATATTCATCTTATTTCCAACATGATATTCAGCTTATTTCCAACATGAGATAACACTATTGGAACCCTAACAAGTTGAAAACATTTGTAGGAAATAGAGATGTAATATTGTAGGAACCTTTTTGGCGCTTGTAGCGAGAGTTACACTGTGGGCAACACTGATTCCCTTCACTCCTCTCATACTCATAACAAGGCCGGCACACCGGAAAGCCGCACTCGCGGCACGCAACGAACAGCTCGCCATCGTCCCTGAGCCCGATCTCGTCCCCGCAAACCCGGCATGTTCTCACGTTCGCGTGCCGGTTGTTCTTCTCCTTAGGCTGCTTGACATGTATGTACAAAAAAGATTGAGATAATCACTACTTCAATAAGGATAGTAATACTGATAGAGCAGACGTATTTATTTAATTTTACTAAACTAAACTATGTAAAATACTACTCCAAGTTTAATACGATTTGATCAAATTAATCATGTAAACATTAGTTAACTTTAATGTATCTGTTTTGTCAATAACAATTTCTATTATGAATAATATATCGTAAAGTCGGTACATATACGAGAATATATATGCAAAAGGGAATGCGAACAACCTCTTCGTGGCCATGCATCACATGCAACTCATTGCGTTGGTGCGAGCCTGCGACGAGGCTAGCCATCTCCATGAGAGGAGGAGGAGGAGGAGGAGAGGGAGAAGAGAAGTGATGGAGGAGTGGAGAGGAGTGATGTGGGTGATATTAAAGGGTGGTGGTGATCAGGTGGGAGAATGCAGTCTTTCACCAACTGTGGGTTGAGGGGTCAGTGGTTTTGATTAGAAGAGAAGATAGCTTGCGACTTATGCTGGCAAAGGAGCTCCCTTGGAGCCTAAGTTGTTGCTCAAAGCTAACACCCTTGTGGCAGGTGTTTGATGTGTGATATATATATATATATATATATATATATATATATATATATATATATATATATATATATATATATATACTCTTGAAACAAAAGGGTTTGTTCAAAAATTTAATAACTAAGCCATTAAAGTAGTATTTGATATCCTCTCTAAAATCCAACCTTTTTTCGTAGATTTTTATTGTATACATATTTATTTATACTTGAAGTGTGACTTGAATATGAGACTAGTTGCTCGAGTAGGAAGGTTCTGTCCAACTTATCTGCTAGATAATGATAGATTAAATATGAATTTCATATAAGGTTTCAAAAATTATCAAATTTGTATGAGATATATATATATATATATATATATATATATAGAGAGAGAGAGAGAGAGAGAGAGAGAGAGAGAGAGAGTAGAGTTTGTATATTTTTAAAAGCACAAGATAAATTATGTTTGTGAATTTTTTACTATTAAATTTGTATTGAGATTTGTTCAATTATAAAGTCAACTAAAGAGAGAAAAAAAGAAAGTACAATTGCATAAATCTCAATGCAAATTCAATGATAAAAAATTCACAAGCATAATTTATTTTGTACTTTTAAAAGTATATAAGCTCTACTATATATATATATATATATATATATATATATATAGAGAGAGAGAGAGAGAGAGAGAGAGAGAGAGAGAGAGAGTCCGGCTACTATACTATTAATAGCACCAAGTTATTGGTAATATCAAGTTTTCTACCCTTAGATCAACCCCTTTGATCGATTTTACTATTTTTCCAGCCACCTATTAAACCCAATGGGCCCACTATCATCTCAACCACACATCTTTTAATTCAAGAGTTAAAAACTTAATAGCACCAATGACTTGGTACTATTAATAGTATTCTAGCCTAGCTCTATATATATATATATAAAGCTTATATATTTTAAAAGTACAAGCCAATTTATACTTGTGAATTTTTTATCATTGAATTTGTATTGGAATTTGTGTTATTGTAAAGTCAACTAAAGAAAGAGAAAGAAAAAATAAAAAGCACAAATCTCAATACAAATCTAATAGTAAAAAATTTACAAGTATGAATAAATTTATGCTTTTAAAAGTATACAAGCTATATATATATATATATATATATATATATATATATATATATATATATATAGTAGAGCTTGTATACTTTTAAAAATACAAGCTCAACTATACTTGTGAATTTTTTACCATTGAATTTGTATTTAGATTTATGCTATTATAAAGTCAACTAAAGAGAGAGAAAGAAAAAGTAAATAGCACAAATCTCAATGCAAATTTAATGATAAAAAATTTACAAGCATATTTGGGCTTATGCTTTATAAGCTCTACTCTCTCTCTCTCTCTCTATATATATATATATAAAGAGAGAGAGAGAGAGAGAGTCCGGGTAGAATACTATCGATAGCACCAAGCAATTGGTGCTATCAAGTTTTCACCCCTTGAATGAAAGAATGTGTGTGGTTGGAATTATAGTGGCCCCATAGAATTTTTACTATTCAGCCAACCACCCGCTAAATCCTAGGGGAACATTATCATCGTAACTGCACATTTCTTAATCTAAGTGCTAAAAAATTGATAGTACCAATGGCTTGATGTTATCGATAGTATTCCAGCATATATATATATATATCTATTATTCTTTTAGGAGGACGGATGTCTTTGTCCTCCTAAGTTGTTTTGGATTATATAAATTTTGAATCGATGATCGGAATCGGTAAAGTTGATCTAGAGTATTTAAAATGCTTAGAAACTAAATTTTATAAATTTTAAAAATCGTTATCAAGTCCATCGAAAAGTCAAAAAATGAACAGTCAAAAACGAATAATCTTGTGAAAATAGATAGTATACTTTTTGAATTTATAATCAAGGTTATCAAATATTATTTAAATAATATAAAGAATTTTCTATAAAAAAATTCAAATAGTTTGGATTACTCTACATCGTTAAACAAAAAAAGGACTTGTATAGGCCGTTAAAAATTATCAATTTTGTGATACTTTGATCACTAAGTAAATAAATTTTAAAATTTACAAAATTTAGTTTCTAAGCGCTTTAAATATTCTACATCAACTCTAACAATTTGAAATCCATATTAGCTAAAACGACTTAGAAAGACAAAGGTCATCGTACTCCTAAAAAGATAGTACCTGAACTCTCTCTCTCTCTCTCTCTCTACATACTTAGGTTATTATAGTATTAATAGTATCAAATCATTTGTGCTAAATTTTTAACTCTTGGATTAAAAAAAGTGAGGGTAGGATGATAGTGAGCTTCTAAGATTTAGTGGGTTATTAAAAAATAGTATGATTTAATGGGTGAAAATGATCAAATAGTAGATTTAACGGTAGAAAACTTCGTAGCACTATATATATATATATATATATATATATATATGTATATATATACATATATATATACATATATATATATATATATATACATATATATATATATATATATATATATATATATATATATATATATATATATATATAGATAAAGAGAGAGAGAGAAAGAGCTAGGCTGTAATGCTATTAATAGCACCAAGTCATTGGTGCTATTAAGTTTTTAATCATTGGATTAAAAGATATGTGGTTGAGATGATAGTGGGCCCTTTAAATTTAATGAGTGATTAGAAAAATAGTAAAATCTAACGGATGAAAATAATCAAAGGAGTTGATCTAAGGGTAGAAAACTTGATAGCATCAAATGCTTGGTGCTATCGATAGCATAGTTAATATATATATATATATATATATATATATATATATATATATATATATATATATATATATAGAGAGAGAGAGAGAGAGAGAGAGAGAGAGTTGGGCTGGAATGCTATTGATAGCACCAACCCAACTTTGCCACCCATTTTGTAGTCCTTGGATCGCATTGAGATTCGTGCAGGCTCTTTAATGAAAAAAAGAAAAAAGAAAAAGTAAAAGAAAAAGTAAAAAGTAAAAAATTTTTCTTTTTAATTAAAGGACTTGCACGAATCTCAATGCGATCCAAGGGCTACAAAATGGGAGGCAAAGTTGGGTTGGTGCTATCAATAGCATTCCAGCACAACTATATATATATATATATATATATATATATATATATATATATATATATATATATATATTAACCTACTAAATTAATGTTATAAAGGGGGATAGGATTAAGATGTGCCAACATCCCCTAGAGTTCACATTTTCTTGATAGAGATTTTTAGGAGCACTTTATGTAAATTTGAAGTTAGTAGGGCTAAATAAAATATCATCAATTAATTGAAAAGATCTCTAGTATTAAAGGTTATGGCCACCAATTAAGTAACTCAAAAAAGGCTTGTGCTTTATTCTCATTGTAGTTTTATAGCTACTTCTAACTATTGATTTGCACACATAAGTAGCTCCTTTGTTCTTTCTTGGTTCAATTGTTTAGCATATTTCTATTTAGTACTCAACCTTTAAGTTGTTACAATTTAAAACCCAACCTGTAAAATGTATTGCAATTGTCCTCCTCTCATTATTTTCTCTATTAAAATGGACAAAGATGTTCAAGTGAAATGTGAAAAAAAAAAAAAAAACACCCCTAGCAATAAAATAATAATAATAATAATAATAATACTTCACACTGGACACAAATTGAATACTCAGAGAAAATGTACACAAATAACAAGTAACAGGAACTTTATAATTCAATTTCTACTTCATTTAAAGAGACTTACATTGTTCTCCTATTGCCCCAGAACTGAAAAGAACCAGGCATGCAACAAGTAAACTTTATTGTCACCAGAATGGTGAAAATGTTTACATTAAATACTTTCTTACATGATATGGAGTTGCTATAACTAAATCACTATAATTTTCCATGAACAATTTGATTCTAACACTGCGACGTGGAATGAGCATAAGCTACAAGCAGAGATAGTTAGAAGAGCTACATTAATACTTCAACTTCAGAACTGATCGATCTATGTGAAAAGCATTTATGAAAGAAAAAAAAAAAAAAAAAAAAAAAAAGAATATGAAATGCCGCTTTTCGGAAACCATCTGTTGACATTGGAACTTGGCAGTAATTCACAGGCCCGACGAGAAATGAAGCGATTTCAGATTCCACGTAATTTCATGGGCGATGTTGGCTTTTGATTTAACACATATGTTTGATTTTTGCTTTCATTTTCTTGTGAAATATCCATGATATATTTAGCTACAAATCATGGAAGAGCCGCCTAATTTGTTCGACTGTTGCAGGCATCAATGTGACAGGGCATCTTTTATGCTGCTCAGCCCGAAGAAAAAGGGGAAAAAGAGCACATTAGAAAAGATAAGTGAAGGGGGAGAAAGAAAATGTGCATCCCATTTAAGGGGGAATTTGTCCAAGAGTTTCAGAGATTTTACCTGTGAGACATACTTAAATATGCAACCATAGCAGAAAACAAAACCGGAAACGGCAAGAACCGATGGGTTAGCTCGTTTTTGGCAGCATAGAGGACACAATGTCCGATCCGGTGGTAAGGGAATTCCATCCTTAGCTACCTGCGGTTGAAGTTCATCAGCAAACAACATCAGAATAGACGGAATCATCACTGAATTGATTAGCTTTAAAGAACTGAGTTGAGAGAAATATAAACAGTACATTCAACTCAAGCTTCTTAGCAGCTCACTAAGGCATCGTTTCGTTACACTTACTTCTTTTTTTTAAAAAAAAAAAAACTCAAATTCGTTGCAAGTGATTGTACCGATAGCTAGAAATCTCTACTATAGTTATTGCTGGTTAACTGGACAATCACCTTTTTGAGAAACCAGAAAAGCAAAACGGTGACTATCAATGATGTAACAACAGTTCTGTCTGTCATCCACCAGCACATTCAATCGCTTGAAATTTATATTAAATAAACATATATGTAACTAAACAAGGCCTATATATAATGCTTTCACTCCAAAACGAGCCCATAATATTTAAGTCACACCTTTGGAGGTGGAGGTGGAGGAGGCGGGGGATAAACAGTAGGTGCTGACATCCTTTCTTCCGCAGATTGGTACCACCATTCCATCATCTGCATAAGATACCTGAAGAGTCATATTTCAAGTGTAATAACTTCGCATAACAGTAACCAACTTTATATTTCATCTCACTAGAAAGTGCATTTCAGACTTGGTCAAGTACCTCATGATAAAAAATATCTGATATTTGACTACGCAAGAACCATATCAAAAGAAAAGAAGGTTTTATAAACACAAGCACAAGAAATTACATTTCATTGTTGGTAACTCATCCAACAGAAGACTTAAAAATCTATCAGAAATGATATCAGAGATGCTATCTTATTCTGGTGGGACATATTCGGAAAAACAGCAAACGAGAGAGGAAACAATAACAGAATTGGAGTTGGAGCAAGAATCATCATAAGTCATCAAAATCTTCGAAAAGAAAATCATAAGCCGAAGTTAGATTATTTTTGAGCCATAGTCATATTAAAAGTTTAAAAAGTACGTAAAGCCCACTAACCTTGAAAAAGAAGACAGAAGCAATTAAACCAGTTTGTGCATAGTCCAAAGTTGTGTATATGCAACTGAGAAGCACTCTCTGCACAGCCTGTGTGGATCAAATATAATAGGATTCATATTTTCACTTACAGGCACAGACTGCTTGCTGAGTAATACTCACAATCAAAAATAAGAGGCACTCCATTCATCAGAAAATAAGATATTTGCACCTTCAACCATGGAGGACCGCGCAGCCGCTCAAGTTCACGACTTCTAATCCTTGAAATCCTAGATGATGTATCCATCTACCTTGACATGGAAAAGTAAAAGCTAGAGAATTTAACTAGCAGTTATATAAGAAATACGCAATATAAATTTATTTAATACATTTTGTATCTTATTTTAAATAGTGATTTCGTGTAAGACACAATAAAATCAACCATTTTGACTAGATACAGAATTTTGAACATAAAGTGACAGAGCAGAGCAGATGTTTTAATCTTGTAAATGTTTTTGATATTCTATGCTTATTGACCTTCTCATGAAAGTAATTAGTTAACGGCAAAGATAAATTCTGATAGAACAAGCATTAGTAGAAGAAGATATGCCAATTATCCTCAAGGTTATTGTCAGGAAATATGGCAAAAAATTAGTAGTAAAACATTACATACCAGTTCTTGTCCTGTTGCGCGGCAAACATGAATTCCAAGTGCATGTAGCGCTGGACTATAAAACCCAGTAGCATCCAAAAGATACAAGAGTTGGTAAGCAAATGACAGGCCTGCGGAGAATGAATGAATTACAAAGTGTGAATATTGTGTTCCATTTCGGTAAAACATCAAATGAGTGGAAACGCAATTCAAGCACAATTTATTATCTTCACAGAAAAGCACAAAGACAATACTTTTCAAATAGCAGCGGTTAGAAATGGTAATTGCTTATGCCTGAAGGAACGAGTTCTGGTTTAAGTAGGGCATACAAAATACAGAAGTATATAATGGTCAAAACAGGTAGGCTCCAACTTTATTTTGGATACTGCTTAACTCATATTAAACATTGCATGGTGGAGAATTTCGAAATAGTTTCCAAGTAGCAATCCAAGAGTTTATTATGCAGTGTACTAGTAGCATTATAGCATGCAGCCATGCATGAGCTTATTTGATTGGTGTTTTGTATTTAACAGTAAGATACGCATATGAACTTTCTAAGACATATTGGAGATGGTACTATATATGAGCCTTTTAAGTCTAAATATATCAGATATGGAATTTGTGAGTATGGATGAAAACAGTAAACCAATGTTTAAGGGCTAAACTATTATACATCAGAACTGTTAAAGGTTTTGCAACAAACTAGTACAAACTGCAGACCTTCATTGGTGGCATGAATCCAAGGGTAGCAAGCACCTAAAATAGCCATAACTTTCCTCTTGAGATGTATCACACTTGATACTTGTACGCTCGTGGCTTCAACTAGTGCATGAGAAGTTTCTCCTTGATCTAGAAGAAAACCAGCTTCGTCCAGTCCTGGATCATCTTGGCCCCAAAGACTTGCTTGAAGCCTAGCTTCTCTTTCTCTATTATAGATAGAGTGGAGCTTTGATTTGAAATATGGTAAAACAACCTAGAATAGAATCAAACCACAATATATTTACTTCAATGAAAGATATATATATATATATATATATATATATATATATATATATATATACTGGAACTTTTGAAATTGCTTCTTTCGTTATCTAAACAAAATTCATTGCAAAGAAAAGAAAACCGCTTTCACAGGAAAGAAATAAGGTGCCAGCAGGTACAACATTACAAACTACACTGACACTAGTTAGCATGCAGAGTTATAATAGCGGTTGTTTCACAAGCAAAACATAACACCAATCATAAAAGAAAAAATATTTCTCTTCTCACACACCAGAATAAAAATAGTGTAATTTCTACTGTAAACAGAAAGACAAATGCATAGTCGTGACTTTCAGCAGAAATAAGAAATAACTGCCTTCAGAGGATCACATAGTATGTTGTCTAATCATCAAGGAAACTATCAACAACGCTAAAAGCCAAATGAAGAATTTGATACCAGAAACACAACTGAAAGGACTTTCTGATGCCTCCGCAGCCCAGAATTATAAACTTTATCATTAGATTGCACAGAAGTAGTGCCTTTATTAGCTGTAATCTTCACTGCTCTCCTCCGCAAACCATATAAGGACTCTGAGAAAGAAGCATCTGAAAGGAAGAAAACGCAAAGAATCACAACATGCATGACTTGAAAATCATTTGGTTGAAAAGAGCAAATTATCGAAAAGAAAATAATAGATTAAATATAACATTACACAGCAAGATATGTTGGGATGATTGATGAATTTCAGGCATAAAATCCTAGGGAATATTGAAGAGCAAAATGATCCAATGATTCCAATCACCTCGAAAGAATTAAATATGGAGTCATCTCAGGTATAGCTCTCAAGTCGCAATCTTTAAAGTGATGTTTACTTTACAGAAGCATGAACTTCTACTAGTACTCTCTAACATTAAAATAATTGTACTTCAACCATGTTCCACAGCCAGTTTCTGATCTTCTTGACAATCGTTAGCAACTATCCGAAAGATTTCTGAAGTCTCATCTATCAAATATGGTAAAAAGTTGGAGGGGCATGCTTAAGCAACTACATCAATCAATTTGTGCCAGTAAATGCCATTTGTCAACTGCTTTAAGAGCAAGCATGATGTCCTTTACTTTATAACAATAGGCCATAAAAGAAGCTAGCAAACAATCGTGCGGATCAGAGTGAAAATTGAATGGATATTATTTTATTCTACCGACATGCAGTCAACCAATCTTTTCGGTGGCATCCATTGCAGAAAATAGCAACAGCAACAAAGAAGGCAAGATCCTGCGGAAGGGAAAGGCAAAAAAAAAAAAGGTGTGCCGCAAGATAAGGGACACTTGCCGACAAACCTCATAAGCACGGCAAGTATGTGTAATATAAGAAACATAAACTAGCCAACTAGTTCGACATCATGATGCAGAACTGGCAGGCCCTTCCATCTCAAATTGTTACAACCTTGAGATAGAAATATAGAGAGAAAATGAAATCTACAAACTACGGCGGAGCAGAACCTGTTGTTCGTAAACTGTGAGTTTCAAGCACTGCCATCAATAATGCAAAGAATTCGTCATCGTAATCTAACACTTTGTGCAGGAATGGTCTTCTTAAAGCGAGCACCTGTCACACATAAAATAATTGATCATCACGCCTTTACACAAGCGATCGGCTGATAAAAGAAAACTAATTTAAGTTAGCATCTACCATCATAAAAAGCTTCCTCTTTTACTACAACTCAAATTTCATAGGAATCCCCTAAAGGAGAACCAGATCATGGACATGGGAAACAGTAACAAGAACACAAACGAAGCAAATTTAGAATCCTAAATCGATCAAAGTAAACAAAATATCACTAGATTATGAGCATTAACTCAAATTATGCTCTACCCACGCATAGGCCTGATAAAACCGATATCATTTAGGTAAACGCCATCCAGTTCTACTCGAGTCCGCATCTACAATCACTAAAAATTTCCCCTTTTACTACAAAATATCGTTGGAATTAACAAAACATAAAGAAAAACTGAGACCCTAACTCGATCAAATTACGCAATAATACACGAAACCGAAGCAGGATCGAAAGAGATTATTACCCCAAGAGAGTAGGTGAGAGCGGCTCTGAGGCTCGCGGGGAGCTGCTGCGCCGCCGCCATCTCGAAGAAGGTCGGCCGCGTCCCCTGCCCCCCTACCTGGAACAACATCTCCTCCTCCTCCTCCTCGATCAAAGAATTAGGGTTTGCTTAGGGTTAGGGTTTAGGCCTTCGTCGCTTCTCTCTTCTCCGGAGAGTGCGGGAACGAGAGAATCTTTTTTTTCTTTTTTTTTTTTTTGTTTCGAAGGGGGTGAAGGAGAAAATGAAAAAGAAAAAGAAAAAGGAAAAAAGTGAGTGTGACGTGGACGGTAGGTTCACGACAAAAGCATTTTATTTTTATTTTTACTTTTTTTTTATCATAAATTATTTTTTTGGATCATAAATAATATCCTGATAGTGCAACTTTTTATTTTATAATTTTTACTTAAACACTTTAATTTCTAAATTTTCATAATATTTTTCACAGATAACTAAAATGGATCCACAAGAAAATAATTTTTGAAACAACTTCTCTACCAAGAAAAAAAAAAAAAAAAAAAAAAAAAAAAAAAAAAGATGCTGGGCCTCAAATGCAGAAAGCTCTGATTCAGAGTTTCTGCTTCTGCTGTAAGAAGAAGTTGCTGGAAGCATCCTCCACAAGGTCTACTCAATCAACATTTTCACAAAAGCCCTAACCTAACCAAAAATAGGGCCTTCAAAGCTAAAGGTTTGTTAACAATACATATTATTCAACTTGCCATACAACACAAGTAGAGCTTTCTGCAACTGTCCTCCAAAATCTTAAATCAACTCAGGCAAAAGAAAGCCTACATCAGAAAAACTACATCCTAAGACTACATTATTACCTAAAACTAAAATGGAGTCAAGAAATTGTTTGACCCATTTATACATTGATGAAGATGTCACCATATCTGTTGGTCCTCAAAAAAGTTCAATCAGCTTTCCCCCACTTAACACACCTGATGTTCAATACCCCCCAAATATTTACTAGAGAACCGCACCGAATTGCACCGACAAGAACAAAATCGGTTAAGGCTCCGAGTTAGCTGATGATGGCTCCATGTCTTGGCCGCCCCTCGCACGCTTGAGCTTAGGCCCATCTGTCGTATTTTCTCCTCCTCGATCGGAGGATTCGGCTTCTGCCTTCTTCTGCTTCTCGCCCACAAGCCGAGGGCTCTCGGCTTCTAAATTGGAACTACTAGGTACATCACTTGTCTCCGCTTGCGCATTTTCTTGGAGCCCGTTGTTCGTGTCGGAATGCGATTGGTCAGAAGATAATGTCAATGGGTCGGCAGAGGTTGAAGCAGGCTTGCCGACGCCGGATTTGTACTGCTTCTCGAACATCACCTGTAGGCGCCTTCCTTGCTCTTCAATTCGGAGTTGCAGATTCCTTTGAATCTGAGAAAGAAGAAAAATAAATACGTTCAGACCATTAAATATCGGGCAAACTCGAGGTTTAAACATAATTATAATGTGAATCTTCAAACTAATTTGATTTTGTACAATCAAAAGACTAATTCGATAGTGGGACTCTGAGGCATGAAATTTCAGGTTTTCATTTCACAGTTTTCTGAACATACGAAAGCTGTGCTGCAAACTATAATATGTCGAACAAAATTTTAGAAAACTGAGAATAATAATATGGCTCGGTGAAGTTTTGGTGCTCTAGTGCAAGCCCCAGGAAGCTCATGGACTACTCATGACTAAACATGCTTCACATGGACTTGATAAACAACAGGAAACTCCAATTGGATTTGACTTTCAACCTATAATGCTACTCTTTAACTCAGCACTTCTTCAGAGTCTTAATAAAAGGTAGATATTAGTTAAATAAATAAAGCAGTACGTGTAACAGATGACAGAAGAAAATTTCTACAAAATGTACCTCCAGCTGTTCATGAAGTCGTTTCTGAACTTCCATCTGAAGGCGCAAGGCTTCAGTGAGATCAAAGCTCCTATTGAAGAAATGACAGACAATCCAAGGAGCAAATTAGAACTTCAGCAGCCATAACACGAACAAGTATACTCATACGATATCAACAATTTCAACTACATAGTAGGACAGTAGAAAAAAAGGTTAAAGAATGTCACAGCAGTCATCATCCACAATTTCAAAACCGGCTATATACAGCAGCTTATCTTGCTGGGAATAGAATGTCTCAGAAGTCATTATTACAATCCCTTGTATGTCATTCACTTTCACTTTTTCATATGTCTAAGTGGTGCTGCCTGATCCTATTCTCTTGACATATTTTGTGAACTACCAAGTGTAGCTGCAGATGGTACTCTTAATTTGCCTAACTGTAAGATCACTTATTATCTCGTATACACATTCTGACCGCCCAGCTATCTAACTCCTCATTTTTATTTCGGCAGATTAAGAAATTATCTAAATTCAAAAATTAACGTAATATTTCGAATAATGGTATGTTATTACATGGCATACTACATCCATGTACTTATGTGCAAAATCGACATTAATCTGTATTCAGTTTATGGCTACAAGCAACAGGAACAAGACATTTTGAAGCAAACTTCAGCATTAAAATGTTGTTGAACTTCAAGATATGATAATTTTTCACAATAGAAGTAGTAGCAAATTTCTATTCGTTACCCAAGGAAGTGCTTCTAAAAGAAGGCAATTTACAGAGAAACCAAATTGTGAAATTAGCCATTATACATATGAAATTCGCTTACGTCTTAAGGTCTAGAGATGACAACTCCTCTTGAGAAGTACTCTTCTTTTCAGAGGCACCTGCATTAATAGTGAGATGACCAATTGCAGATCAATTTCCTTCGTTATTAAAATAATAGCAATTACAGAACAACAAAAAATGTTTTGAAAAGCATTTCTGCTGAATTCAGAGATAAATTCCTAGAAGCGAGTATAGAATGTAACCGCACTGGGACATCAAAGTGAATATGAAAAGAAAAAACAACATCAAAACTTTGTAAATCTTTATTAAATTTACATCACTAGATGAAAGAAATGAGAAGCCGTGCCAGTATTCCGTATTAAGTACAAACCTTCAGATGACTCTGGCCTATATCGAGCTGTTCTGTACTTCTGCAGGAAAAAAAAAAAAAAAAAAACTATATCTAGTGAAAGGTATATTGCAAATATGTCAAAAATAAATGCCCTTCAAAATGCATGTTTGTCCAGCAAAAATGCCAAGAAGTAAACCTGTAAATGGCTTTTCACGTGATATATGGTCAGGCCATCCACTTTCATCAGTTTCAGCACACCTTTAGGAGTAGCTTCTGAAGTATATATATAGAAGCGTTAAGCCAAAATAAGAGATCTGAAAAAGACACGTAAGAAGAAGATTTCAAATGTAAACTTTAACCTACTTTCACTGCCTCCAAGATGATTAACAGCTTCTACAAAGCTTTCATGGAGCTCTGGGGTCCACCGCATGCGTGGCTTGGCTGCATGGACACTTGCAGTGGGTGAAGGACTAGCAACAACACAAAGCTCCCCAGAATTAGATGGAGCAGATTGCGGAATCACAGGTTGCTGCATTGCTACATTTGATGGTGGGCATAAATCCTAAATAAAAGTGCAATAAATCACTTTCATTTTTCGATCAAATGTTTGAGAAATAAACTAAGATCCAGTTGAAATGGCATTGTTATGAATTAAACCTGAGAAACAAGTACCGAATTCACCATTCCACAAAATTTGTCCTGATCGGTCAAATTTTTTTTTTACAGACCCAGACATGACCAGAAGTACTAGGTTGGATCATATCTCAAAACCTAAGCATGAAGACAAAATCTGTCTTCAATTTCTTTAGTTGACCCAGCCTGGCTCGAGCCTCTTTTAGTTTACCAGGCCAGGCTGCTTCAAAATAGCCATAGTAATCCAGGCCCTGGTAGGTTCAGGCCATACAATTTACTTAGTTGCCTCTGGAGAAGGCCAATTTCCAATAACTAATTGTTGTTATTATGCAGGGATGTTATTATGCACCTAATTGTTGTTTAATAGTACGAACAACAATATAAAAGGTAATAACCCAACTGAAATAGCAACTTTGATAAAATCGTTTTCTCTTGGTTGGAAAACTGCATAGAGAACCAGAAAGAAAATCATTAAGAACAAGTAACCAAGAAAGCAATGGTAATGATTCATCTTTCACAAGTTTTGAGTTTCTAACCTTTTAGATAATAAGAACATCTGTTTTTAAAAAAATGATATGAAATGGCTTCAATTTTGCAACAATAACATCAATGTTGAAACCCACAAACCTTTGGTTGAGATTCAGATGCATTCGCTTCGTAAATATCCTTCCAATCGTCGTTGATTAAGTCTTTCCACCACTCGTTTTGCTTGATAAATTCATCAGAGGCCATGATAGGACTGCTCTGTATCTGATTACAGCTAACAGTGACATTATCTGAGAAATCAGGAATGCTCTGGACGGAATCCGGCCGCCAGTCTAGTTCAAAGGATTCTCCAGGGTAATGACTTGTCGAAGGCTGATATGCGCCCGTATGAGATAAATTAGCTGAAGCCATAGAGTTTCCAGCATTTGATGGTAGAGAAATAACTGAAGAAACATTAGGGGAAGGTGGAGAATATAAAGGCCCTGAAGCCAATGAATATAAAGGTCCAACAACCACAGTATTGTAGTGCGAAGGTGTGTGATGGGGGGGAATAGGATTGCCGCTGCTAATTTCCCTCTCCATTGATACTTGTTGTGAATCTGGGAGTTTCGGGAAGTTCACTTCCGAAGAAGTAGGGAGAGCAGGCAGGGATGATGACATGGCACCAGAACTTCCTGAATCATATAACTGGCTCGTAGCCGATTTCTTCATTGAGACAGGGACAAATGCTCCTCTTCCTTTCCGCGCAAAAATTGATCTTGAAGTGTCATTTTCGTGCCACGGAAGGTTTTTAAAAGCACTGTTTCTTTATTTTTTAGTCACAATTACATCACCAGTCCTGCATATATTATTTAAGCAGGAAAAAAAAGGGAGGGCAAATTAAGATCTTTTTTGTCCTAAAGAGAAAATTAGCAGAAACTGGAAAGGAGATAGCCTAACCACCGGCAACAAAGGAGAAAAAGTCGTGAATGACGAGTAAACTCAAAAGGCAGAAACTTTTATTGATTAACCAGTAACCACTGACAAAGTATAAAATGCACTATGTTCCCATATAAAAGCGCGTGAAGGAACCTAACTTAGACTCGTTTAGCTCAGCTTCTGGAACAACTTATCTACTCAAGTATTAGAAGCTAATTCTTTAGCAAACAAAAATAACGGAACTTCTCATGTCCCAAAGCAAAAGCTCCAAATCGAAGCTTCTGCTTTTCGCATGATGAAACTGTTCCAACTTCTTCAAACAGCTCTACTCAAACAGCACGTCCACGAAAGTGTGCTTTTTAGGTCAAATCAATATCTATACCTATAACTACAGCTATATCAACTCTCTTAAGATCCCATACATGAGATAACCCTTCTTGAACCTACTTCATAACCTTTCATGTGCTATTTAAAGATTTAAAGATAAATGACAACAATTCATAAAAGAAAAGAAAAAAAAAAAAAAGAAGTTAAAATGCTTCCATAGCAACTGTACCAGCAGAAAATTCGACCTAGTCCAACAACTATGTCGCTCAAACACTTTTAATCTCTAAAAATTCCCACCTTTGGTCCCAACACAGAAAAATCTAGCAACAAATAACACTTCCCTAATGAATCAATCTCCTAAACGATGTTATTTTACATGAGCACAACAAAAGTTAAACCAAAAAGGAGATTATTTCCTAAGAAACGAAGAAATTAAAAGGAAAAATGAACCGATTGTATCTAAAAAATTACCAGAAAAAAAGGCAAAAAAATCACCAAAAAAACAGGATTAGAGATGAGATCAAAGGAGAGTTTAGCAATTACCGATCGTACGAGGATTGAGAGAGAGAGAGAGAGAGAGAGAGAGGAGAACGAGGAAGCGTATAAACGAATTGAGTTTTGTTTAGGGTTCGTCGTGGGCTCGATTTACGCACTCGCTTTGGTTGCTCTTTAGATCGATATCGCACCATACATGGGTCTTTTTTTTGCATTTAGCCCCCTCCAAAAAAGAATTTCGAAAAAAAATCCTTTATTAAAATTATAATTACAAAAATTTCTCCCTTCTCATTTATGAGAGTGCCACGCTGGACAAAAAAAATAAAATCATTTCTAATATTTAACTTAATTTTTAAAAATTTATATATAAAAAATAAAATAAAATATTATATATTATATTTTACACCTTTTTGATTGAAGAATTTATAAAAATTCACAAAGTTTTTAGTATTTTTTTAAAAAAATAAAGCGATACACATAGTAATTCACACTAAAAAAAAAAAAGTATTTAATTTTTGGGTACTATAATTTATTTAGATTTTTTAAATTTTAGAATGAAAATATAAAATTTGTTTCATTTTTTAGATGCATAAAAAAAAAATCTCAAATTTAAAAGAACAATACTATTCGTACACTCGAAACCAGTTATACGATGTACATGAGTGAAAATTTTTTTACTGATCATTTTGAAATAATTAATTAAATTTATTTTATCTTAAAATAAATAAAATATAAAATATAAACTCGATTTCAAATATACCAGAAATATTTTTAAATTTAAAAGGCTAAATGCAAAAAAGTCCACATTATTGGGTTAGAGACTATTTTTGTATTAAAAGTAACAAGTTCCGGTCAACTATTCCAATCTGAAAAAAAAAAAAAGAACCACTTAATAGTTTGAATAGAAAATTATTATTTTTATAAAATTTAATTTTTTACATTTATAATTTTAAAATTTATATATATTTTATTGTTAATATTTATTAAATATGATATTTTATTTATATTCGATTGAAAAAGATAAATAATAAGTTAACAAATCAGATAAACATATATGAATAATATAAATTTTTTGAACGTATAAATATAAAAAATTAAATTTTATATAAATATATTTTATATATAAATTTTAAATTTAAATTTTATTTTATTTTAGTTTATATCTTTACTGATTTTAATAGGATTCGAATCCAAGTACTCTATTTATGATCTAAAACATAGAGTCCAAATTTTTAATATCATTAATTGTACGGAAATAAATTATTATTATTTTTTTATGATGTGAAAGTAAATTTATATTTTAAAAATCAGTTATTTTTTTATAATATTTTTTATATATAATCCGATAATATTATTATATTCTTAGGTCCCGTTTGGTTGGGGGATAAAGAAGGAATAACCTCCTTTATCTTCTAACGGGTTATTCTGGGATAACCTGTTAAACCTTATTCCTTTCCCCCCATGGAATAGGGTTTTATTCCTGGGGCAGTGAATGGGCAAAGTTATAATTTATTATTTATAATTAAATTATAATATAAAATATAATATAAAATAAAAAATATATAATATATATAATATAAAATATAAGAATAATTGCCTGTGTACCCCTGAAATCTGAAGAAATATCTGATTTACCCCTCTTATTTTTTTCTTTCCAATATACCTTTCATACGTTCTACCGTTATTAAAAATACCCCTACCGTTTTCCTTTGTTAAGTTAACTAGGGTTAAACTAGAGTTAATAATAATCGGAGTTGAAAACTATCAGATATACCTATTTGTCCGGGTTTAGGATGGGTTTAGGGTTTAGGGTTTTTTAGGGTTTAGGGTTTAGGGTTTAGGGTTTAGGGTTTTAGGGTTTAGTGTTTAGGGTTTTAGGGTTTAGGGTTTTAGGGTTTAGGGTTTAGGGTTTAGGGTTTTTTAGGGTTTAGGATTTTAGGGTTTTAGGGTTTAGGGTTTAGGGTTTAGGGTATATTTGAAAGGGTAAAATGGTAATTTCAGACAGATAACGGCAGTTCCAACTAACAGAGTTTAACTTCAGAGGTATTTTGGAAAGAAGTTGGAACGTAAGAATGGTAGTTTTAATATTAGCCTTTTAAAAGGGTTAAATCTGAAAACAGAAAAAATTTTAGGGGTATATAGAAAATTGCCCCTAAAATATAATATAAAATATAAATTACAATATAAATATAAATTATAATATAAATTATAATATAAAATATAAATTATAATATAAAATATAAAAAATATATAAAATATAATATAATATAATATATAATATAAAATATAATTTATTATTTATATTCTTAAAATATAATATAAAATAAAAAATATTATTTTTTTAACGTAAGATATAATTTATTATTTATAATTAAATTGTTTCAAATTTAATATAATAATTAAATTAATTTTTCTATAAAAAAGTTAAGGGCAAAGTTGGTATTTTTATAAAAATTTTATACTCTTTTTTCACTATTCTCTACTATTTCATAATTTTAACCAAACACAATTTTAACTATTCCAGAGAATATCAACTTTTCAACCAAACGCAATTTAACTTTTATACTTTATTATCCCGGAATAGCAAGCTATCCCAGGTATAAAAAAATTTATACCTCTTAAATTTATCACCGAACCAAACGGAGCCTTAAAATACATTTATTATTTTAAAATGTCCTCATAAATTTTGATGCACAATTTTGAAATTTAATTTAATTTATTTTTTAATTATAAAATGATTTTTAAATAAGCTAATTATAATTTTTACTATTTTCTGTCCAATTAGATAATTATAGTCATATAAATTTAATTAATTTATTATAATTTAGAAAAATATTTTTAGACATTTTTTTTTAGGAATAATTGCCTGTGTACCCCTGAAATATGAAGAAATATCTGATTTACCCCTCTTATTTTTTTTTTCCAATATACCCTTCATACGTTCCACCGTTATTAAAAATACCCCTACCGTTAACTAGGGTTAAACTAGAGTTAAATAATAATCGGAGTTGAAAACTATCAGATATACCTATTTTGCCCGGGTTTAGGGTTTAGGGTTTAGGATTTAGGATTTTTTAGGGTTTTAGAGTTTAGGGTTTAGGGTTTCAGGGTTTAGGGTTTAGGATTTTTTAGGGTTCTAAGGTTTAGGGTTTAGGGTTTTTTAGGGTTTTAGGGTTTAGGGTTTAGGGTTTTAGGGTTTAGGGATTTAGGGTTTTAGGGTTTAGGGTTTAAAGTTTATTTGAAAGGGCAAAATAGTAATTACACACAGATAACGGCAGTTCTAAACGGTACACTAACAGAATTTAACTTCAGGGGTATTTTGGAAAGAAGTTGGAACGTAAGAAAGGTAGTTTTAATATTAGCCTTCTAAGAGGGGTAAATCTGAAAACAGAAAAATTTTTAGGGGTACGTAGGAAATTGCTTCTTTTTTTTTATATATATAAAGCGTGCATTGCACGCGCGGTTATAGTTCTAAGGGTTCTACTATAGTGTCATGAAAAAAGTTCGTTAACCCGATATATTCCGGATTGGTATTGGTTCGGGTTGTAAGAATCTTCTTTGGGGCAATCCGAAACGCCGGTCCGGTTCACTTCAAACTACGGTAAAAACCGGTCGAAACGAACCGAACCGAACCGAACCGGTTCCTCACCCCTATAAATAACCCCCTTTTTCTCCTTCGCGAGCAACCTCGCTCCTCACCTCCCCTCATTACCATGGAAGCGCCGCCGCAGCGGAGCTTCTGCGGAAGCGCTTTTAGGCTCCGCACTTCTCCTTCTTCGTTGTCGTCGTCGCCGTTCCCTCGTCTCCTTGATCGGAAGCTCCACTTCCGCTCCCAAAATCGCTTCTCCGTGCGCGCCGCCGCCGCCGCCGCTTCCTCCGGCCATAGTAAGATCCCCGATCGCCTCGTTACGCTCGATTTCGCCATATCCGTTCTGTAATCCATGGTTCCTGCTGTTGTTCATGGTGGATTTAGCTGTTACGCTGCTCGATTACGGGGCCGGAAACGTTCGCAGCGTGCGGAATGCGATTCGGTACCTAGGGTTCGACATCAGAGACGTGAGATCCCGTTATGCTCTAATATTTTACTTCCTTTTGTTTTGTAACTTTAATTCTGCGGCAAATGATTTCAACTTTTGATCCATTTGATGGAGTCGAAGGTAGATGATGCTTGATTTTTTTGAAATTGTAGTTATAAATGCTTGAGAATTGATTTGAAACTTGAGTAGTGCTAGTTACTGGCTTGCTAAAATTTCTAGGTTAAAAAACCGGAAGATATCGTAAATGCTGATCGACTCGTGTTTCCGGGGGTTGGAGCCTTTGCGGCAGCAATGGAGGTGCTAAATCGGAATGGGTATACTTCCTTACTTTATGTACATACTGTTTACATCTGTAAAGCATCGCCTTTTATTGTGTGCATTTGCTTATTTTTGTTGCTTGCAAAAGATACTTCAATGTTATGAATCTGATGAGTTGGTTCGGCAAATGGCAATCTTTTCGGCTCAAGCAGACTTCGGAAATGAATTATGGCTCTTGCTTACTGTAACTTTATGTGGTCAATTAGCCATAATATCATTTTGAGGAATATGCACTAATAAAAGAAAACTATTTATTTTCTTTTATTTATTAGACATTTAGAATTTGTGCTTTTGACCTATCAACTTGTTTGCATTAAGCTATAATGTCTATCTATAATAGCTGTCTTGAGCTTTATGATTCAGTGCTCAATTTCTTACTTGTTATTTTCTCATCTTGAATATAAATATATCTTCTTTTCATAATATTTACTAGTTTTGCTGTAATTATTATTTTTTTTTTTCATTTATTTAATCTGCAAGTAGAACCATTATGACTCACAATATGACCTTTTGTCAAAGCACCTACTCCCTCCACAACTTGTTCCTTGTCTGGATACGGTGTATATATCATCCTAACTTGCTATGTGGCAATCTTAGTTGGCTATCTATTGTGCATAAAGAATAGTAGAAAAAGATGATAGATTTATTAGTAGAATTATTTTGCATTTCTATCTATTGTGCATAAAGTTTTTCTCCCTTTTTCTTGCGGAAATATTTTTCATATTTTTTCAAGTCGGATTTCAGTTTTATCTTTGTGGTGACAGGAGGATTTTTCTGGGTGAAAATACTCTGACTTTCTGGAGCAAACCCTCGATGTTTGCATATTCCTAAGTAAATGTCACAAAGTAAGCCTTTGGATGTCGATGGCTCTTCTTGGAAAGAACTATCTTTTCATGGAGTTCCTCCATTTGAAGGCGGTCTCATATTCCAGCTCCCTGAGGAGCGGCATCGCTGCAATAACCTTTTGGGACTGGCCATGAGACAAACATGTACATGCTCTTTGATAGATTAGCATCTAAGTTCTCTATCGTTGCCGATGTGTTTTTGGGGCCAGTCTGAGAAGAGCAGATTCATATATTTCCTAACTTTTGATTTATCAATCACAGCTTTTTTGTTATATAGTAAATGTTTTTTCCGGTCTTCTTTGTGTACGATAGACATGGTTTTTATTGAGGACGTGTAGTTTGCGACTCATGTGATCATCGGCAATGCTTGTGTGATGCTTTTTATCATGTTTGACGCTTTTTTAGAAGTTTTTTCCTTTCTCTATGCTCTCTTACTTCATCAAACCAGTATTTGTCGGTTTTTTGTTTAGTGACGGGAGGATTTTCCGGGCGGAACTTCTCCAGCTTGCTGGAGCAAACCATCTTTGTTTGCATATTCCTGAGTAAACGTCGCAAAGTAAGCTTTTGTATGTCGTAGGCTCTTCTTGGAAAGATCTATCTTTTCAAGTAGTTCCTCCATCTGAAAGTGGTCTCATATTCCATTGCCTTGAGTAGTGGCATTGCCACATTTACCTTTTAGGACTGGCCATGAGACAAACATAATGTGTTTTTAGATATTTTTGAGTGACAAAATATTCATGTGTTTTCAACTCTGAACTACCATTTTTCATGTCCTTTTGTATTGTGGATTCAATCGGTATTTTTTGGGAGGGGGAAAAAACTGGCATTAATCACTAATCAGATGTAAAAATAATCTTACCTCATCTGGTTTCATTCTAGTTGGAGTTCTATTTGCTGAATTTGACTGTTGTAGTGACGGGAGGATTTTTCTGGGTGAAAATTCTCCAACTTGGTGGAGCAAACAATCCGTGTTTGCATATTCCGAAGTAAACGTCACAAAGTAAGCCTTTGGATGTTGATGGCTCTTCTTGGGAAGATCTATCTTTGCAAGGAGTTCCTCCATCTGAAAGTTTGTCTCATATTCCATCGCCTTGAGGAGCGGCGTTGCTGCAATTACCTTTTAGGATTGGCCATGAGACAAACATAAGTGTCTTCCTATATATTTTTTTGTGTTACCCACTTTAGTATTTTTTCTTCAGTAGATTCTTTAATTGTTAAACTATTCATCGATCTTTGTGGTGGTCGTCGGATTTTTCTTTTCTGGCTGGAACTTTTATTGATTAACCAGTAACCACTGACAAAGTATAAAATGCACTATTTTGCTTTGGAACTTCTCATGTTCCAAAGCAAAAGCACCAAATCGAAGCTTCTGCTTTTCGCATGATGAAACTGTTCCAACTTCTTCAAACAGCTCTACTCAAACAGCACGTCCACGAAAGTGTGCTTTTTAGGTCAAATCAATATCTATACCTATAACTACAGCTATATTAACTCTCTTAAGATCCCATACATGAGATAACCCTTCTTGAACCTACTTCATAACCTTTCATGTGCTATTTAAAGATTTAAAGATAAATGACAACAATTCATAAAAGAAAAGGAAAAAAAAAAAAAAGTTAAAATGCATCCATAGCAACTGTACCAGCAGAAAATTCGACCTAGTCCAACAACTATGTCGCTCAAACACTTTTAATCTCTAAAAATTCCCACCTTTGGTCCCAACACAGAAAAATCTAGCAACAAATAACACTTCCCTAATGAATCAATCTCCTAAACGATGTTATTTTACATGAGCACAAGAAAAGTTAAACCAAAAAGGAGATTATTTCCTAAGAAACGAAGAAATTAAAAGGAAAAATGAACCGATTGTATCTAAAAAATTACCAGAAAAAAAGGCAAAAAAATCACCAAAAAAACAGGATTAGAGATGAGATCAAAGGAGAGTTTAGCAATTACCGATCGTACGAGGATTGAGAGAGAGAGAGAGAGAGAGAGAGAGAGAGAGGAGAACGAGGAAGCGTATAAACGAATTGAGTTTTGTTTAGGGTTCGTCGTGGGCTCGATTTACGCACTCGCTTTGGTTGCTCTTTAGATCGATATCGCACCATACATGGGTCTTTTTTTTGCATTTAGCCCCCTCCAAAAAAGAATTTCGAAAAAAATCCTTTATTAAAATTATAATTACAAAAATTTCTCCCTTCTCATTTATGAGAGTGCCACGCTGGACAAAAAAAATAAAATCATTTCTAATATTTAACTTAATTTTTAAAAATTTATATATAAAAAATATAATATAATATTATATATTATATTTTACACCTTTTTAATTGAAGAATTTATAAAAATTCACAAAGTTTTTAGTATTTTTTTTAAAAAATAAAGCGATACACATAGTAATTCACACTAAAAAAAAAGTGTTTAATTTTTTGGTACTATAATTTATTTAGATTTTTTAAATTTTAGAATGAAAATATAAAATTTGTTTCATTTTTTAGATGCACAAAAAAAAAAAATCTCAAATTTAAAAGAACAATACTATTCGTACACTCGAAACCAATTGTAGAAATAATTAATTAAATTTATTTTATCTTAAAATAAATAAAATATAAAATATAAACTCGATTTCAAATATACCAGAAATATTTTTAAATTTAAAAGGCTAAATGCAAAAAAGTCCACATTATTGGGTTAGAGACTATTTTTGTATTAAAAGTAACAAGTTCCGGTCAACTATTCCAATCTGAAAAAAAAAAAGAACCACTTAATAGTTTGAATAGAAAATTGTTATTTTTATAAAATTTAATTTTTTACATTTATAATTTTAAAATTTATATATATATTATTGTTAATATTTATTAAATATGATATTTTATTTATATTCGATTGAAAAAGATAAATAATAAGTTAACAAATCAGATAAACATATATGAATAATATAAATTTTTTGAACGTATAAATATAAAAAATTAAATTTTATATAAATATATTTTATATATAAATTTTAAATTTAAATTTTATTTTATTTTATTTTATATCTTTACTGATTTTAATAGGATTCGAATCCAAGTACTCTATTTATGATCTGAAACATAGAGTCCAAATTTTTAATATCATTAATTGTACGGAAATAAATTATTATTATTTTTTTATGATGTGATCGTAAATTTATAATTTAAAAATCAGTTATTTTTTTATAATATTTTTTATATATAATCCGACAATATTATTATATTCTTAGGTCCCGTTTGGTTGGGGGATAAAGGAGGAATAACCTCCTTTATCTTCCAATTCCTGCCAAACAGTGTTACAAAATGACATGGAATAAATTTTTTTTTTATCCCTGACTTAACGGGTTATTCTGGGATAACCTGTTAAGCCTTATTCCTCTCCCCCTATGGAATAGGGTTTTATTCTGGGACAGTGAATGTGCAAAGTTATAATTTCTTATTTATAATTAAATTATAATATAAAATATAATATAAAATAAAAAATATATAATATATAATATAAAATATAGGAATAATTGCCTGTGTACCCCTGAAATCTGAAGAAATATCTGATTTACCCCTCTTATTTTTTTCTTTCCAATATACCTTCATACGTTCTACCGTTATTAAAAATACCCCTACCGTTTTCCTTTGTTAAGTTAACTAGGGTTAAACTAGAGTTAAATAATAATCGGAGTTGAAAACTATCAGATATACCTATTTTGTCCGGTTTAGGGTTTAGGGTTTAGGATGGGTTTAGGGTTTAGGGTTTTTTAGGGTTTAGGGTTTATGGTTTAGGGTTTTAGGGTTTATGGTTTAGGGTTTATGGTTTAGGGTTTTAGGGTTTAGTTTAGGTTTTTTAGGGTTTAGGGTTTAGGGTTTTAGGGTTTAGAGTTTTTTAGGGTTTAGGGTTTAGGGTTTAGGGTTTTAGGGTTTAGCGTTTAGGGTTTAGAGTTTAGGGTATATTTGAAAGGGTAAAATGGTAATTTCACACAGATAACGGCAGTTCCAAACAGTAAACAGAGTTTAACTTTAGGGGTATTTTGGAAAGAAGTTGGAACGTAAGAAGGTAATTTTAATATTAGCTTTCTAAGAGGGTTAAATCTGAAAATTGAGAAATTTTTAGGGATATATAGAAAATTGCCCTTAAAATATAATATAATATAAAATATAAATTATAATATAAATTATAATATAAAATATAATATAATATAAAATATAATTTATAAAATATAAAATATAAAAATATATAAAATATAATATAATATAAAATATAATATAAAATATAATTTATTATTTATATTCTTAAAATATAATATAAAATAAAAAATATTATTTTTTTAACGTAAGATATAATTTATTATTTATAATTAAATTGTTTCAAATTTAATATAATAATTAAATTAATTTTTCTATAAAAAAAGTTAAGGGCAAAGTTGGTATTTTTATAAAAATTTTATCTTCTTTTTGCACTATTCTCTACTATTTCATAATTTTAACCAAACACAATTTTAACTATTCCAGAGAATACCAACTTTTCAACCAAACGCAATTTAACTTTTATACTTCATTATCCCGGAATAGCAAGCTATCCCAGGTATAAAAAAATTTATACCTCTTAAATTTATCACCGAACCAAACGGGCCTTAAAATACATTTATTATTTTAAAATGTCCTTATAAATTTTGATGCACAATTTTGAAATTTAATTTAATTTATTTTTTAATTATAAAATGATTTTTAAATAAGCTAATTATAATTTTTACTATTTTCTGTCCAATTAGATAATTATAGTCATATAAATTTAAATAATTTATTATAATTTAGAAAAATATTTTTAAACATTTTTTTTTTATATATATAAAGCGTGCATTGCACGCGCGGTTATAGTTCTAAGGGTTCTACTATAGTGTCATGAAAAAAGTTCGTTAACCCGATATATTCCGGATTGGTATTGGTTCGGGTTGTAAGAATCTTCTTTGGGGCAACCCGAAACGCCGGTCCGGTTCACTTCAAACTACGGTAAAAACCGGTCGAAACGAACCGAACCGAACCGAAACCTACCGTTATACCCCTATAAATAACCCCCTTTTTCTCTTTCGCGAGCAACCTCGCTCCTCACCTCTCCTCATTACCATGGAAGCGCCGCCGCAGCGGAGCTTTTGCGGAAGCGCTTTTAGGCTCCGCACTTCTCCTTCTTCGTTGTCGTCGTCGCCGTTCCCTCGTCTCCTTGATCGGAAGCTCCACTTCCGCTCCCAAAATCGCTTCTCCGTGCGCGCCGCCGCCGCCGCCGCTTCCTCCGGCCATAGTAAGATCCCCGATCGCCTCGTTACGCTCGATTTCGCCATATCCGTTCTGTAATCCATGGTTCCTGCTGTTGTTCATGGTGGATTTAGCTGTTACGCTGCTCGATTACGGGGCCGGAAACGTTCGCAGCGTGCGGAATGCGATTCGGTACCTAGGGTTCGACATCAGAGACGTGAGATCCCGTTATGCTCTAATATTTTACTTCCTTTTGTTTTGTAACTTTAATTCTGCGGCAAATGATTTCAACTTTTGATCCATTTGATGGAGTCGAAGGTAGATGATGCTTGATTTTTTTGAAATTGTAGTTATAAATGCTTGAGAATTGATTTGAAACTTGAGTAGTGCTAGTTACTGGCTTGCTAAAATTTCTAGGTTAAAAAACCGGAAGATATCTTAAATGCTGATCGACTCGTGTTTCCCGGGGTTGGAGCCTTTGCGGCAGCAATGGAGGTGCTAAATCGGATTGGGTATACTTCCTTACTTTATGTACATACTGTTTACATCTGTAAAGCATCGCCTTTTATTGTGTGCATTTGCTTATTTTTGTTGCTTGCAAAAGATACTTCAATGTTATGAATCTGATGAGTTGGTTCGGCAAATGGCAATCTTTTCGGCTCAAGCAGACTTCGGAAATGAATTATGGCTCTTGCTTACTGTAACTTTATGTGGTCAATTAGCCATAATATCATTTTGAGGAATATGCACTAATAAAAGAAAACTTTTTATTTTCTTTTATTTATTAGACATTTAGAATTTGTGCTTTTGACCTATCAACTTGTTTGCATTAAGCTATAATGTCTATCTATAATAGCTGTCTTGAGCTTAATGATTCAGTGCTCAATTTCTTACTTGTTATTTTCTCATCTTGAATATAAATATATCTTCTTTTCATAATATTTATTAGTTTTGCTGTAATTATTATTATTATTTTTTCATTTATTTAATCTGCAAGTAGAACCATTATGACTCACAATATGACCTTTTGTCAAAGCACCTACTCCCTCCACAACTTGTTCCTTGTCTGGATACGGTGTATATATCATCCTAATTGCTATGTGGCAATCTTAGTTGGCTATTGTGCATAAAGAATAGTAGAAAAAGATGATAGATTTATTAGTAGAATTTTTGGCATTTCTATCTATTGTGCATAAAGTTTTTCTCCCTTTTTCTTGCGGAAATATTTTCATATTTTTTCAAGTCGGATTTCAGTTTTATCTTTGTGGTGACAGGAGGATTTTTCTGGGTGAAAATACTCTGACTTTCTGGAGCAAACCCTCGATGTTTGCATATTCCTAAGTAAATGTCACAAAGTAAGCCTTTGGATGTCGATGGTTCTTCTTGGAAAGAACTATCTTTTCATGGAGTAAATTATATAGGACATCCCTGAGGAGCGGCATCGCTGCAATAACCTTTTGGGACTGGCCATGAGACAAACAAGAAGAATTGAGAAATGATAATTTGTGTATTGACTATTTGCCCTTTATGATATAATTTGAGAAAAAATTACATTTATATATTAATCACCTAATCAATAAGTTTAAAATATATTTAAAATTGTAAAATCAATATTTTAACGATAGATATAATAATTAAAAGTACTTGTAATATAGAAAATTATGTCTTCATATTTAAAATTTTTGATTGTTTTGACTATGTTTGCGCTTTAAATTAAAGTTTAAATGATAAAATTTAATTTTTAAAAATTTATATAAGTTTTTTACATAATGAAATTAGTTTCAAGGAGAGGAAATTTTAAGTTGAGAGAAACCAAATTTTTTGAAATTCTTAAGTGAGAGTAAAAATTTAATTTTTATATTCCTAGTAAATTTTAAAAATTTAAATGTTGTAGTAATTCTTAAAAATTAAATTGAATAATTCCTTTTTCAAAAGTGAAATCAAATTTAATTTTTAGATGGCATTAACAAAATAAGTTGTTTTTAAAAATTTTAAAAAAAAAAAAATTTAAAATTGTGTTTAAAAATCATGTTTTTAAAAATTTAAAAATTCTAATTGTATTTATAAAATCAATTTTTATTTTATGGAAAAGAACTGGAAAAAAAAAAATTAAAATCACTTAAATCAGATGGAAAGAAGAGTCTTTTCTCATTCCCGTGCCATTTATGGGTTCTTTTGCCAATTCACCTGTTGTGGAACCCGGATTTCCGATTCCTTCCCGTAACTTCCAGCAAGCCTATAAATCCCTGATTTGCCTATTCTATCCCCGTTTGGAGTAAGCCTTTGGATAAGGGGGTGTATTCCCCCCTTATCCCCTTACCAAAGTGCACCTTAGGGTTTTGGGTTTAGGGGTTCGTGTTTAGGAGCTTTAGGGTTTTACTATTTAGAGTTTATTTGCAGGGCAAAAATAGTTTTCCACATATAACGCATTGTTAAACCCACTAACAGAGTTTAACTTCAAGTAGTTTCTTTAAGGGGTATTTTCAAAGAAGTTGGAACGTCGAAGGCTTTTTATTAGCCTGGCTGAAACTTAAATCTGAAAACAGGAAAACTTTTAAAGTACGTAGGAAATGCCTTTTTTTTTATCAATATCTAAACGTGCATTGCAGCGCTAAGTTCTAAGGTTCTATATATGATGAAACCCTTCTTAACCGATCATATTCATTGGTATTGGTTCCACGAAAGAATCTTCTTTGGGGAATCGAAACGCCGGTCCGGTTAACTTCAAACTATAAAAAACCGGTCGAAACGAACCTAGCGAATGACCGAACCTTCTTCAACCTATAAATAACCCCCTTTTTCTCCTTAAAGAGCAAAGCTAAATCACACTCCCCTCATTAATCAAGGCCGCCGCGCGGAGCTTTTACGGAGCGCATTTATAGCAACTCTCCTTCTTCGTTTCGACGTCTAGTTCCCTCGTCTCCTTGATCGAAGCTCCACTTACCTCTAAAAATCGCCACCTCGCCCCGCCACAGGCTTCTAGCAAGTAAGATCCCCGATCCCTCGTACGCTCGATTTCGCCTATCCGATTTGTAATCCATGAGAACGCTGAAGTTATAAACGGATTGAGCTGTTACGCGTCCTGCTCGATTACGGGCCGGAAACGTTAAGCGGCGGAATGCGATTCGGTACCTAGGGTTCCATCAGAGACGGCAAAAAAGAATTTCTAAAATTTTACTTCCTTTTGTTTTGTAACTTTAATTCTAGCAAATGATTTCAACGTTTGACCATTGATGGAGTCGAAGGAGAGAGCTTGATTTTTTTGAAATTGTAGTTATAAATAATTGAGTTTGGATTTAAACTTGAGTATTGCTAGTTACGGCTTGCTAAAATTTCTAGTTAAAATACCGCGAACATATCTTAAATCTTCGACTCGTGTTTCCCGGGTTGGAGCCTTTCGGCAGCAATGATTTTTAAATTAGAATGGGTATACTTCCTTACATTTATGATACTGCCACATCTGAAAAGCATCGCCTTTTATTTGTAGCATTTAACTTATTTTTGTTTCTTAAAATATATTTAATATTATGAATAAAATATTATTATTAAATTTTAACCTTTTTGATTGAAGAATTTATAAAAATTCACAAAGTTTTTAGTGTTTTTTTTTTAAAAATAAAGCGATACACATAGTAATTCACACTAAAAAAAAAAGTGTTTAATATTTTGGTACTATAATTTATTTAGATTTTTTAAATTTTGAATGAAAATATAAAATTTGTTTCATTTTTTAAAAAAAAATCTCAAATTTAAAAGAACAATACTATTCGTACACTCGAAACCAGTTATACGATTACATGAGTGAAAATTTTTTTACTGATCATTTTGAAATAATTAATTAAATTTATTTTAACTTAAAATAAATAAAATATAAAATATAAACTCGATTTCAAATATACCAAAAATATTTTTAAATTTAAAAAGCTAAATGCAAAAAAGTCCACATTATTGGGTTAGAGACTATTTTTGTATTAAAAGTAACAAGTTCCGGTCAACTATTCCAATCTGAAAAAAAAAAAAGAACCACTTAATAGTTTGAATAGAAAATTGTTATTTTTATAAAATTTAATTTTTTACATTTATAATTTTAAAATTTATATATATTTTATTGTTAATATTTATTAAATATGATATTTTATTTATATTCGATTGAAAAAGATAAATAATAAGTTAACAAATCAGATAAACATATATGAATAATATAAATTTTTTGAACGTATAAATATAAAAAATTAAATTTTATATAAATATATTTTATATATAAAATTTAAATTTAAATTTTATTTTATTTTATTTTATATCTTTATTGATTTTAATAGGATTCCAATCCAAGTACTCTATTTATGATCTGAAACATAGTCCAAATTTTTAATATCATTAATTGAACGGAAATAAATTATTATTATTTTTTTATGATGTGATCGTAAATTTATATTTTAAAAATCAGTTATTTTTTTATAATATTTTTTATATATAATCCGACAATATTATTATATTCTTAGATCCCGTTTGGTTGGGAGATAAAAGAGGAATAACCTCCTTTATCTTCCAATTCATGCCAACCAGTGTTACAAAATGACATAGAATAAATTTTTTTTTTATTCCTGACTTAACGGGTTATTCTGGGATAACCTGTTAAGCCTTATTCCTCTCTCCCTATGAAATAGGATTTTATCGCAAAGTTATAATTTATTATTTATAATTAAATTATAATATAAAATAAAAAATATATAATATATAATATATAATATAGGAATAATTGCCTGTGTACCCCTGAAATCTAAAGAAATATCTGATTTACCCCTCTTATTTTTTTCTTTCCAATATACTCTTCATACGTTCTACCGTTATTAAAAATACCCCTACCGTTTTCCTTTGTTAAGTTAACTAGGGTTAAACTAGAGTTAAATAATAATCGGAGTTCAAAAACTATCAGATATACCTATTTTGTCCGGGTTTAGGGTTTAAGGTTTAGGATGGGTTTAGGGTTTAGGGTTTAGGATGGGTTTAGGGTTTAGGGTTTTTAGGGTTTAGGGTTTATGGTTTAGGGTTTTAGGGTTTAGTGTTTAGGATTTTTTAGGGTTTTAGGTTTTAGGGTTTAGGGTTTAGGATTTTTTAGGGTTTTAGGGTTTAGTGTTTTTTAGGGTTTAGGGTTTTAGGGTTTAGAGTTTAGGGTTTTAGGGTTTAGGGTTTAGGGTTTAGAGTTTAGGGTATATTTGAAAGAGTAAAATGGTAATTTCACACAGATAACGGCAGTTCCAAACAGTACACTAACAGAGTTTAACTTCAGGGTATTTTGGAAAGAAGTTGGAACGTAAGAAGGGTAGTTTTAATATTAGCCTTCTAAGAGGGTTAAATCTGAAAACAGGAAAATTTTTAGGGGTATATAGAAAATTACCCCTAAAATATAATATAAAATATATATTACAATATAAATATAAATTATAATATAAAATATAAATTATAATATAAAATATAAATTATAATATAAATTATAAGTTATAATATAAAATATAAATTATAATATAAATTATAATATAAAATATAAATTATAATATAAAATATAAAAAATATATAAAATATAATATAAAATATAATTTATTATTTATATTCTAAAAATATAATATAAAATAAAAAATATTATTTTTTTAACGTAAGATATAATTTATTATTTATAATTAAATTGTTTCAAATTTAATATAATAATTAAATTAATTTTTCTATAAAAGGCAAAATTGGTATTTTTATAAAAATTTTATCCTCGTTTTCCACTATTCTCTACTATTTCATAATTTTAACCAAACACAATTTTAATTAATCCAGAGAATACCAACTTTTCAACCAAACGCAATTTAACTTTTATACTTCATTATCCCGGAATAGCAAGCTATCCCAGGTATAAAAAAATTTATACCTCTTAAATTTATCACCGAACCAAACGGGCCTTAAAATACATTTATTATTTTAAAATGTACTTATAAATTTTGATGCACAATTTTGAAATTTAATTTAATTTATTTTTTAATTATAAAATGATTTATAAATAAGCTAATTATAATTTTTACTATTTTCTGTCCAATTAGATAATTATAGTCATATAAATTTAAATAATTTATTATAATTTAGAAAAATATTTTTAAACATTTTTTTTATATATATATAAAGCGTGCATTGCACGCGCGGTTATAGTTCTAAGGGTTCTACTATAGTGTCATGAAAAAAGTTCGTTAACCCGATATATTCCGGATTGGTATTGGTTCGGGTTGTAAGAATCTTCTTTGGGGCAACCCGAAACGCCGGTCCGGTTCACTTCAAACTACGGTAAAAACCGGTCGAAACGAACCGAACCGAACCGAACCGAACCGGTTCCTCACCCCTATAAATAACCCCCTTTTTCTCTTTCGCGAGCAACCTCGCTCCTCACCTCCCCTCATTACCATGGAAGCGCCGCCGCAGCAGAGCTTTTGCGGAAGCGCTTTTAGGCTCCGCACTTCTCCTTCTTCGTTGTCGTCGTCGCCGTTCCCTCGTCTCCTTGATCGGAAGCTCCACTTCCGCTCCCAAAATCGCTTCTCCGTGCGCGCCGCCGCCGCCGCCGCTTCCTCCGGCCATAGTAAGATCCCCGATCGCCTCGTTACGCTCGATTTCGCCATATCCGTTCTGTAATCCATGGTTCCTGCTGTTGTTCATGGCGGATTTAGCTGTTATGCTGCTCGATTACGGGGCCGGAAACGTTCGCAGCGTGCGGAATGCGATTCGGTACCTAGGGTTCGACATCAGAGACGTGAGATCCCGTTATGCTCTAATATTTTACTTCCTTTTGTTTTGTAACTTTAATTCTGCGGCAAATGATTTCAACTTTTGATCCATTTGATGGAGTCGAAGGTAGATGATGCTTGATTTTTTTGAAATTGTAGTTATAAATGCTTGAGAATTGATTTGAAACTTGATTAGTGCTAGTTACTGGCTTGCTAAAATTTCTAGGTTAAAAAACCGGAAGATATCGTAAATGCTGATCGACTCGTGTTTCCGGGGGTTGGAGCCTTTGCGGCAGCAATGGAGGTGCTAAATCGGAATGGGTATACTTCCTTACTTTATGTACATACTGTTTACATCTGTAAAGCATCGCCTCCTTTTATTGTGTGCATTTGCTTATTTTTGTTGCTTGCAAAAGATACTTCAATGTTATGAATCTGATGAGTTGGTTCGGCAAATGGCAATCTTTTCGGCTCAAGCAGACTTCGGAAATGAATTATGGCTCTTGCTTACTGTAACTTTATGTGGTCAATTAACCATAATATCATTTTGAGGAATATGCACTAATAAAAGAAAACTTTTTATTTTCTTTTATTTATTAGACATTTAGAATTTGTGCTTTTGACCTATCAACTTGTTTGCATTAAGCTATAATGTCTATCTATAATAGCTGTCTTGAGCTTTATGATTCAGTGCTCAATTTCTTACTTGTTATTTTCTCATCTTGAATATAAATATATCTTCTTTTCATAATATTTACTAGTTTTGCTGTAATTATTATTATTTTTTTTTTCATTTATTTAATCTGCAAGTAGAACCATTATGACTCACAATATGACCTTTTGTCAAAGCACCTACTCCCTCCACAACTTGTTCCTTGTCTGGATACGGTGTATATATCATCCTAATTTGCTATGTGGCAATCTTAGTTGGCTACTTTCTTCTTTTTCTCAAGTTACTCACCGTGACTTCGTGTGTAATTTTTTGTTGCAAAAGTGAACATTTTCTTGTTGGACTCAGATTATCTAAGTTCTGTTATAACTACTGCAGCATGGCAGAAGCACTCCGCATGTATGTCGAAAAGGATCGCCCCTTTTTAGGAATCTGTCTTGGACTTCAATTGCTTTTTGAGTCTAGCGAGGAGAATGGTCCAGGTAATATTCTTTTCGTTCCTTGTCAACTTTGATTAAATGTGCTGTCTAGGCGTGCAATATCAAAAAAGGAAAAAAATTAGTGAATTTTATTGAACTTCAATTATTAGCTTGATGGACGAACTCTTTTGGGGTAGATTAGTCAATAATCTTACAATATTTTTTTCATTACTTACAATGTATTTTTCATTATGTTTTCAACACCAGTTTGGCTTATGTCAATGGGGAAACTCTCACTTTCACAAATTATGATAAAAGTTTACTTGCCTCATGATTAGCTTTTTTTATTGGCAATTGTATATTCTCCTGTTTCCATAATTTATTTCATTGCTTAGAAGTTCATATGATTCAAAATATCCTCCAAAGGTTTTTAAGACAAAGTTTGCTTTACTGAAATATGAAAGCTTCCACCAAAACATACGGATGCTTTTAAGTTTGCTTCGCTTGGAGCATTGCGCACCGTCCACAGCTTGCTAATCATTTGGAATTTCTTGCTTAGTGCTGTCATATGTTTAGGAGAATAAGGTTGTTTCGCTGTTTTGTTTTGTACATTTAACTAGAGCTTTGCCAGCACTTATGGAGCTCATCAGTAAGAAAACCTGTTTTACTGCATATTTTCTCCTCCAGTTCCATCTAGGCTGTGTACAGCAAATCCTACAAAACAAACACAGCTCAGATTTATTATCTTTTCTTTCTTTTGTAACACTATTTTTACAGTTATGGCATATTCTACACAGTTGAAGGTCTTGGGGTGATACCTGGTCAGGTTTCTCGCTTTGACTCTTCAAATGGTCTCATAGTACCTCACATTGGCTGGAATGCTGTGCAAATTACCAAAGAATCTGGGATTTTGGATGGCATTGAAGGCCACCATGTCTACTTTGTTCACTCATACCATGCAATGCCTGTATGTTCATCCAACAACTTCTATTTTTGTAATTTAGCCCTATCATTTGCTTCCATGTAGCTTTTGGACCAAAATCATTTCTTTACATTTGGTTAGTCAGATGCTAATAAAGACTGGGTTTCGTCAATATGCAACTATGGTGAGAGTTTTATTTCTTCTATATCAAGGGGGAACATACATGCCGTCCAATTTCATCCAGAAAAAAGTGGAGGTAACCTTCTGTTGCATCAGTGGCAGATAAACTTGAAAATAAAGCTATAAGGAACGACGCTAACTATAATTATTATGCAATTACCATATACACATATTTCATTTAGTTCCAATAGGTTGCAATGTTGGTTGATAAATCATTAGTATATACTGTTACATGAGGTCCTCTTTTAGTTCTGCTTATCATTTGATGTTTATTTTCTTTGCTAATTAATACCTTTATTCTTTGGATACTTATATATTGATTTTTTTCGGTGCAAAAGGATATCTTGAGGTGGATGAATGCCTTTCCATCCTTTTTTATTTCAGTATATCATTTTTTATTTCTTTAATTTATTTTAGAAGTTATTATTCTAATTATAATGTTTATTTGGAGTTTTTCAGCTATTGGGCTTTCGATACTAAAGAACTTCTTGAATCCATCTCATTCGTCATCAGCAAAGGTAGTCCTTGAATATCTCAGTTTTGATGGTGTCTTTTTCTTTTGTCTTTAAAATCATTTTGACAATGAATTGCCTCTCTTTGCAACAGGCATTAGCTCATGCAAAGGCTTCAAAGCTGGCAAAGAGAGTAAGCGCTTTGAAATCTAGAAAAAATATTTCAATCCATGTGCATTACACTATATTTTTGGATCTGCTCTTCTCAATCTCTTAACATTTGCAGGTAATAGCATGCCTTGATGTACGAGCAAATGATAAAGGGGATCTTGTAGTGACGAAGGGGGACCAATATGATGTAAGGGATCAGAAGGATGAGAATGAGGTAAGGGGAGATTGGCTTTTATGCTTGTATGTAGTATAAGGGAGCTAATGAAGTCAATGCATGAACTACTTAGATTAGCTATGTATGTACAAAGGTGTAGAGATACATGTCGAAGAGAGCTAATGAGGCATTTGCAAGAAATTTTCAAACTAGCTTACTTGTGGGCTTTAGAAAATGATTTTGATGCGCTGTTCTTAGTTTGTGGGCTGAGGGTATCAGTGCTGAATTTGATGAGATGAGGAAGGAAAAAATAAAATGAGCTTAATATCTTTGAAGATGAAGATTCAGAAAACAGTGTTAAACATAGTCGACTTACACACGATTAAATCAAAACCGCTTGTGCTTTATGTATCAAAGAAAAACCTTGTATTTAGTTCAAAGAAAAATTAATTTGTTCCTTTGGCTTTCGTGCGCTTTTAGTATCTAAATTCTCAACTTTACTTGTTGGACTTGTTTATATTTTTTTTGCCAACAGGTGAGAAACCTCGGCAAACCAGTGGAGCTGGCGAGTCAGTATTACAAAGACGGTGCTGATGAGGTACATATTAAATTCGTAGTAAATATGAGATACACTTTCATTCGAGGCAATGTGAAGTAGTGATGAAATATCATTTCAGGTTAGTTTTCTAAACATAACAGGCTTCCGTGACTTTCCTCTGGGAGACCTGCCAATGCTACAGGTTTGGAGCAATTAATTAATATTTCCTATTCTAAATTCTGAAAATCCTTTCGATATTGGTGATGACACCTTGAGGATTGCTTTATAAACTGAATATCTTATGACTTTGAAAATAATTAATCTTATATAGGTTTTGCGTTACACATCTGAAAACGTCTTTGTACCACTTACGGTTGGGGGTGGCATCAGAGACTTCACAGATGCTAATGGGAGGTTAGAATTCTATCCCTCCTATATAGCTATGTTTTTATGCTTGCATGTGCTTATATGGTCATCTTTTTGCCAATTCGCCTGCATGTTTATGTGCATTTCAATAAATTCTTATCGTCTATGGGCTAAACAATATTGACTACTAGAGATAATTGTATTATTATGTGACGCTCCAACTTCCCTGGGGGTCACCTATCCTAAGGCTACTCTATACCTAGCACACTTAACTCTCTTAACCTCTTGGGCCTATCCACTGCTCAAAATGCTATATGCTGAGTTAAGAGATTAAGCCATAATATATTCTTTATATAGGACTATTTAAAATTCCGGGGTGTCACATTCCTTCTCTCTTTAAGCCCTGACGTCCTCATTAGGCTCCCCCCGTTAAGCCCTTACGTCCTCGTCAGGCTTAGGCACACTTACAAGCTCCAGGCGATGTGAGATTTGTCTCGCTAGCCTTAGCCGACCTTGTAGGCAGCCGCGCTCCACTCACAACGGCCATCAGCCGGGAAGCCGCGCTCTACCTGCTATATAACCCTGTCTCAGTCGAGGCTCTTTTCATATTTTTTAGCTAGTGATTGGTTATGATACCAACTGTAACGCCCAACTTTTCAGGGACTCATCCTAGGACTACTCTAGCCCTAGCATGCTTACTCTCTTAGCCTCTTGGATCTAGCCACCGCACAAAATATTATAGCCGGGCTAAGAGGTTTAGCCCTATTATATCCTTTATATAGGACTATTTCAAATCCCGGAGGTTTCATATAATAGTTTTGAAGCTCAATTATTATAACTATCATGCTCCCTTGGTACCCTGTTTACAAGGCTTATCCTTCTGTAGGTACTATTCTAGCTTAGAAGTGGCATCAGAATATTTCAGGTCTGGTGCAGATAAGGTTTCAATTGGAAGTGATGCAGTTTACGCTGCAGAGGAATATTTAAAAACAGGGGTAGGCGCGATATTATATTGCCTAAACATTGTTGGTGTAAGCTTTTCCAATTTGTAACTTTCTTTTTGTTTTTTAGGTAAAGACTGGAAAGACCAGTTTAGAGCAGATCTCTCGAGTCTATGGGAACCAGGTCCGTGCTTACCTTTTTTCTTTTTGTGTATATTTTACTTATAAGGAGGCTTCAAATGTAACATGGTGGTTGCTTTTTATTTTAGTTGACTTGCCTTGTTATAGCAGAAAGTAGCTTCTACTATTTGAAAACTACATACTAGAATCTTGTACATGCGGATGAACTAATTTCAGTCAGCACCTTGGCATGTGCTCTTCTAAACACTGATTTTTTATTGACAAAAGAAGAATCGACTTGCTTGTTCAACTTTAGATTGATAACTAGTTGTTTCTATATAATTATAATACTGACGCATCTATTTATTAGGCAGTAGTGGTGAGTATTGATCCTCGAAGAATGTATGTTAAAAGTCCTGATGATGTCAAATTTAAGGCTGTGAAAGTGACGAAGCCAGGTACTGTTTCAATGTTGATTGCTATAAAGTTCACCCTTGCTGTCTCATTTCATCGTTCAATCTTTATTCTTTTGAGCTTTGGATGTATCCTCCTTACTCTTGTGCTTGTTTTAGGTCCGCTTGGTGAAGAATATGCATGGTACCAATGTACGGTAAGCATTTCATTTCTAATCGTCCATTATACATTGAGCTTGACATGTACTTAGAGTATTCTTCCCTGAATTTGTTTGTAAAATTTGTCTCTAAGTTGATACTATCGTATGTCACAACCTTTTATACGATGGAGATATGTCTTTACAAATATTTTCTTCTTTTTTTTGTAAAGGTAAATGGTGGACGCGAGGGTCGGCCTATAGGAGCTTATGAGCTTGCAAAAGCTGTTGAAGAACTGGGAGCTGGAGAAATTCTACTTAATTGCATTGATTGTGATGGTATGACTGCAGATACCTATAACAGCCTAATATTATTGTCAACTGCTACTGTGCTATATATATATTTTTCTTTATTTTTCCTCTAATGATAACTAATCTCTCCTGCCCCTTCGCTTAATTCTTGAATGCAAAATATTTTCTTTTGCTTTTTGTATCTTGTAATCTTTAGTTGACTTGAAGGAATTTGATGTGCCATGTTAGTATTTCGTTCATCAAGGGTTAGTCTTGTGGTTTAGTATGTCTAAAAGTTATAAATATAGCTAAAAGATCATGTTCCGCGTTTGCAGGTTGAAGCAAGGACACGCCATTGTTCTTTTATGTGCATGTTGTTTGAAATAGAACGACGGTATTACTGTTTGAAGTATGTACACTTTTGCAGGTCAGGGACAAGGATTTGACGTAGACTTAATTAAACTGGTATCAGATGCTGTAACAATCCCTGTAATCGCAAGCAGTGGAGCTGGTGTTGTAGAACATTTCTCGGAAGTCTTCCAGAAAACGAGTGCTTCAGCAGCTCTTGCTGCCGGCATTTTCCATCGCAAGGAGGTAACAATATAAAATTCACTTATGTTTTTATCCAGAAGTATTTCTTAGCAGTCCCTGCAATCCTGATTTTTGTCTTACAATCTTAAGTGAGCTTAGCCATCACCTATTTGGCAGATTTAAGGGCCTGTTTGAAGCATGAATATCTTCTTCAGCAATCAGCATATCTCTTATATTTACTCAAGAGGCATATAATGAAAAGATATCTATAAACTGCATATTGTATAAATTACCTTGTGTAGTTAGGCAGAATGCACTATTCTGATAAATCATGATCATCAGGAGTTTGCAATGGACTAATACATGGGTTTTGTTGGGCATACTCATACACTGTAAACTAAGAAAGACGATTAGACAATGCCCTTCCCAAGGAGATGCGGATTTTTCCAATTTCTTCTCTCCTTGCTTCCTGTTTTACACAATCACAAAAGATTTATCCTGCATCCATACAGTATTATAGAACTATTGGGCCTTGTAATCTCGTAGTTGCAGTTACAAGAAAATCATTTGAATTGATAAATTTTGCCATGTGCCGACACTCTTATAATTATTTTAAAAGAACGTTTCTGTAACTTTGATCAGACTCGGATAACAATCTGCCAACTACTTTGTGGTGTAGAGAGGGGAATTGCCTTTCATCAATTTATATATATACGTCTAGGGTCAAAACTAAGTGCTATTAGCTTTGTGCGATCTCTTATGTGCCCCCCACAAAGAGGACACGCCATATCATTCAGCCAGGTCATGTAGCTTAAACTTTGACTCTAAGGTATTGTTTGGTTTTGTGCATATAGCTTATATTCTTCCTTTTCTTTTTCTTTCATATAAACTTATCATACTTACGGTATCTGTCGAGGAAAATGCTGACTTCCACTGTGATGATCCAGGTTCCAATTCTATTCGTAAAAAAGCATCTTCTAAGGGAAGGTATTGAGGTGAGGATGTAGTTCATGCATGGAGAAAAAAATTTCGTGCTCTTCAAAACAAATCACTAACAGGATTCTTGCCATGCTATTATTTCATCTATTAAGACAATGTTGTAGTCTTTTTAGTTGCCTGGCCATTTGTTTGTTGTCGGACCTTTTTTAGTCATCTGAAAGTTGTCAACTGTCTGCGATAATACTATTGTTGTCTGGCTATTTATTTGTAGATGGACTCATGGACCTAACATTTTTGTTCATCTTAATCTATAAGCTCTTTGTATGGATGATCATTTAATATTTTTTCAAGTCAAATTTGAAGAACTTAGTGATGAGGTCTATCTTTTTTAACCAAACATGGTGAAGCACATGATGATTCATTTTTATATTGCAAAACAAGTATATAACAATGATATCAAATCAAACCAACTCCCCCTGCCTCTTCTTGATCTTGTTGAGAAGAGACCCTCGCCCCGGAAAAGGATTATTACACAACAAATTTTCATCACCCTTTTCTAAGACACACACTCTCTTCTTCTCCTTCACAAAAACATCACCACTATTTTTAGTACTACTGCTACTGCTGTTAACACACTCTCTCTTCTTCTCCTCTCTCTTCTCCCTCACCACCTCCTCCTCCTCCAAAATCATCCCACCTTTTCCCCCTCCTCCCAATCCCCTTCGGACTCGGGGGATCCGCCCCCCGAAGGAGGTGCCGAGGAGCTCGAAGTCGACGCGCGCCCACCCTTCCCTGTCGTCGTAGTCCCACCCGAAGCGCTCGGCGACGTCGAGGAGCTCGGAGACGCCGCCGGAGGGGGAGAAGGAGGAGGAGGCTCGGAGGGCGTCGCCGGAGAGGAGGCGCGCGGCGTGCTCCCACTCGAGGCGGTCGCGGTAGACGGGGTCGAGGAGGACCTGGTCGGCGAGGCGGGCCCAGGGCTCGGAGTCGCGGGCGCGGAGGGTGGAGGCGACCCAGCGGAGGTAGGAGGAGGGGAGCGAGCCGAGGCGCCGCCCCCGGTGGCGCCCGAAGTCGACGACGCGGTCGCGCGCGGGGGGGTGAGAACCCTCGGAAGAGGAGGAGAGGGAACGAGGGGGGCGGAGGAGGTGGGAGAAGGGGAGGTGGAGGAGATGCATTTTAGTAGGAGGAGGAGGAGGAGGAAGAGGAAAAGAGAAATGGGGATGATAATTCCATCTTTTAATCACTTCTTTTTTTTATATATATAATAAATCGGTTAAAAAAAGAAAAAAAAAAATTTTTGCACTCTTTTTTTTTTCTTTTAACTTTTAAATATTTATATTTTATTCTTTTAAAAATTTAAGATAATAAATTTAACATCCTTTATTATATTAAAAAAATTAAAAATAATAAAAATATATTAAAAAAATTTATAGCATAAGTAAAAGTATTTTGGTTATTTTGTGCTCTGTTAATATCGTAATTTCTAGAAATATTTTTGAAAGTTTAAAAAAAATAAAAAAATAAATTTTATATTTTAGGATAATAAATCTAAAATTTAAAAGTTTATTTTTAAAATATTTAAATTTTTAGATTATTTATTATGAAGATAGAAACTTTTCACCAAAAGAAATAAAAATTTTTAACTATGAACTATTTTGAATTTACTGTTTAATTTTTTTAAATTTTGACTTTACCATCTATTTTTTAATTTATTTAATTTGAATTAGTTAATTTTAAATTTGAATATATCACTTATTTTTACAGATTTAATTAGTATATTTTATATATTTTTTAAAATTATAAATTTATTAAAATAAGTAATTATTCAAATTGTAAAGTCAAAATATTATTGATTGATGTAGATCAAGTAAATTAAAGATTGAATAATAAAACAAAAATTTTGAAAAGTTGTGTTAGCAGTATCAAAATAATTCATAGTTCAGATTAACCTTCTACATTTTCTACTAGTTAATTATAAATAAAAAACTTTGCACCAAAAAAAATAAAAAACTATTTTTTTATAAATTTTAATAAATTAATAAAATTTATTTTATTTTAATTAAAAAAATACTACGTGATAGACAATATATTTTTACTTTGTCACTCTATAGTTTAAAAAATTATACTAAACTATCATGTAATTTTATTTTTATTTTACTATAAAAATTTATTTATTAAGCTGGGTATTACTCTGCGGGTTTTTTTTAGTTGATGATTGGTTTTTTTTTATGAAAATAAAAATAAAATTATTGAATTATTAAATGTAATTTTTTAAACATACGTAAAAATGTACATTAATTAAAAATTTAAAATAAATGATATATTCATATTTTAAAATAAAATATTCTTAAATTAAATAAATTAAAAAATTAAATAATAAAATTAAAAATTTAAAAATTAAATAATCAATTTTAAATAGTCCATAGTTCTGATAATATCTATACATTTTTATTTAAAATTAAAATTAAGATAAAATTGTAAGTTAAAGTTTAAATATGAAAAATGAAATTATAATGAAAATAAAATAAAAATTTTCTTATGAATTTTAACAAACTTGATCTATATTATTACCCTAGCTAGTATTCTAGAAGGAACTTTTTTTTTTTATTATATTATTATTAGGGTTTTAATCCTCAAAAGTCAAAAATACCCCTTAATTCGAGAGCAACCCATTGCGAGGATATTTTAAGTCATTTAACACCGATTAAACCCTACTCACCGTTCTATAAATAGAAACGGAAACCCCTCTCATCCGCACCCACCTCGGCGTAGGAGTCTCACATCGCCGTCACCATGTCGAAGCGAGGTAGGGTTTCTCTCCTCCATTCTAGGGTTTACGGTTTGATCGTTTTCATCACGAGATCGAGATGCTAATGGCGATTCCCCTTTGTCCAATGATCTACTTTGGCTACACTCGATCTCGAAGCTTTTGCTTCTGTTTCTTTCGATTTTGTTCAATTCTTTTGCGAGATATGAATTCGAAACGAAAACTTGGTATCGATTTTGCCATTAATTGCACTGGTTTTGGTTAGGGCGCGGTGGATCGGCCGGAAACAAGTTCCGGATGTCGCTGGGTCTTCCGGTGGCGGCGACCGTAAACTGCGCCGATAACACCGGAGCGAAGAATCTCTACATCATCTCAGTGAAGGGCATCAAGGGTCGGCTTAATCGCCTCCCCTCCGCCTGCGTCGGCGACATGGTCATGGCCACCGTGAAGAAGGGCAAGCCCGATCTGCGCAAGAAGGTCATGCCCGCCGTCATCGTGAGGCAACGCAAGCCGTGGCGCCGAAAGGATGGCGTTTACATGTACTTCGAAGGTAACATTCTCTTGCCCTACTTCGCTCTTTTCCTTTTTTGTTTTGTGCTTTTATCAATCAATCCGGCGAAAGAACAAGATACAAATCTTGTGTTGGAGCTGTTTGCATCAGACCTGCAGATTATTTTGTATTGGAGAAATTTTCTTGGTATACTGATTTATAAACTTTGTATTCCTTGTAGATGAAGTGATTAATGAGTTTTTGGCATATTTAATGGCCATGAGATCTGCAGTTTTTCTTTTATTTTCTGTTATTTGCTAGGAAACAATTACTCTCTCTCTACTGGAGTATTTCTTGTTATAAAATTTTATAACTTCTATTCATCTGTTTGTAGGAAAGATTTCCAGTAAATTACCTTTATCTGGTAAGGAATTCAATGATATTGGTGACAAGATTTTGTGTGTGGTCCTTAAAGTTACTGGAGCTATCAACGTATGCAAACATATTTTCTAAGTAAAAACATACTCTTGAATACCCTCGGAAAGATTGATCTATGCTAGGAGTTCGTCCAAAGCAGTTTCATATTGCATCGGATTAGGACCGATCATGAGACAGACATATGCGAGCTCGTTGATGCTTTTCTTTTCCAATCGCTTTCTGTTTTATAGATATCTCTTGTTCTAGTTGCGGAACATACATAAATATTCTGTGACTTCCGAATATAATAGAGTTTTTCATAATTTAATGCCTTTTCTCTTGATTGCTCCTATTTTGTTGTTCTTATGACGAAGAGACATGATATACTTGTAAACCTGCTGCTTTCCTTAAATGTTATGCTTGGATTAGTTATGCTTTGTTTTAATTATTTTGCATTTCTATCTATTGTGCATAAAGTTTTTCTCCCCTTTTCTTGCGGAGACATTTTTCATATTTTTCAAGTCGGATTTCAGTTTTATCTTTGTGGTGACAGGAGGATTTTTCTGGGTGAAAATACTCCGACTTTCTGGAGCAAACCCTCGATGTTTGCATATTCCTAAGTAAATGTCACAAAGTAAGCCTTTGGATGTCGATGGCTCTTCTTGGAAAGAACTATCTTTTCATGGAGTTCCTCCATTTGAAGGCGGTCTCATATTCCAGCTCCCTGAGGAGCGGCATCGCTGCAATAACCTTTTGGGACTGGCCATGAGACAAACATGTACATGTTCTTTGATAGATTAGCATCTAAGTTCTCTATCGCTGCTGATGTGTTTTTGGGGCCAGTCTGAGAAGAGCAGATTCATATATTTCCTAACTTTCGATTTATCAATCACAGCTTTTTTGTTATATAGTAAATGTTTTTTCCGGTCTTCTTTGTGTACGATAGACATGGTTTTTATTGAGGACGTGTAGTTTGCGACTCATGTGATCATCGGCAATGCTTGTGTGATGCTTTTTATCATGTTTGACGCTTTTTTAGAAGTTTTTTCCTTCTCTATGCTCTCTTACTTCATCAAACCAGTATTTGTAGGTTTTTTGTTTATTGACGGGAGGATTTTCCGGGCGGAACTTCTCCAGCTTGCTGGAGCAAACCATCTTTGTTTGCATATTCCTGAGTAAACGTCACAAAGTAAGCTTTTGTATGTCGTAGGCTCTTCTTGGAAAGATCTATCTTTTCAAGTAGTTCCTCCATCTGAAAGTCGTCTCATATTCCATTGCCTTGAGTAGTGGCATTGCCACATTTACCTTTTAGGACTGGCCATGAGACAAACATAATGTGTTTTTAGATATTTTTGAGTGATAAAATATTCATGTGTTTTCAACTCTGAACTACCATTTTTCATGTCCTTTTGTATTGTGGATTCAATCTGTATTTTTTGGGGGAAAAAACTGGCATTAATCACTAATCATATGTAAAAATAGTCTTACCTCATCTGGTTTCATTCTAGTTGGAGTTCTATTTGCTGAATTTGACTGTTGTAGTGACGGGAGGATTTTTCTGGGTGAAAATTCTCCAACTTGGTGGAGCAAACAATCTGTGTTTGCATATTCCGAAGTAAACGTCACAAAGTAAGCCTTTGGATGTTGATGGCTCTTCTTGGGAAGATCTATCTTTGCAAGGAGTTCCTCCATCTGAAAGTTGTCTCATATTCCATCGCCTTGAGGAGCGGCGTTGCTGCAATTACCTTTTAGGACTGGCCATGAGACAAACATAAGTGTCTTCCTATATATTTTTTTGTGTTACCCACTTTAGTATTTTTTCTTCAGTAGATTCTTTAATTGTTAAACTATTCATCGATCTTTGTGGTGGTCGTCAGATTTTTCTTTTCTGGCTGGAATTTTCTTTATAGAAATCCCTTACTAGTTCGTGAAAATTTACTCAACAAGAAATTACTTGTCAGCAGATGGTTCTAAATGTTTTCTGCCTTGTGTAGTTGGTTGCTTCTGTTCTTAATTGAGTGACCTGCATATATTATGTTATTCTCGGTAAGAAGCATATAAGGAAAAGATAATAAACCAGTCTTAAACAGCATGGTGCTTAATTGTTGCATTGTGTTACCTGTCGCCTGGTACATCTTTTTATTCTCACAAAGGTTGATGTCATTTCATCTATCACCATATCACCAGCCATTATCTTTGGTTACTTGGTATGCTTTAATTTCATTTCTTTTGTGCCAGTTAGGCTGCTCTAAGCTCCTAGGGCTATAAAGCCTAGTGTATGTTTTGTAGCCCTTAAATAAATATTGGTAGGTACTGGAGACAAGCGATGTACATTTATTAGTATTCTGATATAACTGTGTCTATTGAATTGATCTGTTCTGTTGTTGCAATATCTGTTGAAGTAATGAATTTATTTTCTTTTCTGTCGTGTCAAGTTGTTCTCTTGACATTTTTTGTCGTTTGCTATTATGCAGATAATGCAGGAGTTATTGTGAATCCCAAAGGAGAAATGAAAGGTATGCTAGAGTTAACTTGATAGTATTAGTTTTTCCTTGTTCCCTTTTTTCCGAGTACAAAAAGGGATCTACGTGTTTTACTTGCTTGGCCTGGATTCTGGAATAGCAGGGCAGGAAGAGCTCATTCCTAGTCCCCAATAGCAGAAGCCTGAAGCTGGGGCTTCTGCTTTTGGCTGCTTCCGGCATTACTTTGGTGCATTTTAGGGTAGAATACCTTAAGGAAAGGCTAGAATATCAAAAAAGGGGAGGAAAAAAAAAAAGAGAAAGAAAAAATGGTTGTATTGTGATTTGCATTTTGCACTATCAATAGATGAAAACTCGAAATTTGGAGAGTTATCTCAGTTCAATCCCTAAAGTCCTTTACCCTTTCGAAGTTGGAAGGTGCTATCGTAGTTCTCATAATCAAGATAGCAAAGCACAACAAAGCTGTATAATCTATTGTGTTCATTTGCATTTGAGCCATTTTAGCATTAAGCTGTCGACATCCAGAGAGCTCTATTCAAACATGCTTGTGCACAAGCTCCAGCAGGCAGGCTAAACAGCCCTCTACATTATTTTATGCCTTCTTACAAACTTCTTATAGTCAGATACTCAACAGAATTGAATCTTTTACGCAGGCTCTGCTATAACGGGACCAATTGGAAAGGAATGTGCCGACTTGTGGCCTAGGATTGCGAGTGCGGCCAATGCTATCGTTTGATTCCCTCTTTCCTTTGGAAGAAGAAAGGAAAGAAACTTCCACACCAATTGCCAGAACTGGGAAAGAACGACGCATATCTTCACTTTTCTGCACTTTCCAGCTTTGATCAGGTGTCGGACCACTCGGATAATGACTGTGTAATCAACTGGTTGTCTAGCATTATATCTCACTTGTCAACTATATACCCCTAGGATTTCCTTGACCTTCAGAGTTTTCCTGTCGAGCTTTTTAGACATCAAATTGCCAAGAACATGATTTTTTGCTTGTGTTTTTTAAGTTGTTGAAGTTGCTAAAACTTTTGGCTAGTTTTACTTGCAAGTTTGGTTTTTAAAAGAAAGATTAAATCCTGAATAGAATGGGCAAAACCCTGATATTGATAATTATTTCAGTTTCTATCCTACTTGTTGAATCAAAGATAACAAATGAGGTGATTTGAGTGCTTATGGATGGTTATTGTCAATTCACATTCTTGAAGATACAAGAGAAAGCAAGACCTACAAAACCAAACCAGGCAGAATGACTACTTACAATCCTATCATCTTAATAAAGGAAGAAACAGCAGACATCTACATCACTTTGAAAGGTAGTGAAAATGTGAATCTAATATTAGGAACAAGAAAATGGTTATGATATCCAGAAGGCTCAGAGCGTTATTCACATCTTCGGATAGATAGTGCTGCGCGACGCCTGAGCATGGATGGTTGCCACTCCAATTGAGAAGCATTGGAGAGCCGAAAGAGTTGTTGACCTGAACCGGATTAGAAAAAGATCCTCACCCACATCTAACAGCCTGAATGCAGGTTCCCCGTGCTTTGCGCCCTGCAATCCGAACCGTAAACAGATCAGTTTGTATGTATGTATGTATGTATGTATGTATGTATGCCAAATAAAGATTCATGAAAGAAAGAGAGAAATAACTAGCTCCATTGAGAGACTGAAATAATCTAATGATGTGAGGAGGTACTGTGGCATCAGTCATCAGATCAGCCATATTTATCTCACAGAACTAAAAAGAAACAATAATTTAATTTCTAGCAAAACATGAGGTGCCTGAGATTTTAAAGAATTATAAATGCTGTATATGCAACTCTGAAACTCACCTCCATGAACAGATCAATGGAGTCGCACTCCTGTGACTCTATGTGGGGCAAAGTTTTCGCTGCTGACGGAGAGTTGTCGCTGAGCACCGTAATAGGACACCCGATATCCCACCCGCCACAGTCGCAAAGGCCGCCGGACTTCCATCTCTCCGTAAGACTTGACGGGCCCTCACTACTCGTAACCGGACCGCCGTGAAAACCGCTTGGGATTACAACATTCACACACCTTGAAGATTTTCTTCTATTCTGCATGCAACCTCCTTCAGCTTTTGCAAGGAATTTGAGGCCCCACCCACCAGCAGAAGGCTCTTTGTTGCTCTTATGTTGATAATCTCTCACGACAATCGAAGTTAACTCGAGATTGGGGGGGAAATCATCGGTACGAAGACGAGGAGGAACTAATTCATCAATGCCGCTAAAATTGCCGGTAATAACCTCGTGAATGTCATCAAAGTGAGAACACGATTTAGCGGCTTTATGGCAGATTTTGCGCTTCGGTGAGTAGCTTGGTGTTAACATCTTTGCGACTTTTTTAGAAAACCCCTTAGTTTTTGCGAGAGAGGAAGACCTTTGCATTTCTGCCGAAAGGCCATCGTCAGCACCGAACAACACGAATTCGGTTTCTATGCAATCCGATTCTTTTGAGCTCAAAACTAAAGAACTCGATACCTTCATCTTAGCAGCAAATCTTGATCCCTTTCTCGCATGAAAGACATAGATGTAATCCAGCGCCTTGTCGACCGTAGACCGGACCTTCAGAGGATTCGCCACGTAAATCTCGCTCGGATCATCCTCGACGGAAAACTCAAAGTAAGGAAGCCCATTTTTCCACATGCAGTGTAGAAGGCCTGTGGAAATAAGGTTTGACGACATTGAGGTCGAACTAGACCGGGACTGAATCGTCTTCTCAGAATAACTCGACTCAGAAGTGCTTCTCTTGAAAGGTACTATTCTTCCTTTGGGCGTTCGCGGGGCAACAAACGAGCGTCTGCGTAGCGCCCTTGCCTTGAGAGCTGCTTCTAAAGACTCAAATATCAGCATCCTCGACGGACTTACAGTCGCAGAATCTTCTGTACTAGCCTGTGAAGAAGACTCATCGACAAAGTCGTCAAGATCAGTAACACTCAGTTTTCTACGATCTCTCAATCTTTTGATGACTAGATCTAAGGATCTCATGTTCAAAGGGATGTTCAACAAGGATGACGCTCGGCAAAAGATACGTCGACCGTGGTTATAACTAGGCTGCTCCAAATCGGAAGAAAATGGTAGAAAACCCCTGCTAGGACTGACGAAATTTATGTAGTATGGATACGCGAGCTCGCTGCTACAATGGCAAGAGTTTTGTCTGCGCGGAGAATTTTTGCCTTTCGGGGACTCTAAGATTAAGGGCATGTTTCTGGCGATTTTCCGAAGCTCCAATTTAAGCTCGGATACACCGAAAATCGGCCGACCGTTCTCCTCGGCGTTTGAACTACATTCCGGACTGTCGTTTTCATCTCGCCGACACTCTCGCCCCTCAACACATCGACGTTCCATCCTCCGCAAACGAGAACACAGTTCTACGCGCGCATCTACAAGATTCCAATAAGAAGTATCATCATCATTTACAGTGAAAACAAAACATACATACATATAATAAGAATGAAAACAATGCAATTGAGTAGTTTGGTTGTTGGTGTTACACTGACCAATTAAATTGAAAATTGAAACAGCAGGGGCTAAGAAGTAAGAACTACTTAACTCAGCAAAGAATGGTATCTGCATGAGAGAAACATGAATAGACATCAGATCAAATAAGCATGAAAAACAAACAGTTCTCTGAAAACTATTCTTTTCTGCAGCAATGCTTTTCCATAAAATCTGGGGGAAAAAAAAGGAAACTTTTCCAGAAAAAACTTCTTTTTGGAGAAACCAAACAGACTAAAAGTATTTTTTTTTTTTTTTTTTTTTTTTTTTTTTTTTTTTTTTGTCTAGGGGGGACATTAAAGCTTGGATGCAAAATCCACAACACACCATTTTGCAAGAGAGTGAAAATAATAATAATAATAACAATAATAAGCAAAAGATTCCTCACCTTGGAGATCAATAGGATGATCCAAAGAGGCTCCCAAGAAATTTTTTTTTTTTTTAAAAAAGGACTTTTTTGGGATTTTATCAAAAAAGCTCAAACACAAGAAAAGGGGGAGAAAAGGAGAAGTTTTTGGTGAATGAATGAACTGCTACAATGAAACCTGAGCACAAAAAAGAAACAAAGATCAAAATTTGAAGGGGAGGTAAATGAAAGAGCCCCCCCAAAAAAAAAAACCCTATTGGGGAATAAAAAAGAAAAAAATGTCGTTTCCTCAATAAATTCCAAATTCTCAAATTCTCAAATTCACAAAATCTCAAAATCTAAATTCTAATCCCCACACACACACCCACCAAGCCCATGTGACGAGAGGAGTAAAGAACACGAATCCAACTCCAAAGATCCAATTTTTACCACTCTCGTAGCGTTTTTGTTGCTTCGTGTTCCCTCTCCACTCCTTTGTTTGAGTCCACAAACACACACACACCACCAAAAATTATCAAAAAAAAAAAAAAAAACAGAGCATAGTGGAATCCAAAAGAGAGCTCACGAGAGAGATAAAGGAATCGAACGAGGTTGTGTGTTCTCATCCCCACTCCCCACTCCCCCACTCCCCCACCACTTCGTCCCCACTTTTGTCCCAATCCTCTGCTTTGGCCATTTCTTCTTCTTTTTGTGTGTTTTTTTTATCCCTAAAATATTGAAAAATCACTTTTTTTTTTTTCCTTTTTTTTCTTTTCCTTGTTTAAAAATCTTTTTTTTTTACTCTCTTTTAAAATTTTAACAAATATTTTTAAAATTACCATGTTAATGAAAAAAATAAAATAATCAAATTATCATTACTTATTTTATAAAAAAAAAATTAATTTTTAATATATTTTTTTTATTTTAAAAATATTTTTTGAATAAATTATAAAAAATAGACAGATGGAGAGAATAAAATATAAATTTTTAAAAATTAAGAAAGAAAGTAAAAAAAAAATATATTTACGGAGGTTTTCTATAATTTAGCTCTTTTTATTTGTATTTTTTTTTATGAGTTTTTTATTTATAATTTCGAAGCTTTTGCTTATTTATTTCTAGCTACAATTTAAAATTTTAAAAAAAATTTATAAACCTCAAATTTTATTAGTAAATCTAGAAAATTTGAAAAAAGTAATTTTTTTAAAAAAAATAAAAATAAAAATATTTTGATCAATCAAAAATATATTAGGTATTTTTAAATTTTGAAAGGGTATATTAGGTATTATACTATATTTTTTTATTGTTGGGCTTTGCTATAGCTTGGGGTTTGACAGTTTTTGTTTTGTTAATTTTTGTAAAAAATATATGCAACTAATTCCAACTTTAAATTATCCCAAAACAAAAAAACAGAAAACCAACCACTTTATCATTAAAAATTTTAATTTGAATATCTAATTTTTTATTTTATTTTAGATGTTCTTTGCACGCATACGATATCTACTAATTTTGAAGCATTCGGTATTTTTAAGCCACATTTGGTTCGGATATAAATTTAAGAGATATAAATTTTTTTTTATATCTGAGATAACTTATTATTTCGGGATAATCAAATATAAAAGTTAAATTGCGTTTGGTTCAAAAGTTGATATTCTCTGTAATAGAAAAAATTATGTTTGGTTAAAATTATGAAATAGTAGAGAATAATAAAAAAAGATGATAGATTTTTTATCAAAATGCCTACCATGCCTTACCTTATATATATATAAATAAATTAAATTTAATTATTATAAATTAATTAAAATGGTAATTTAATTGTAAATAATAAATTATATCTCACCTAAACAAAATAAATTTTTATATTTTATAATATATTTTAGAAAATAATAATTATTAAACAAAATAATTTTTTATATTTTATAGTATATTTTACTAAATAATAATTAATAAATAAAAATAAGTCTCATGTTCATATAGTCTGACGGTAAGCTAATCTTAAAAAAAAAAAAAAAAAAAAAAAAATCATTCATGCCTGTAAGGTATAAACCCTATTTCGGGGAGGACTGGAATATTTCTTAACGGGTTATTCCAGAATAACTAACCCGTTAAGTAAGAATTATTTTAAATTTTTATCTCTAGTCATTTTTTACTCTCTTTTGCCAAAAATAGTGGGATAGAGGGGGCTATTCCCCTATTATCCCACAACCAAACATGGCCTTAGTATCAAGCCAGACGTGTCACGATGCTTTTTTCAAAGATTTGAAAAAATTGATAATGAAATCGAGCAAAAAAATTTTTTTTGAGGGAAAGGCAGCATGCTGCCGCTTCATTCAGAGCAAGTTTGAATTTAGCAGGGGAGGGCAAAGGGCTGCGGAAGCAGCTTGGCCCAAAAAAAAAAAAAAAAAAAAAAACCCTCCTTAGGCACAGAAACTGGACCAGGAGGAGCGGTTGAGTCTGATGTCGGCGAGGATTTCTCGGAGGGAGCGACCCCTGTTATCGAAGATCCTTCTATTCCTTTCTGTCCAAATGTACCACAACGTGGCAGCGATGGTGATGAGGGCTCTTTTCCCCAAACCCCCTTTCTTGAGTGCATGCGTTTTCCACAGTCCTACGACAGTCGAGCAGCTGTGGATTTCCGCGCGGTTTGGCAGCAAGGTCTCTAGCAAGGCTTGCGCTGAGGTGCAAGAGACAAAAAGGTGGTTCGCAGTTTCCTCATTTTCAAGACAAAACACACAGGAGTCGGGCCCGTTCCAATTCCTTTTGGTAAGGAGATCTCTAGTCAGAACCCGCTTTCTGAGTACAAGCCAAACGAAGATCTTGACTTTCGCCGGGGACTTGATATTCCAGAGCTTCACAAACCGCGTATCGGCTTCGCCGCTGTCTTGCAGGAAGCTGTACGAGGACTTAACGGAGTAAAGTCCGGACGTCGTCCACCGCCAATGGAAATCGTCTCTGCTGTTCGACAGGTTAATGGCAGGCGTAGTCAATTTCAGGTTGCGAATGGGCTCCTCAAGGGCGGGTAGGTCTGGGCTCGTTCCCTCCAGTATCTTCTCCCAGTTCCAGCCGTTGCGCTCGACGCAGTCTTTAACCCGGAGATTCTTGTTGGTAACTAGTTGGAAGATGCCAGGGAATTGGGTCGACAGGCTCGAGCTCCCACTCCAGATATCTGACCAGAAGCCTGTTAGTTCTCCGTTTCCCACCGAGCGTGTCGTGCCGCATTTGATGAGGTCCCTCGTCCCGATCATGCTTTTCCACCATAGTGAGAAGGGTCTGAACGAGGATCCTTCGTTGAGAGGTCTTCTGCGGCGGTAGTAGAGACTCGTAACTAGGGGTCCCCAGGGGATCCACTCGGCGGTAAAGTATCTCCACTATCACTTCGCTAGTAAGGCAGTGTTCAAGTTCTCCAGGTTCAGGATACCTAGGCCCCCGTCCTTTTTGCTTCTGCAGACAGTTCTCCAATTCACAAGGCAGCTGCCTCCTGAAATAGAACTCCGACCTTTCCAGAAGAAGGCTCTGCGAAGCGAGTCTATTCTTTTGAGGACCCAGGTCGGCGCTCTGAAGACGGAGAGGTAGTACAGGGGGAGGTTCGAGAGCACCGAGTTGACCATGATGAGCCGGCCTCCTTGTGAAAGGAGCTTGGCCTGCCACCCAGCGATTCTACGATCGATTCTGTTGATGATAAGGTGCCAGTCATCCTTTGGGATGTTGCCTTGTTTCAGAGGTAGGCCAAGATATTTGATTGGTAGCGCACCAAGCCTGCATTTCAGCGCCGCCGCGAGCCTTCCCCCTTTGTTGGTGTCATTGCCCAAATAGAAGAGTTCCGACTTTGCCCTGTTAACTTTTAGGCCAGAGGCCCACTCGAAGGTCTGCCAGAGGAAGTGGAGGTTGCGAATTTGCCTGACTTTCGCCTCGCAGAAGAAGATTGTATCGTCTGCGAACTGAATGAGGGAGGTTTTCGCTTCCCCCGTTGGCCCCACCCCTTAAAGAAGGCGATTATGGACGGCTCTGTTGGTCATGCGCGCCAGTCCTTCAGCCACCAACAGGTAAAGAAAGGGGGAGAGCGGGTCCCCCTGGCGAAGGCCCCTTTTCATTTTGAACCACTTCGTGGGGTTGCCGTTGACGAGGATGGCAACTTTTCCATTCTTGATGCACTAGTCAATCCAACCACACCACTTGTGGTTTGCGCCGAGACATCGGAGGATATGTTGGAGGAAGCCCCAGCTCACATGGTCGAAGGCTTTTTCGAAGTCCGCTTTAACCCCTACGCAGTCGGTCTGCTTTCTTGTGCTCCAGCTTATTAACTCGCTGGCAGTAGCAAAGGAGTCCAGAATGAACCTGCCTTTGACAAAGGCGGACTGCGTTGGGGAAATAATCATATCCATCACCTTGGTAAGTCTGTTCGCCAGCACCTTAGAGATAATTTTCTGGACACAGTTGATGAGGCTAATGGGCCGGAAGTCGTTAGCGGTTTTTGCTCCTTCCACTTTGGGGATGAGGCAGATATGCGAGTAATCGATGGGGCCCGTGTTCAGGGATCCGTTGAAGAGGTCCTCAAAGATTTTAGCAAGGTCATCTTTAATCGCATCCCAGAACCGCTGGTAGAAAGCCATACTGAAGCCGTCAGGACCCGGCGCTTTATCCCCGCTCATCTGAAAGGTAGCCACCTTAATTTCTTCCATCGTGAAAGGGGTAGTTAGGTGATCCTGGCTCAGCGCGCGATCGTCGTGAAAGAGGTCACTCCAGTTCCCGAAAGAGGAGGGGGGGAGATTATCAGGCGCAAAGCGGCTCTTGAACTTGTAGAAGAAGTAGTCCCCCTTGTCCCTTTCCCTTTCTAGGGTGATATCCTCATCTGTGATGGTCCCGATCCGGTTGGCCCTGTGCCTACCATTGGCCATAGCGTGAAAGAATTTGGTGTTACTATCCCCCTCTTTGAGCCAGTGTTGTTTGGCTCTGGTCTTCCAGAGGATCTCTTCTTCGCTGATGATGCCTCTGAGTTGATTCTTCAGGGCCTTCCTCGATTCGAGTTCGCAAGGGGTCAGGCACCGGTTTTCCTCCAGGGAGTCCAGCCTCTGGATCTCGTCCGAAGTGGAACGCTTAGCGTTGAGGATGCTATGGAAGCTCGTGGAACACCATTCTCTGATCCGTTTGCGGCAGTGGCGGAGCTTCGCATTAAAGGTGAGGATGCTTCCTTGCGGTCCAAGTCTGGGTTCGATTTCCTTCCACTAGATCGGCACCAACGAGACAAAGTCGCTCCGGGTGAGCCAGACTTTTTTGAATTTGAAAGAGCTGGGCCCGAGTACCTTTTGCGATTTGAGTAGAAGCGGAGAGTGGTCCGAGGTGATTCTGAGGAGAGCCGAGACCGAGGAGAGAGGGAAAACGAGGTCCCATTCGGTGGAGATCAGGAAGCGGTCAAGCTTGGCTAGGGTGGGGAAGCGCAGCATGTTTGACCACGTGTAGCTTTGATTAAGTAGAGGTAGGTCCACCAGCTCTAGGTCGTTGATCAACTTGGAGAACAGGGACGCAAGGCGATTGCACCAGTTGTTTCCTCGCCTTTCGGCTGGCGACCGAGTAAGGTTGAAGTCCCCGCAAACGGCCCAGGGCCCGGGGCAGCTGGATTTGAGCGCCGCCAGCTCCTGACAGAAGGCAGTCTTTCCATCCCAGGTCGAGGGACCATACACGTTGGTCAGATAGAAGGAGGTGCCGCTGCGGAGACACGTTAACCTTAACGTGAGGGAATGGTCACGCACAAGGACTTCCGAGCAGGTGAAGAACTTGGAGTTCCAGCAAGTAACGATGCCGCCAGAGGCCCCAGATGAGGGTATGAGCTGGCGACTGTCAAATCCTGAACCAGCAAAGGAGGAGAGGAAGGAGCGCGAGATCGAGCTCAGCTTCGTTTCTTGAAAGTAAAGTACAGACGCTTTAAGACTCCTAACAACTGATTTAACCAGACCGCGTTTGGTTAAATCGTTGAGACCTCTAACGTTCCAAGAACAGATTTGAACCATAACAATGGAGAAACACCAGCAAACCGACACAGACAGGTCCCCGCGTCTAAAGCTCTTGCTCCGCGATAACCTGGAGCGAGGCAGCATCCTCTAGGCTGAGCCGAATACCGAGCTTGGCGCACTTGCTCTGAATCCTCGGGAGTGCCGCGTTCCTCTCCCCAGTGCAGTCGCGTGCAACGTCGCCGTTCATTGAGATACAGGCCAAAGCGCGCTTCAAGGCCAGCTTCCCTGCCTTCTCCGCGAGCCTCGGGCTCCGCCTGAAGTTGGACTGGTAGTTGAGCTCGAAGAGATGGTTGGTCGCCACGGGAGGAGGGGGTGTGGGTGGACTGTGGCAGGGACGAAGCGGTGCCGCCTGGCTCCGCCAGGGGCCCCAGTCGCTCGGAAAGTTGAGGGCCCACCGCTGGGGCCTGGCGGAAGAGCGCGGAAGCAGGTCGGCCAGGCGGGGACGGGGGGTCCGCCAAGGTCGTCCCCCAATCCGCGGGAGAGGAGGGCCCGCCTAAGTCCGACAGAGCTGGATGGGTGGCCCCCGAACGCGGCAGCAGAGCGGTCCCGGCGGGTCCGGCGGATGAGCGCGGTGTCAGCGCGCCCCCTACATGCTCGGCGGGCTTGGTCGTCAGCGGAGAGGCCCAGCAAAGAAGGGTGGGGGGGCACTCAGGCCTTGATCGGCGGCGCTGGAAAGCTGACCTCCACGCCCGCCAGGCCCGGTAGGGAGAGAAGGGACGGGAGGCCCGGCGGGGGCAAGGGGGGGCCAGGAGCCAGAAGACGGATGGGTGGGAGAAACCAGGAGGCGCACCGAGGGGGCCCGGGTGGTTACCGGCCCAGGCTCCGTGCTTCCACGGGGGCCGGCTACAGGGGGTCCGAGAGCAAGGGCGGTAGCCAATCCGGACGGCCCAGTGGGGCCCGAAGAGGGAAGCGGGCGGAGGTCCAACTGGGCCCCAGCAACTACCACGGTCCAGCCTCCCCGCGGAGGGGAAGGGGCCCACATGCGCAACTGGGCGCCCAACCCACGTAGGCCGAGGTGCAGAGGATGGGGAACCAGGGCGGGCAGGAGTGTGGAGGCCCGCGGCAGGTGGGCTGGCCCGGCGAAAGTAGGCGCCGCCTGGGCCACAGCCCTCACGCACAGAGAGGGGGGCAGAGGGCTCCCCAGATGAAGGCCGGGCCCATCGACGACCTCGGGCCCCGGCACTTGCAAGGGGGAGGGGCAGGCAGGTGGTTGAACAGTCCCCGAGGCACGCGGGGAGCGAGGCAAGCTTCGGGCTAAAGGCGTGGGAACAGAGCTCGCAGAGGGCGCTGCAGCCGAGCGAGGAAGGGGGCCAATACCGCAGTCTGCCCGCCCAGAGTGGAGGGGCGTAGTGCCGCGACTCCCCAAGCCAAAGAGGAAATTTGAAAATAAGCAGGAAAACAGAAAGGGACCGAGCTCGAGGTCCGACAGCCCCGCTACACGATCTCCGAGCGCAAGTCCAAGGGTTTCGCGGGCAGGAGCCGCAACGGAGGCAGGCGACGTCAGCTCCAGGTTGCCTCGGGGAAGCCCCTCAGGCGGAGAGACCCGGGGTCCAAGGTGGTCGTCCCTGCCGGGGATCTCACCGGAAGGAGCGGGTCCCGCGGAGAGACCCAACTCGGAGGGGGCCTGGGACCCACGCCGGCGATCCCGGAGCTCGGAGGAGTCCCAGGAGGCACTCTGGCCTTCGCGAGCGGCATCTCTGGATCCGCTGCTGTCTCCCTCCAGACCGATGAGGGCCACCCGCCTAGCGATCCGGGCACCCTGGGGGTCCGTCTGATCTCCCCCTTCGCTAGGCCCCCCACCAACGAAGGGAATGCCACGGTCGTCCCCACCAAAGGGCGAGGTAGTGTCAATTTGCACCGTCACCGGAACAACGACGTTGCCCATGGAGATGGAGAGGGTCTCCGGTATGTCAGCGAGGTCATCCACCGCGACCAGGCAGCGGTATCCGGTCATGTCGTCGACGTTAGTGCTGGACTCGGCGGCTTGGAGGAAGCGACCAAACCCGCTGACGAGCGCCGTGACGCGTTCACGCGACCAGCACTCGAAGGGAAGGTCGATGAGCTTCAACCAAGCCCTGTAGGTAAGCCTTGAGGGCTCAGCACCCTGGAGAGGAGCCCAGGGGAAACAACGGAGACGGCAATGCCGGAGTCGCAAGAGTCCAACGTCGATAACTTCAGCAGGGCGGACCCACTCCGGGAGGAAGATGATGTAGTCCCTCTCCCGGAAGATCGCCACCAAGAAGTCCGTGGGAAAGCCGCCGAACCGGTCAGCCAGGTCCGCCGCAAGCGAGCCCTGGGGGTAGACCCCCAGGTTTGGGCGCCCCACGACATCCGCCAACACCGCATTCTGACATCTGATCTGCCGAGAGCGAAAGTCCTCTGACAGGGGGATGAAGGACTTGAAGACGCGTGGACGAAAATTCCTGCCGCCACCCCGGAACATCCTGGTACTCTGCTGCCGAAGGGGGCAAAGCCTGGCCCTGTGCCCCACACGCAAGCACTTCGCGCAGCGGAGTGGGTCCCTGCAGGTCCGCACCAAGTGGTCCGAGGCCAGGCACCTAAAGCACCTTTTGGGTTTGGAGAAACAGGGAGCGGAAGGGGTGTGACGAAGGCGGGAGTGGGCAGAGGTGGGGCTGCAGCGCAGAGGGTGGGTCCTCTCAGGGTTGCGGTGAATCGAGGCTGGACGGAGCAGAACGTCTTTATAGGAGGGGGGGGCAAGCGCAGGAGATTCGCCAGGAGCGCGGATGGACGCGGTAGCTCCCTGGTGGCCCCCCTCGGTCCTCTGGGAAATAGGGTGCGGGCAATCTCGATGTCCACTCGAAGGTACTGTCTGAGCGGACTGCTTGGCTGACCCGAGGAAGGAACAGAGGGGCTCAGCCCAGGTGACCTTGGAGGCAACCCGCGAGGTGAAGGGACGTGGCTCAGGAAGAGATTCCAACAATTTTGCAGAAATTCGACGAGACGGGGCAACCCAGTCATTGACGTCCCGCGTACGACGGCGCCAAGCGGGAGAGGCAGGCCCTGAACCGAGGATGACAGGCAGGTTACCCAGCAGAGCACAACTCCTCCTGGGCACAGAACCGCGACTAGTGCTGGCGTCCGCCCTCCGCCCCGAGGCGGAAGGAAGGGGAGCCCTACAGGGTCTCGTCCCGCCTCGCGAAGCCCGTCCGCCATGAGAGGGGGACTTGCTCCTCCCCCCAGAAACCCTACGCCTTCGCCCCGACTCGCTCCCTCTCTCCCTCGCTCTCCCTCGCCCTCTCTCTCTCTCTCTCACACACATTTTTTCTTTGATAAATCGAGCAAAAAATTATGGGATCATAATCGTGATGATCGATATGAATACGCAGTGCTTTATTTGAGTTGGTGTAGCTTATTTTATCAAAATTAAAAGGAATTTTGAATAGTTAGGAGCTAGCTAGTTAGAACAAAATATAAAGCTTAGTGATTTAATAGCAAAAAAAAAAAAAAAAAAAAAAAAAAAAAAAAAAAAAAAAAAAAAAAAAAACAGGTTATATAAGGACCAAAAGTTATATATAAAAAAAAGAAAAATAAATATTAGAAATCAATCAATGGTGTGATTAACCCCAAAAAATATAGCCACTTTAATTGAGTAATTTTTTTTTTTTTTAAGAGTCTTTTTTTTTTAGGTTTAAAATATTACACTTAACTATTATCTGATAGTAAAAGGTTTTTGCTTTACTGCTCTATTTGATAGTATATTTTTTACATAAAAAAATAGTGAAAAAATAATAGAATTGTTAAAAGCAAATTTTGAAGAGCAAATTAAAGTTTACCTTTTAAAATAAATAAATAAATAAATAAATAACTCAGTCAGAAATGTGGAACTTGAAATCTCATATATCAATTTTTAAGTTCTTATTTAACAATGCTAAGTTAAGTTAAGTTATTTTTTAAAATTTTTTAAAATTTATTAAATTTAAAATTTAGAATATATACAATTTTTTTATATAAATTTTTAAATTTATACAAATTTAAAAATTAAAATTTTTGCTTCCACTTTTGCAATTTTTTGAGACAATTAAAATTTAAATTTTTAAATTTAGAGAATTTTTTAATTTTATAGCTTTTAAAAATTTTAACTTTAATTTTTAATAAATTTAAAATTTTATAAAATTTTAAAAATTTATTAATTTTAAAATTTTAAAATTTATACAAATTATTAAAATTTTAACTTTAATTTTTAATAAACTTAAAATTTTAAAATTTATACCAATTTTTATATACAGAATTTTGAATTTTTGAAAATTTATAAAGTTTCCAAATTTTAAAATTTTTTAATAATTTTTATATATATATATACAAGTAAAATATAAATTTTAATATTTTTTTAATAAATATCTTAAATCAAATATTTAAAATCATACAAGTAAAAATTTTATTTACTTTTAAAAATCATTATTATTGAGGGTAATTTTATCATTTCATACAATTACTACTCTCTATTTCTCTTATTCCTCATTATTACACCAAATATAAATTCTTTTATACGTAATACTAATCTAATATCCAACCAAACACATTTTTATAATAGTTCCAGCTAATTTTCACATTTATATTTATTTCTAAAATAATTAGTTCTCTCTTATCTCACAAGAACAACAACAACAACAAAAAAAAAAAAAAAAAAAGGTCTCTTGGCCCGTTTGGTATCGGGATAAAACAGAACTAGTTATTCCAGGAATAAGTATAAAATACGGAACTAGTGTAAAATGCGTTTGGGATGGTTTCAGGAATAAGAAATTTTGTGTTTGGTATGAGAATGAGGAATAAGAAAAATAAAAAATTTTAATTATGGTAAATTACTTTTTTGCCCTCAAACTTTATTATATAATAATGAGGTGAGTGATGATGCCTCAGTAGACGCGGGAGGGTATTTAAGAAAAAAAAGTAAGAGGGTGGTTGGGAAGAGTGATAACAGCAATTCTCACTTATTCTAATTTGTACTGGAACAAATTATATCGATTGATTCCAAATGCATTTGAAAGAATAAAAAGGATATCCCTCCTATTCTCGATTCTATACCTAATCCAAACAAATTATTAGTATTTGATTTTGTAATAAAGGAATATAAGCATAATTAAAAATGTACTGATGTTCCAGTGTGCATGCAAATATTCCAATTTCTGCAGCTCAGCAGTGAATATGTGTCAGAAGATATTCAGCTGAGACTCTGACCCTTCTTTTATCAGCTTCCTGTGGATTGATTGATGCTCTCTATTGCTCATAACTGTATTCTGCAAATAAATAAGTTGCATGCACTCTTGGGATGATATTTTGATTCTTATATTATAATTTAATGTGAGCTAAATTATAATGCATGGTGAGTTAATCAAAAGCTCTTTGAGTATGATCCATCTATATGTAGTAACTTTAGATAAATTAATAATATTAATAAAAAAAAAAGGGGTAAACTTTTAGCCCATTTTAATTTTGTTATCCTGTGATTCAAAAACCGTATTTAATTATTCTTTGTTTTTATTTTTATTTTAACTTTATCATCATTATATTATACGTACTTAATTATCTTATGATCTGCCAAAAAAGTATCATTTGATCATCAGTCTTGTATTACAGTAAATTTTTACAGCAAAATAATGATAAATCTATATGGTAATTAAATATAATTCTTTGAATCACAATAAAATTAAATTAAAGTGATGTACCACTAAAATAAAAGGAAACTTTATTATGCTTGTAGAATCATAGTTAATTAAGCTTCACTCCCAAGGAGACATCCTCCTTGAAACAAGCAATTACAACATACTAAGGCCTTGTCTGGTTTGGAAATGAGATCCAGAATAAATTATTATTCTAGTTTTATTTGTCAAGGACGTTCGATATGAACGAAATCAGTAGTTATTATCTTTCTGAAATAAGCTAGTATAAAGGTGGGGCGCTAGGTAGGAGGGAGTTAGCTATGTTTGCTAACACCTAGTGGGTCTTTTGGCTCGAGCGGAATAGAAGAATTTTTGAAAACTCTAAATACGTGCTTAGCTTCCTAGCGACGGAGATCCGCTCCATCTAGAATAACTGGTTGTTGTATTGTTAAAATTGTATTTTATTTATTTATTTATTTTTTTTTTTAAAGCCTAGTTGTGTAATTTTGTTGCCAAGTTCACTTTCCTTATGAATGAAGCGATAGCATGCTACCTTAATATCAAAAAAAAATAAAAAAAATTAGTATAAGGCTGGAACTACATTCCAACTTTTTTTCTGAAACAACCTTGTTTCTATTTAAGAATAAGAGTAATTAAAGTAAATATAATTTTAATTATTATATTAACTTTTTAATTAATCTAATTATTTTATTAATTAAATATTTAACTATTAGATAAATAGTTAAACATTTAATTAATCTAATTAAGTAAATTTTTACAGCAAAATAATGATAAATCTATATAGTAATTAAATATAATTCTTTGAATCACAATAAAATTAAATTAAAGTGATGTACCACTAAAATAAAAGGAAACTTTATAGCTTCTTATTGGCCAAAGTAAAGAGAGACAGCAATCCAGAAACTGTAGTGTTGTGCTTCACTCCCAAGGAGACATCCTCCTTGAAACAAGCAATTGCAACATACTAAGGACTTGGCTGGTTTGGGAATAAGATCCAGCATAAATTTTTGTTCTAATTTTATTTTTCAAACACGTTCGGCATGAACCGAAACAGTAATTATTATCTTTCTAAAAGAAGCTACTATAAAGATTGAGCGCTAAGTAGGAGGGAGTTAGCTATGCTTGCTGCCACCTGGTGGGTCTTTTGGCTCGAGCGGAATAGGAGAATTTTTGAAAACTCTAAATGCGGGCTTAGCTTCCCAGTGACGGAGATCTGCTCCCTCAAGGAAAACTGGTTGTTGTATTGTCGAAATTGTATTTTTTTATTTTATTTTATTTTTTTTTTTTAGGCCTAGTTGTCTAATTTTGTTGGTAAGTTTACTTTCCTTATGAATGAAGTGGTAGCATGCTACCTTAATCTCAAAAAAAAAATAAAAAAAAAATTAGTATAAGGCTGGAACTACAGTTCCAACTTTTTTTCCTGAAACAAGCTTGTTTCTATTTAAGAATAAGTTTAATTAAAGTAAATATAATTTTAATTATTATATTAACTTTTTAATAATCTAATTATTTTATTAATTAAATATTTAACTATTAGATAATTAACTACTTAATTTTTTTTAATTTTTTATAATTAATTAAATTATTTATTAACAATACTTATTATTATTAATTATTTTACCAATTAATATTTAGGATTATCTAGTAATAGTTAATTTAAAAAATTAAATTATTATTTAATTAATATTTTTAAATTAATTAATTAGATAAAATATTATTATTTTAAAATTATAATTATTCTTATTCTTACTATTCTAATTTAACTATCCATATACTATTTTTTTTATTTTCAGAAACAATCCAAATTTTATCCAAATGTAAAATTAATCTTATTCTTTTTTTTTTTTCTGAATTTATACCTATTCTTAGAATAAGCAGTTCTAGTTTATATCTGAACCAAACGTAGCCTTAATATTACATAATTATTAATATATTATTCTATATATATATATATATATATATATATATATATATATATATATATGCATACTGATATGATATCTGTACTTAGGAATGTCAACGAGTCGGATTCGGGATGGATTTTCAAAAATCCGAACCCGAACCGACTGCCAAACCCGAATCCAACGGATTTTAAAAATTCATATCTAAATTCGAATCCCACCAAAAATTCAAAACCCGAACCCGAGTCCGAACCCGAAAATTCAAACTCGAAATAATTATTTTTTTTTTCTTTACAATATTTCAAAATATATTATATTAAATTTAAAATTTTAAAATATAATTTTAAATATAATATCAAATATTTATATACACATATATTATATAACATAAAATCAATTCGGGTTCGGATCGGGTACAATCAAAATCCATATCGAAATTCAAATCCGTCGGACTTTAATTTTTTATATCCATATCCATTTAACATCAGGTAAATTTATTTCGTTCGGATTTGGATTCGGATAAAATTTTGAATATTCGTATTCATTAACATCCCTTTCTGTGACCCGTATTCGATCAACTCAAATAAACTCAGTGAATATATTTGTAATTTACGATCAAAAATAAAATGGATAGAGTATATATATTAAAAAAAATTAAAATTAAAATTAAAATTTTGAAAATCAATAATTTAAATAAATTTTATTGTGTTTTTACGATTCAGTCCTGTTTTAACAGATTAATAAAACCCATAGTTTCGTTGGATTCTTATTTGACCCCTTTAATTTTTCTTTTTTCCAAATTAGGTTTTTACTGGGCTTTTGAACAATTGTGCGGAGGTTGTGCCACGTGCGGCAAAATTAGCGCACGTGGCAACGCGAACGTGTCCCCCAAAACCCCTCGAACACCCGCTCCGAGGAGGCGCGATGCGTTAATTGCGATTTAGGGTTTTCGATGTGTTCTTAATTGGGATCAGGGTTTGCGATCGGAAAGAGCGCGGATTCCTCAGGCTCGTTGATCCGAGGTACGAATTTTTGATCACAATGGTGGAAAAAACATTGAAAATACAGAGATTTTGATAGTGATTGTTGATATGTTTTCTTTTTTAAAAAAAAATTATTTGCGATTTCATTATCATCATCATGATCGTCGTATGGAGGTGTTCTTTGATTCCCGATCGAAATATCTCTCTGTGAATTGCTATGTTAAATTATATGAAAGAATTCGTTATTTTTTAAAAATTTAGCTTGAATTAAATGAAAAAAAATTAATTATATTATGTTAAATAATATGAAATAATCGGTAAAAAATTAGGGTTTATATTATGAAAATGTGATTTTGGAGCGTTTAGGTGAATTTATATGAAAAGTGATTTGCTCGTTTGGCTTATTTAGTGTTTGTAAATGATAATTTTTTAATAAATTTTATTTTAAAATAATTTTAAATTTTAAATTTTAAACTTGCACAAAAATTTAAAATATGATATTTTTAAATTAAAATATAAATGTGAATTTTGAAAATTTAATATATGAAATTTGATTTTTTAAATCTAAATTAAAAAGGTGGTGCTTGATGTGGATTATAGCTTGGCTTAGCATACTAAATTCATATCAAAGATGAGATCTTTTGCGCCGCGGATCGAGATGAAAGTTTTAATCTAGGCCTAAAAAGTGATCACCTATATGAATTTTTCTTCCGTCGATAAATTGAAATCGATATACGAGCAGCATATCTCTGCAGGTTCTGTTTACTTAAGGAGATGAAGAGAAGGGAGATTGGAATTTGCTTGCTTGTGTCTGCAACATATCTGTAATTGTTTTCTTTAAATGATTAGCGAGAACAAAATGCACACATCATTAGTTGTGCAGAAGAAGAACTAAATTGACAAAATGCTGTATGGTTATTGAAGTTATACTTGTTCTGTAACATGACATACGAATCGATAAACGACGCATGCTAGCACTTTCTGCATCTTTTCGCTGATATTGATCATTCTGCACCTCTGTCTTTATTTACAATAATTCAATTTTCATTCATGTGATCGACACGAATTAGGAGTAAAACAATGTATCTGTTCTATTACTGTTACTCCACTGTATGTTTTGAACTTTGAAGTAGTTTCCTCTAGCAAAAACAACACTTCATGCCACTCAATTTATTGAATGGGAAAAAGGTTACACATATACTGTTAAATGACTGCACAAAAGGGAAAACGGTTAACAAACTCGGCATTTCTCGGGTTGTACGACTCATATCCATGATTCAAGGGTGTAGTTGTACTTGAAAGAGTTCACGCCGCTTATATGTGCCAGAATATCTGAGGAGTCCAGTATACCTTCTTCTTCCTTCACTGCGACCTGAACGGCACAACACTTGTTTATTAGTGGCGAACAATACGCCTCAGTAAATGAAATCTTTTCTTTTTGAGTTTTCGACTTTGATTTAGAAGGATATGAGAAGAGCAGTTTAGGACTTACTTCCTCTTCCTCATCGAATTCATGATTCTGGGAACTGGGCCTCGTTGTCTCGCAAAACTCATCATTCTTAGCAAATCGCCCTCGCACACGGGGCCGGCTGTCGGCTAAAGTCTTTCTGCAAGCATACTGCATTTTCGTTTTTTAAGAGCAAGTTAGATGCCATCTCTAAGCATGATATAAGTAATCAGATCTAGATGGATTTGTTTTGCGCATTGATTACCTTGATCTTTTTGCTGAAGTTCCTCTCATTCCTCTTCTTCATGTATCTGTGGATCTTCTCCTTTCTCTCTTCCACCGACAGGCGGCCGACTTTGAAGGTGGAATCGTCCAAGCCTGAGATCTCTGATGAAGGTGGTAAGGGCGCCGTCGAGTTTCCGCCGCACCCGCCCATCATATGCTGGCTGCCCCCTCCGGCCACCTATGCGGTAAGTGATGTTACATATGATTAGGACATATTCGATAAAGATTGTGTTAACTGTTCTGAAGAAAGCGCTATAGAAAATGATGGTCTACTTGATTACTTGAAATCTCATTTGCTAATAGTTACGATTAAAGCTGATTTAGGACAATCTTTTGAATTTGTTCAATTTTCTGATTTGATGGTATATATATATATATATATATATCATGTTAAGATGCCTAATTTTTCCAGGACATTTGAATCTCTGTACCTACTAAACTTAGCTGCTGCTATTTTAACATACCTGCATGTCTCCTGAGCTATACACCCTCTGCATGTTATCTTGACTTGCATACATGCCCACCATCCCTCCACACTCCATCATCCTTTGATACTCCCCCACCTCCTCCACCATCCCATTACTAGTGCTGGTGGTAGTAGTATTAGTAGTAGTAGTAAAATACCCTTGGGCATCTCCTAGGCCGCAGTTGGTTGCCATCGGTCCCGGATACAGCGCCGCCTCTAGCCCCATGTACCCTCCCGCCATCGCCGCTGCAAAGCACTCATCGTCGAACCCTGTCGTCAGCGCTGACGCCGGGCCCCCCATTTGGATCGAGAGCAACGCGTCGGTTGAGTAGACGGCCGCGGCGGCGATGGCATCGTTTAGTGCTATTTGGTTGTTGAATTGGTCTGCATGGTGGCCGTCAATGGTGGTGGTGGCATAAGAGGGCGGGCCTGCGAATGGAAAGTGGATAGAGGGGAGGAGTTCGGGCTCGGGTTCGGGAGGTTGCTCGGGGCTAAGGAGAGGTTGCTCGGGGCTAAGGAGCGCGGAAAGAGTCGCGGGGTCGAGGTTGGGGAACGGGGAGAGTGCGGCGGCGGCTGAGGCCGAGGCATCATCGTCGTAGCAGCAAAGTGGAGTGGTGACAGATGAAGACGATACGTCGTCGGAAGAGCGAAGAAGTGGGTCAGAGACCGCGGCTGCGGCGGCAAACAGGTCGCCGCCGCTGCCGTCGTCGCAAAAGTCTAGGATCTGGGCAGCAATAGGGCTTGAGATATCCTCCTGCAGTTTCAAAATTCCTTATATTTCTCATGAAACAACAATGCATCCAAAAATTTTGCTAGCTTATTATGTGTTTAATGTAGCATAAACTAGAGATGAATTTTGCATACCTAGACATTGACTTGTAGACAATAACCAAACTAATTTTGCTAAAAGTTACATAGTGAGTTCGACAACTAATTTTGCTAAAAGTTACATAGTGAGTTCGACTGCTATGCTATCCACATTATCATGTATTTGATGCTATTAAATTTTTACTGTTAAATTTATTTTTTAGATCATATTATTTTTTTAATTATTTATTAAATTCTAAGATTCATTATCATCTTAACTACACATTTTTTTTATTTAAAGATTAAAAATTTAATTGAATTAATAACTCTGTGCTATTAATAATAGTATACTAGCTATTAATATATATATATATATATATATAACTCTGTACACTTATATATACCCTCTTTTTTTTTCTCTATTAAACAAACCTGGAAACAAAACATGTACCTAACATTTTATCATAAAAATTTGTTAAATAAGTTAGCGAAATAATGATGTTCATATTTTTTAAATCATAGGCCACTACTGCTCTGCATTTATAATCTTAATATCTTTCCAAACAAAAGCAGGTCAAAGTAAAAATGCAGTAAATTATAAAAAATCTAACTAAACTTTTTCTTTTTGGTGATTTTTATTTTATTATATATTTACTTGTCATTTTATTTGGAAAATTATTTCTAGTGCAAGTGGCAAAGGACTTGGTGGTTGATACTCGAGACCCGAGTTTGAAGTCAAGTCGTTTTATGTATATAACAAAGTTTATTTTTTAAGAAATAAACGAAACGAATAATATGTCAAATTTCTTTTTCTCTCTCTCTCAACAAAAAAAAAAAAAAAAAAAAAAAAAAAAAAAAAACATCAGAACGAATACTCTGAAAAAGCCAAAGCACAAATATTCTCCAAATTTACCCAGGTCTTGTCTTAAGGATAAGATTTGGTGCCCCTTTTTTTTTAGGGATCGTATATAATAATATTGCTCTCCACGTGACTCAAAATTAATTAATTAGATAATAATTTTTATTTTTTATTTTTTTTCTTACTCTAAAATATAAATTAATTTTTTGAAAAATTAAAATTTCCTTGGTGACATTTCAATGTGGTGCTTTTACTTAAAAATATATAAATATATATATATATATATATAAATTAAACCAGTTTCAAAATTCCAAGCACGTTTAATTTGATTGAGTAAACAATAAATATCGAGCAAAAAAAGAAAAAAAATTGCAAAATTAAAAGAAAAAAAAAAAGAAGGGGGTAAGGAGAATTACGATTAAGAAGCACTCAGATGGGGGTTCGATGAGGTCCTCCAACATTCTCTCGTTCGCAATAAGCTCCTTCGAAAATGCAACGAATGCGTAAAAAATTTAAAAAAAAAAAAAACAACACAACAACCACAGCAGCAACAAATTAAGAACAAAAACTATGCATTCTCTCGCTGCAAAAATGAATCCTTTTTGAATGGGAAAAAAAAAAACAAAAAATCTACACAAAAAAAATGGTGGTTTAGGAATCAAAATGAGCTCTCTCTCTAATTCACAGCGAAGAACAGCGCGGAATATTTATAGGGAGAGAATAACAGAGCCGAGAGAGTTACGCGGGGGAGATAGAGGATTCGGGTTACTATTTTTGGACAAATTTTCCCCGCACCCGGTTCATCCGTACCCTCGTGCACCGCCCATATATATATTCGTTCTCCTCGAATTATCAGATATTTTTACAGAAAATTTATTTATTTATAGAAAATTTTTATTCTCAACGAATTTATATTTTACTCTCTTAAAAATTTAAATTAATACATTTAGTCCTCCTGTACATTTCTTATAATACTTTTTAAAATTTTAAGCAGATAAAATAAATTTTATGTATTTTAGCATTGTTGTTCAATACTAAATTTGTTTTTTTTTTTTTTTTTAAAAAAAAGGGAAAAGTGGAGAGGGCGCGATTTGAAAATTGGCTAGAGTTGAGGGGTGTGGAATACAATTGTACCGTAGACGTACGGTGCAGGTACGTGGGGCGCGTCCGTACGGTTTCACGGTCACGCCGTCAAAGCGGTTAGGGGTCCGACCCGGTCGGGACCCCGCCCCGCCCCGCCCCGCGACCCGGCCACCCCGTAAAGCTGGGGCCCACGCGACGCGAACGTCGCGACACGTGGCGCTTCGTCGTTGGCGGAGCGATTTTCAGCACGAGGAAAATGTGAAATACATCCCGTGGCGCGCGGTCGCTGGGTCCCACACGAGTGCCACGTAGCATTTTCCAAGAGCAAATTGTTTAGAATTGCTTGGTAGTCCCTTAAATTAAGCGAATATAATATTCGAATAAATAAATATTTTTATTTTTAAAATAATTTATTATTTTAAAAGAAATAAAAAAAAATTATGTGATATTTTTTTTATTTTGTAGTAGTATAACCAAAATCTTATTTAATAATAATTTTATAAAGAATAATAAAGAATAGTACAAAAGATTAATTAAATTTTTTTAAAATATTAAAATTATTCTTATCTATATCTTTTATATATAAAATATTTAATATATGTACAATAATATATATAAAAATAATATATTTTTTTAATATAAAATAATTAAAATATTATATCTAATGTTATTATAATCATATTATTATATAAAATATTTTAATATTAATATATAACATACTTCAATAATAATATATAAAAATATTTTAAAATATTATAAATAAATAAATAAATTTTAGAATAACATATAATATTAATATTTAATATATAAATGTTATATATTATATAATATATAAATATTATATAATGTAATATATAAATAATATATTATATAATATATAATAAAATATATAAATAATATATTATATAATAATTAAATAATTAAATATTATATATTTATTACCTTATATAATATTTTATTTTATATTATATGGTATATTTTAGAATAACATATAATATAAATAAATTTATAAAAGTAATAATAATAATAATAATAATAATTATTATTATTATTATTATTATTATTATTATTATTATTATATAAGATATTTTAGAATATATATATATATATATATATATATATATATATATATATAATATTTTATATTACTTTAATTATTTTTAATAAACTAACCATTACACTAGAATAACTCTATTCCCGAGTTATTTTAGAATTATCTAGAATAATCTAGTTTGATGAGAATAGTTATTCTTATTATTTTTTTATATCATTTGGCGGAATAATAAAGATAACTTTCGTTATTTTTTATTTATTTCGAAATCAAACGAAGCCTTAATGTTTGGTTGATTTACATTTTAGTCCTTGAATTTTATGCTTTGCCCCACAAATTTATTTTCTCAGCCGTCCCTATGGTATAATGTAAAGATAAAAATATTTAGGATCTTTTGGTTTGATTTAAGCCATTTGATGATTCTTGTAGTGAAAAAAAAAAATAGTAACTTCATCGTTTATTTTAATAAAGGTTAATTTTACTGTAAAAATATTAAATAACAGATAAATTTTTATAAAATTTAAGTGATTAAATCTATTTTTTCAAAAAAAATTTGGTTTGCAAATATATCTCTCCAAAAAATATGCTTTATTCATATATATATATATATATATATATATATATATATATATGGGATAATTGCCTGTGTACCCCTGTAATATGATGAAATATCTGATTTACCCTTCTTATTTTTTTCTTTCAAATATACCCCTAATACGTTCCACATTTTTTTCTGATATACCCCTATTTTGAGGGTATATCAGAAAGAATTTGGGTTTTTAGAAGGGTATATTAGAGAGCAGATTTTTTGAGGGATAGATATGAAAGTTGGGAACTTAATAGGGGTATATAGGCAATTGCCCATATATATATATATATATATATTATATATAATATATATATATATATATATATATATATATATATATATAGTTTGATTCATCATTATTTTTTTAAGCAGTTGATATTTAAAATAATTATTTTATCTTTATAACTTTATTTTTATAAAAAATTATTATTTTTTTCTCTTTCTGCGCTTCGATGTATGTGCAGTGTACCTCGTGATAATGTACTCAACATTACAATATAAATTATATATATAAGAAATAAAATGTCATTTTACTTTTTAACTCATAATTATTTAAATTTGATAACAAAAAAATATATTTACAGATATATATATATATATATATATATATATATATATATATATATATATATATTTACAGAAATATATTTATTATTTGATATTTTTAAACTGAAACCCTTAAAATACGAAGCTTAAAAGGTGGAGGACTAAACTTAAACTTAACGAAGGGGTTTAATGGTTAAGATTAGTATGTTTCATAATTAGGGCAAATGGGGAAGTGTAAGGAGTTGACTTAATTAGCTGGAACTTTGAATCCATGTTTAATGAGGTGTTAATTAGTTTTTACTACATTTAGTTACAACAGACCAGGGCCAATAAGTTATTAAGTTCTATAAATAAATATTAAGGGGAGGGGATATGGTAACTAATTTTTTTTTAGCTTGATGTGTTTTACTATAAAAAATGATAGTGTGGGTTTACTTTAATTGGGTGTTTAGTAATAATTAGTTTTCACGATATCCCCGAAATTTAGTCTCTAAGTACAGTTGATGATTCAGATTTGAACGGTATAATTCGTTTGAGGACTGATTTTATTTTTGTAAGTATTAAATTTATATGATATAATAATAATAATAGTAAAATTAAGTACTAATTTTATATAATTTTTTGTAAATATATCGAATGACAGATATATCAAAAGTTTTAAATTTTTAATATTTGTCCATACCGTCGATATCCTTAACCAATCATAGAATAATACTCAATCTTAATTAGCGAGTGAGTAAATTTATCCTTTTACCTTTCAATTCGTTTGGTTTACTAATCGGATTACTACTGATCTTATATTATGCCATTTGGTTTAATACAGTAATATAATATTGAATTATCGTGTATATAAAATTATTATATTTGGTTTATTTTGTAAAATTTAGTAATCTTGAAAATAATAAATAATCTATTTCAAAATTATCCTTGTGGTAAATTTAATATTATTTTTTATTAAATTATAATTTTAATATAATTTGTAATTAAATTTAAAATTTGAATTTAAATTTAAAATTTGAAATATTAAATTTAAAATCTGAATCAAAATATAATATTAATATTTTAATTTAAAAATAAAAAATATAGTATAAATATAAATTTTAAAATTTAAAATCTAAATTGAAATTTTAAGATTTAAAATTTCAAATCCAAATTTGAAATTTTAAAGTTTAAATTTAAAATTTTAAAAGTTTAAATTCAAAATCTAAATTTAAAATTTAAATATTAAAATATAAAATCTAAATTTAAATTTAAATTTTAAAATTAAAATTAAAATTTTAAAATTTAAAATCTAAATTTGAAATATAAAATTTAAAATTTAAAATTTGACAATTCAAAATTTTAAAAATAACGTATTGAAAGTGTTCACGGGTTAGTATAAAATATTACCCCACTTTAGTAATGTTGGTTCGGGTTATCTTGCCAAGATTACATACAATTCTGTTAGAATTACTGTATTTGGTTTATTCAGTCTGTAATTCGTTCGATAATATAGCATTATAAAATGGTGCAATATTATCCGCACCCACTCAGTAATATTTTCGATGTAATATTGCACTATTTTATATTATTGAGAGGGTGCGGATAATATTGTATCATTTTGTAATGCTATATTACCAAACGGATCACAACTGGATAAACCAAATACAATGATTCTGACAAAATTGCTTTAAGCAAGATAACCCGAATCAAACGCCCCCGAGATATAATTGTAAAAGCACATTTCACTTATATTCCGTTAAAAAATAAACAGTAAGCTTACGGTAATAAACCAGAGAAATATATATAAATAATTTAGGATTTTTGAAAGGATAAATATGAAAAATTAAATTTTGTAGGAATATATTTGTTATTCGATATATTTATAGAAATCTATACGAAATTAACCTAAAATCAAATACATACTAATATTTAAAATTATAAATAAAATCGTAAAATAATGTATGGAACATCAGAAGAAAATCTTAATTAATTACAAACGTTACTAACGAAACCTTCGGTGATCTGGTTTATCCTTCTGTCTCGGATACTATACTGTATGGTGAGCTAAAAATTGCTATAGCGGGAATGCCTGGTTATACGTAAAATTGTAAAAAATAATTTTTTATATATTTTTTTGTATTTTCTTATAGTATTTGATTCGTAGAAAAAAAAAGTATCAATAATTATTTACACAATTTAAATTTTTATTTTTAACTAAAAATTATAATATATTTTTTTAAAACAAAAATTATGGTAAAAAAAAAAAAAAAAAAAAAAAAAAAAAGAAGTACATAAAGAATAAATTTTCAAGTGGAAAAGTAACTTTCCATAAATTTTGCGCCAACCAAGCACACCCTATGCTGCGTGATCACGACAAAAAGTAAGGTGCTAAATCAACATAAATTATTATTCGCTAATAATAATTAATAAAAAATACTAATTGTACATTCGTAAAGGTTTCATCTATTTTAGTATGGAGGTTTTTTTATTCGTCACTTTAATGACAATAAAATTTACGATAAAATATAAAGGCTAAATTACATAAAAAATTTTTATAATATATCGTTTTTTTTATTTTGTCCTTCTGTCTTTCAAAATGCTATATTTTGCCCTCTCGTAATTACGAAATTATTTTTAGGAAGCAACGAGATTAACAGAACATGCGAAATGACGATAATGCTCTTATTCCTGTGCTTCACAATAACTGCATGTCGTCAATGCTTAGCTGGTGGAAGCACGCGTCCACCTGAGTCGACGTAGGATATGAGAAGGGAGTTGGAGTTGGAGAGGGAGGACTTGAGGGAGTCAACGTCGGAGAGGAGGGAGCGGAGGTTGTCGACGGCGCGAATGAAGTCGTGGTAGTGGGCGCGTCAGACGGCCTCGATCTCAGACTCCTTGGAGCGGGCGGATTGGCGGAGGGCTGACAGAAGGGAGTCCGGGCGGCCGGAGGCGAAGGCGCGGCGGACGAAGGGGCCGAGGTCGTCGTCGTTCGAGATGGCGGAGGCCAGCTGGACGAGGTCCTGCCTGTCGGAGTCGGCGGAGGAGCCGTCGTTGTGGAGGGCCCGGGCGGCGACTGCGCCGACGATCACCGAGGGCTCCCGACGGCGGCGGCGGCGGCGGCGGGATCCCTCACGAAGAGGAGTGGAAGGGAGAATAAGAGGTTTGACTTTTAAAAGTTGAAGGGTATTTTCGGTATATCAAATAAAAAATTGACGGCTTAATAAATGCACAATTTTATAATTACGAGAGGATAAAATATAGGCTTTTGAAAGACATGAAGGCAAAGTAAAAAATTAATATATTATTGAAATTTTTTTTATAATTTAGTCAAATATAAAAGGTATAGATCTTTCGGAATAATTAATTGGTAATAATAAAATGAAAAAACATGTATTGGTAAAGACAACCTTAATTAGTGACAGGGACAGGGACAGGCTAAGATGGAATGGAATCTGGTCGGCTTTGTTCATAGGACTATTTCATGTCGTCCGTAAGAGGAATCCAAATCAAACTTAAATTCATGCTAGTACAATATCCGTGCTTAACAGCGAATAAATAATGTGACCCATCAAATCATAGTAAAAAATTATAAATAAAATAAGTCAATAAAAATAATTATATTTAATTAGTTAATAATATAAAAAATAATTAAGAATTACTAAGGATATATAAGAATATTATTCTATTTGCAAACATGCCAACAAAAAAATAAATAAATAAATAGATAATGACCGTCACACTAATTATGTAATTATATAAAATAAAAAAAATATTCTAAGATACTTAAAATTTGTCTTTTTTTTTGTTTTCTAAAATGTTCGAAACCAAATCAAATTGAATCAAGATCAACATTAAATTTAATAGCCGCGAATACGAACGTAGTGTCTTGTGCTCACTATCGGAATTGTTGTTGTTAAAATTGGTGATATTGTGGCTGATTTCGAAAAGAGTATGTTTGTGAAGGGTGCGAAAGGCGAAGGAGTAGAGACAGAGACGCCTGCTATCGGTTCGATAGAGAGAAAAAAGTAAGAAAGATAGAAAAAAAAAATGTTTCACAAAAAATAAAATTAAATGCCTTGTGGAGGAAATTGGGGAGAGAGAAAGAAACATTTCAGAATTAAGAGAGTTAGAGTGGAGGGAGAGGTTGAGCAAAAATAATGGGAAAGATGAGGGGTTGATTTAGTAAAAAGAAAAAAAAAGAAAAATTATAAAAAAGGAGAATGCGCTAAATCAGCTATAGACATTGAAATTCATATTTTTGTATATATTTCAACTAATTAAATTATAAAATTATAAAATAATTTTATTATACATTACAAAATAATAATAATAATAATAATAATAATAATAATAATAATAATAATTTTTTAAAATTTTTAGTATTTATCGAGTTAAATTATTTCAATAATTTTATTAAAAAATTAAATTAATTAATAGTTTTGATAGTGTTGCTATTTATTTATTTATTAAAATTGGTCTAAAATTCTGCTCCGAACAATATATTCAGGAGACTAAAGTCTAACAATTTAAATTATGTGTGATGTGTAAATTTTAAAATTTCTATTTAAAGATTTTAAACATATGATGTATATACAAATATACATCGATGCTTAATAGAGTGCACTCATAATTCTAAAAAAGAGAAAAAATCTTTGCTTGTATGTGGAGCGTACCAATGCTTTATACACTGTACAGAATATTAGATGATTTATAAAATATTTAATAATTAATATTATAATAAAATATAATATAAAATAATTATTCATAGTTTAGAGTCGATTTATGATATAATGGGTGCATTCAAAATTTTTATAGAACATATAGCAAGCTCTCATTGGTTCATACCTTAATTAGTACTATCTCATTAATTATTTTTTTCTTGATGTGATTCAAATGTCAAATTATATATTCTATGAATTGATTTTTTAGCATGTTTTTAACTAATATTTTGAGCTTTAAAAGTTTTGGTCTTACTTTATAATTTATTTAGCACATTAGGTTTTCTTTAAAAAAAACTTTTTTGTTTTATAATAATTTATCATTCAAAATTTTATTAAATAATAAAATCAAAATTTAAAAATCCAATCTCCTAATTTAAAATGCTTTGTATTTGTAATTTTATTTTATTCACTTAAATCTATACTATATGAATAGTAAGTGCTAATCAATTATTTCAAAAGTACGTATCGATAGAAAAAACATAGACATCTCACTTAAGAGTTCAGCCAGACGTGATTTCAATCTATCTGTACGTTAGGTCTATTATTTGATTTTTTATCGTTACGTTTATTATAAACTACAATCATATTCAATTTATTAGGCTCACTCAACTCAACTTATATAATAAATAACTAACGCAACATACCAAGTAATAAGAGTATCTTTAACTATAGAATTAGAACCCATGATCATCTATATAGTTTCCAAAGCAAAACAAGTTAGCAAAAGTTGACACCTCATGCAACTCTAATAAAGCCATTTTCTTTTGATTGTATTATTATGAAGCCTTGACCCTTAAGCTAGGAGGACAAAGTGTGGAGTCCCAAAACCAAAATCAACCCACAAGGGTTATACCCACCAAAATGGAACTAATGCCCATCAATCCCTTAAAAGGGCTTAAAAACAGTGTCCCAAAGCTGTTTTTTTCTCCAACTCCACAAAGTTTAGAATCCCCTATAGCCCTAGACCCCCAATCAGTGCCAATTCCCTATGGACTAAGGGGCATGTGAGTGACCTCCCAAAGCAAGGAAAGGGGGAAACAAAAGAAGGTAAAAGAAGCCCAAGTGGTGGTGTGCATTGCCACCCCTTTAGACCTACATTAGAATCCATGCATGCTCTCCCCTCTACTTTTATCCCACAACTATACTTGCATGGTGAAATGTATGGCTTGTCCCTCCACTATTCATGTATGGCACCGCGGGTCTCGTCTAAACGTTTTTGTTTCTGAATTTTCACGTACTAAACCTGCTCGGATGTATTTTTCAAAACGGAGTAATAGATTAATTTGCAGTCTAGTTTTTACAGCCAACCGTTGAAATCTTATAAGATTTTGGTACCAATTTCTTACATAAAAATATAAAGCTCTGCTTTTAATTCCTACAGTTGTCAAACAAGTCTCGAATTATCGTTTAAAATTTTGGTTTCAGTTTTTATGCTCAGCTAAGTTTAAAAAGCTCAAATTTAACGTTAACCGAACGAGGTTTTATTGGCTAAAAAAGTGATTAAAGTTAATTGAACTAAGTAAAATTAAAACCAAAAAGAAGTTGAGGGGTGTGGTACAGGGACAATCCTTAAATTCCACCCATGATACTTCCCTGAACATGAGCCCCACTCTCTCTCCACTACCTGAAACCTGGATGTGACCTGCACACCATTGTCTTGGCCAAAAACTGCCATGATTCCCCTTCCAGAGAATGGGGGCACCTTAAACCAGATAAGGAAAGCTGATCTAAATCATCACCCATGGATAGTGTTGGCCCTCCCCCATGCACCTTTGAACCTCGGATCGCGTTCCAATCGCCTGCGCCGGACATATTCCGATTGCTCGACGCGACTCGAGATCCTTTTATCAGGTCCCCGTGGCACATGTCGCTGCACCATTCGATCCCCAGACGCACACAGCAACAAATTATCATCGAAAAAAGAAAGAAAATATATATATATATATATATATATATATATATATATATATATAGTCCGGCTAGAATACTATCGATATCACCAAGCAATTTGTACTATCAAGTTTTCAGCCGTTAGATGAAAAGATATACGGTTGGAATTATTGTGGTTCTCTAAAATTTTTACTATTCAATCAACCACCTAGTAAATCCTAGGGCTGCGTTTGGTTCGGGTATAAGTAAAAATTAGTTATTCCGGAGATATGTATAAGTTCAGGTACAAGCAAGAATTATAGTAATTTTGTGTTTGGTTGAGTATAAGGGTTGTACCGGGATAAGAAAAATTGTGTTTGGTAAATTAAAGAGAAATAAGAATAATAAAGGGGATTAAAATTTATAAAATAAAATAAAAAAATTTAAAATTTTATAAATTTAAATATCTTATAATTTAAAATATTTTAATTAAAAAAAGTAATAATAAGCAACAGGTGGAACAGCTGTTCTACCCTTATACCGGAATAACCTGATATGGAGTGCTGTTTGGGTATAAAGAGGGGATAACCCCTTATCCCCCTTATACCGGTTGCCAAACAAGATCTAGGAGACCACTATTATCTTAACCATATATTCTTTAATCGAAATGTTAAAAACTTGATAGCATCAATGGCTTGGTGCTATCGACAATATTCCAACCTAATTTTATATATATATATATATATATATATATATATATATATATATATATATATATATGGTGTACTTAAAAAAAGTGACTTGCCTTTTAAAGTTCTGAATTGAATACTAGATTGCGAAATTCAAATTCTGTATGGAGGAATTTACTTTCTCACATATATAAATTTGAATGCTGATATGTGGATGGGTAGTGATTTATTAAGGAAATGGTTCCAAATCAGACGAAAATAACGAAAATTGTATAATCCAATCCCGGCCAATCTAGGAGAATCACACGTCCAATCAGTTTGTACAAAGTGTTGAGACAATAGTAGTGAAAAAATCTTTCTTTGTCGACCATATTTTATATACAAATAATACTATTTTAATTTGTTTAAATGCGTCAGAATATTTTTTTTAAAATATTATTCTAATTTAGAGTAACTATATTATTTTTAAACGAACCTTTATTATCTCACAAGGTTTATTAGGACTAGGGATGTCAACGAGCCGAACACGAGCGAGTTGGGGTTGGTTCGTGTTCGGCTCATTTAAATAAACGAGCCGAACACGAGCTGACTCGTTTATATATCGAGTTGAAAAATTCGACTCGTGTTCGACTCGTTTATTAACGAGCCGAACACGAACTGGCTCGCAAATAACAAGTTTGATTTTCATTCCTACTATTAGGTGTAAAGTTGAAAAAAATTTTAAAAATTAAAATTTTAATCTAATAATTAAAATTTACAAAAATTAATGGCCTAAAATCTAAATAGTAATATATATATATAATATATATATATATATATATATATATATATATATATATATATATATATATATATATATATATATATATATAATATAGAGTTGGGCTGGAATGCTATTGATAGCACCAACCCAACTTTGCCACCCATTTTTTAGCCTTTAGATCGCATTGAGATTTGTGCATGCTCTTTAATGAAAAGAAAAACTTTTTACTTTTTACTTTTTCTTTTTACTTTTTTTTTTTTTTTTCATTAAAGAGCCTGCACAAATCTCAATGCAATCTAAAGGCTAAAAAATGGGTGGCAAAGTTGGGTTGGTGCTATCAATAGCATTCCAGCCCAACTCTATATTATATATATATATATATATATATATATATATATATATATATATATATATATATATATATATATATATATATTCGAGCTGTTATCGAGCCGAACACGAGCGAGCTGACCAAGCTCGTGTTCGGCTCGTTTATTAAACGAGCTGAAAAATTCGGCTCGTGTGCGACTCGTTTACTAAACGAGCGATTCGATCTCGAGCTCATTTTGAGCCGAACACGAGCTGGCTCGCGAACAGAAAGCTAGATTGCCACCCCTAATTAGGACTGATCAAATGTAGTGTTTAGCACGAGATGATAGTAAATTTCGTAATTTTTCGATACTATTTACTTAGAAATCGAAAGGATTCAATAATAATAATTTTAATGATCGATATGAGTCGTTTGTAAGTTTAACGGCATATAAAAATTAAAATTCAGTAAAATTTTGATAGAAAATTTTTATATATACACTATAAAACAAGATGGAAATCGATTAAAAATTTTAATATTGTATCGCCACTTTTGTGAAAGTTTTATTTTTAATCATTAATTTTTAAATTATTTTCTTTACTAGGTAAATAATATTTAAAATTTATAAAATTTATTTTTTGAATATTTTAAGTATTTTAGATAAGTTTAATAAAACTGATCGTTGATTTGAATCTCATATCATAATCAAATATAATTTGAGTCCGCCGTATTTTTAAAAGCACTCAAACTCAATGTTAAAAGTACAAGTCCATTCAAATTTGTGAATTTTTTATTATTGAATTTGTATTGAAATTCGTGTTATTGTACTTTATCTTTTTCTCTCTTTAGTTGATTTTACGATAGCATAAATTTTAATAAAATCCAATAATAAAAAATTCATAAATATATTTGAGCTTGTGTTTTTAAAAAGAGCTAAGCTGGAATACTATTAATAGTATCAAGTCATTGGTACTATTAAGTTTTTAACCATTGAATTAAGAGATATGTGGTTGAGATGATAGTGGGCCTTTGGGTTTAATGGGTGGTTGGAAAAATAGTAAAATATAACGGATGAAAATAATTAAAGAACTTAATCTAACGGTAGAAAATTTGATAGTACCAAATATTTGTACTATCGATAGTATTCTAGCCGGACTTTTTTAAAAATATATAAACTATATATATATATATAATATATATATATATATAATATATATATATTATTATATATTATATAAAGAGTTCGGCTAGAATACTATCGATAGCACCAAACAATTAGTGCTATCAAGTTTCAGCCGTTGGATAAAAAGATATGAGGTTGGAATTATAGTGGTCTCCTAAAATTTTTACTATTCAACCAACCACCTAGTAAATTCTAGGGGACCACTATAATCCCAACCGCATATTTTTTTATCCAACGGTTGAAATACTATCATACTATCGATAACATTCTAATCTAATTATATATATATATATATATATATATATATATATATATATATATATATATATATATATATATATTATAAAATTGAGTGAGCCAAAATGTTCACCGCTACTAATTTTGAATTGGTTCATTAGATTGTTGCGTGCTGAATGATATATATGAAGATTCTTGTTTGTTTTGTTTTTGTCGCGTCTAGCATGTAAAGTTGTCTGGAACAATTTTGGGTGGTCGCGCGCCGTAAATGTGGGTGCAATTGTAGGGCCAAACGAGCACTAAATATTAGAACCAGCAATTTAGCTCGCTGTTTGCGAACTAACTCATATTCAGCTCAAAATAAGCTCAAGATCGATCACTCATTTAGTAATTGAGCTGAATACGAGTTGGGTTTTTCAGCTCAAAATCTTAACAAATCAAACACAAGCAAGAGTTAGCTTACTTGTGTTCGACTCGACATAGCTCGATTACATGAATATTACAAATTTTTACTATTTGAATTTTAAATCGACCCAAATATAAAGTGATCTATATTTTATAAATTTTAATTATTAAATTAAAATTCTAATTTCTTAATTCTTTTAAGTTTTCTTTTAATTTTTCACCCAGTATTAAAATTGACAATCTAACTTATTTTTCATGAGCTAGCTCATGTTCAGCTAAGTAATAAACAAGTTGAATACGAGCTGAATTTTTTAGCTCAATATGTTTACAAGTCTACTCGTGTTCGGCTTATTTAATAAATAAACGAATCCAAGCTGGTTCAGCTCGCTCGTGAGTAGCCGTGTTTGGCTCGATGACAGCTCTACTTTTTATACTTCAGTCTAGACTGCTTTCAAGCACAGCACAGGCCCACACTACATTGGGCCAAACAGGCCCCCCAAACTCAAAATCAGGTTAAGAAAGGCTTGTCCTGTTTTTTTTTTTTTTTTTTTTTTTTTTTTTTTTTTTTTCATATATGGGAATTATAAGTTTTATAACTAAAATTTACAAATGAATTATTCTCATAATTAATTCCCAAAATTTTCTAAATAATTTTTTTTTTCATAATTATACCCTACTAATTTTATGATGGAATGAAATTTACTGCCATTTTAAAATTAGTAGTGGAGAAGTTTCCATTCATGAATAGATGGAATGTATATTGTACACCCGGATGTATCGGTGGCTTTGCTTTTGCAAATTTATTTTAGCTATAACACCCCTTCAACCTTGTGAAAATTACATAATATATTTGTTTATATATATATATATATATATATATATATATAATATATATATATAATATATATTATATATATATATATATATATATATGAATATTATTAATAGTATCAAGTCATTACTGCTATTAAATTTTTAACATTTCGATTAAAAAATGTATGGTTGAGATGATAGTGGGCCCTTGGATTTAATAGGTGGTTGGAAAAATAGTAAAATCTAACGGATGAAAATGATCAAAGGGTTTGATCTAAGGGTAGAAAACTTGATAGTACCAATAACTTCGTACTATTAATAATATAGTAGCCGGACTTATATATATATATATATGGAATCTTAACCTATTTTATTTTATTTACTCCTGTAATTATGGAATCTTAACCTATTTTTATAAAATAAAATAGGTTAAGATTCCATATATATATATATATATATATATATATATATTAATTGCATTTTTTTTTTTTTTTTTTTTTGTAAGGGATTATATCGCAAATAGTAGGTAAATAGTTTAAATAGGGATGTAATTTAAAATAAAAAAATGTAAAGGACTAAACCGAATAAAAATATCCTAGAAACTAAACCCTAGAAGAGAAAAACCTTTTTTTCTCTTTTTCTCTCTCTTCTCAATCTCTCTCCCGCTTCCTCTCGCGGCGAAGGAGGCGAAGCACTGAAACCCTAGCTCGAGATCGCCATGATTTGCGCGAGTAAGCTCCTCCATACTCCCTCTCCCCTCTCTCCTCGTCTCCAAAACCCTATCTCTCGATCCTTTCTCACTCCTCCTCCTCTCCTCTGTCGTAGTCTCCGGCGAGGCGCCGGAGGAGCCGGTGATCGCGAAGAAGTCGGGGCTCGTCTTCGAGAGGCGGTTGATCGAGCGCCACATCGAGGTTTCATCTCCTCTCGCCCTTCCCCCACTTTTGGTTCGGGAATCTAGGGTTTCTGATACTTGATATCGCCTTCTTCTTGAAGTAATTGCGTGTTTCTTGATAAATATTTGTTGTTTTCGGTATGCCTTGGTGGTTTTAGGACTATGGGAAGTGCCCCGTTACGAAGGAGGAGCTCACGATGGACGATATCTTACCGGTGAAGACGAATAAGGTGGAATGCATGTATTTTATGTATAGGAATGGTTATTGTACTAGCTAGAACATGAAAAGGAACTTCTTGGTTATGCTAATTATGATGACTTTGAAATATGCGAGTTTTTATTGTTGCGGAAAACGGTCCCCGAATTAGATCAGTGAGGATTATAACTTTGGCTTATTTCCTTGAAATAATTTACTTCTTCGATTACCACCTCTTAGCAACATGGTTGGTATAGTTGTGGTGTAGTGGAAAACTATAACTTTGGAGTTAAGGTTAAAGTGAGTGGAAGAGAAATAAATGCCTACTAATTAGGACCAGTAACATTTGTTCAAGAAGGCAGGAATATACCTTAAATTGTAGTGTTGGTGGAAATGATGATGATTGAAATGGACAAATTTCAAGGGTTAAATTGACAGTACTCTTCGTCAGCTTTCTTGATGCTCGAGTCAGTGCATTAGTATATCGGCATAATATTGTTACTTCTTGTCGCATTTTTGAAGGATTTCTACTTGCGATAATATTTTTATACTGTACCACTGATAGTTTACTTGCCCGCTGCATGTAGTTTATCATGAAATTCATCTAATTCAGGCCTATGCCCGCTGATATAATTGGTCATTTTATCTGTCAACCAAGTCCTTTAGTTAATGTTTTAATGAAAATAAACATGTCAGGGTACATATCTAGACTAACAGAAGGTTTATTGAAGTAAGAACTGAAATGCAAGACTAGGAGTGGGGTGCTTGATCAATGTAGGTGTGCATTACTGTATTACAAATTTTAAAAAATTTGAGAAGTGTTAAACACTTGTCCTTATCCTTAACTTTAAGACTTTAAGGTTGAATATGTACTGAAGTTGGAACTCGAAATCTCTTTGTTGATTTCTAGGATAGTGCCATAGTGGAAACAAACATACTTTTTTCATTGAACCGTGCTGCAAAGAGTTAGTGTTGCATATTTCTTATCACAAACTCATAGCGTGTTTTCTCGGTGTAGGTGGTGAAACCTAGACCATTACAGGCTGCAAGCATCCCAGGTCTACTCGGAATGTTTCAGAATGTAGGTATCTTTAAGCTCTTTCTTTGCTAGTTTATTGATCAGAAAAACGATCCTGTTGTTTTACGCTTAATTTCAACAACTTGTTATGCTATCTGCTCATTGATTTTCATATTTGTATCACTTGAGATATTTCTCATTTCTTCCATTCTTTGCAGGAGTGGGATGCTCTCATGCTGTCTAATTTTGCATTGGAGCAGCAATTGCATACGGCAAGGCAGGAACTTAGCCATGCTTTATACCAGGTATTTATCAAACTTTTTCTGTAGTTCTTGAACATGATTCCAAATTTCAACTGTTTGTTAATTCTGCATGGTACCAACGGGCAATTACTTTATTGGGACGCTAGTTCGACCCTTTCCTATTGTTTGCCTGCTAGCACTGGGTATCTGAGAAACTAAGGCGTATTTCCCTAATCTAGTCGGCACATTTTGTAAAATCTCTTTTCTTTTCCATTCTTATTCTGTATGATTCTGTCATTTTTTTAATAGCACATTCTAACAATCACAAGCAACTAGCTGGCTTGTAATGTATTGCAAGTTGTTGATGATTGTTTTGGGATTGATTTCCTTTAGATCACAGCAAATATTTTTTGTCTACTTTGTAGGCTTCTTTGGACCTTTATCTGCTTGGTGTATTCAACTGTAATTATTAGATGATCCATTTTGTTATATGTATTGCTCATGAATTCAGGCTTTATTTGTTACTTCTGACATTTGTATGATTTCTTTGAGTGTATTGACATTAGCTTCCCCAACTTCCCTACTACTTTGCAGAGGAACAGATGAATCTCATGTAAATGGTCTTGTTAATACAGTAAAAGAAGTTTTGCTTAAGGTTCATGAATGTCCTATATTACATATGAGAGATATTTGATGATTGCTTATTATAGTAGTTTTATTTTTTGTGTTGTTAAGAAGTACCTCAGATAATTATTGCTACATTAAATAGTTTTACTGTTTTCCAGCATGATGCTGCATGCCGTGTCATAGCAAGATTGAAAAAGGAAAGGGATGAGGCCAGACTGCTGTTGACTCAGGCTGAAAGGCAGATTACTTATCCAACAGCTTCTGCTGCAGCTGCTAATGCCAGTGCTGTTGCCAATGGAAAGAGAGGTTCCTACTTTTTGAAGCAGTTTAACCAATCTTTTCAATGATACAATAATTTGGATTTAGTTTCTCAAGTTTTTCCTTTTTTTCTTTCCTTTTGTATTTGCAGCTGCTGAAGATGAATTGGGTCCTGATGGGAAGAAAATTCGTCCTGGTATTAATCCTGCTATGATTGCTGAACTTACAGAGTGTAACGCTGACCTCTCAGGGCAACGTAAGAAGCGGCAGGTACTTGATCTATTACCCATGTAGTTCACCGCAGATGAAGCTAAGGACCCTTTCTTTCATTAATAGCTGGTTTATATTAGAATTAATTGTAGCAAAGATTGCGACATGCTCACTGTTTATGCTAGGAAACCCAATTGAAATATAGGTGGAGTCTTGTGACTAATCAGGTTTTGTGTTATAACTTGACATTTAGCATATGAATGTCAGGCTTCTTGACCTCTCTACTTCAGTAAGCAGAAGTTCTTAGAAATAAGCAAGCAAATAGTTTGGGAAGCTAAAATCTGTTTTTTGGTCACAAGAGCATCTTCAACTTGAAGCTTTTGCTAATGCTAGATTGTGAAGCTTTAGAGAGCAGATTTTAATAAAAGCTATTAGTGCTGCTTCGAACGGCTCTATGGAGACAGACTTTTGCAGAAGCTCCAACCGGGCCAAATAGTCCCTTTAAAATTCATAATCTGGGAAATTAGGAGGAAGGATACACATGCAAAATCTCTTCTTTGATCCCTTGTTCTAGTAGGCCAGCAGACTGCATTAGACATCTCCAAAACCTTAGTTGGTTATCTCCAGGTGCACTGCATGTTCAGAAATCTAGTGGAAACTTTTATTTGGCATTAGTCTAACCTAGTATATATTGCTAGTGAATAAGAATGACCACACTTTTCGTAACTGATCAGTAGTGGTGAGCATCAGTCAGTTCTGTTTGGTTTTTGACCAGTATCAGGGCTTGTTTGTTTGCCCGTTCGTGATTTTCAGTTAAAAATGGCTTTCAATTAAACTAAAGTTCATGTGAATTTTTTTTTTCCTGCGCTGTTTGGTTGATAGAAAGGCAATGGCTTTGGAACTGTAATTATGTCACTTTTTCATTTATTTTACTCAAAATACTCACCCTAGCACATAAGAGGATGGAAAAAAATTATAACAAATCTCTCTCTCCCGTAATTGACTTCGATACCACTTAGGGCGAAGTCAATTACGGTGTTTTGGAAAAATGGAGTTATGGGTGGATTTAATTTACGGCGAACTAGACAAGAGAAGTGGGTATTTACGACTGCGCTCCAAATAACTTCACTGCGCTCCACTTTTGGTGAAACAAAGATGCTCTAAACTGAACTGAATACATTAACCGAATTGAACCAAACCGAAATAATTCGGTTAGGCTCAGATGGCTTATTGGCATTTGACATCGATTATTATATAAGGAATGTTTGACTTATTTTGTGTGTTAGACTTTGATTTAATGGTCTTAATGGTTAAGCATTACAATTATACAATCACTATCTAATAGGTAATTTGTATCAAGTTAGGGCCCGTTTGGATACCCTATAAAACGTAGCATAGTTAAAATATGCTATACCTATAGAAAATCTATCCTATGAGGTGTTTGGGAGGCTCAAAAGAGCATCAGTTTTTTGGAGTATAGTTAGATCATATCCTAAAAAATGGAATAAAATGATAATCCACTATCCTAACAAAAAAAATATATTAGAAATCTTGTGGAATTGTACGATAATGAAGCTGTGGAATTTTTTGTAGTCACAAAATTTTCGATTTCAATCAGACCAAAATCACAGAATATAAACTTCATGAAAATTTTAAACTATGCATCCAAACAGGGCCTTACTATATGTTCGGTTAGTTTAGTTTTTTTTTTGGGGTTTTAATATGTATATCCAAACTGAACCAAATTAAGCAAATTGACTCAGCTCGGCTTGGTAATAGTTTAAACTGGATAGTGCTCACCCCTAACTATGAGGGTATAATATGATAGATTATATGTTTATTTACGTTGTCATGACGAAATGCTTTTTTTGCCATTTTGCTAGATCCCACCAACACTAGCACCCATTGATGCAATCGAGAGATATACTCAGATCTCTAGTCACCCCCTTCACAAGACCAACAAGCCAGGCATTTTATCTGTGGATATTCATCCTTTAAAGGTTTGTACACTTGAAAATTGCTGTTATATTTTGTTTCCCTGCTTTTTTATCTATACTTCATCCTTACAAATGAAACAGAAAAATTATGATGCACCTATACATGCACTAAGACATTTTTGCAGAGCAGAAAATGTGCTCCGAACAATTCTATCAATTTCTGAACAAAGCGATTGAGACTAAAACCAAAACTGAAATTTCTGGAACAATTTATTCAGATGTTTCTTAATATTATAGGGAGCCAATTTTCCTCGTGACATTCGTTATTGACCATACAGACTCAAAAGAGGAGCCTTCATATAATGAATGCTGTGATGAACCCATTTTTAGGAAAAGAATCGGTTCTTCAATTTAGCCCCAAGTCCAATTTGGATATATTATGATACAATTAGTTATTGTTAAATGGATAATTAGGAATCAGCCTCATATTCAATTCATCGAACTGGGGACTGGGTTGATGTGATGTCACATTATACGTTCCTTTGAGCTGAGTAAATCATAGCAAAATTTTCTTTTTGGACCTAAACCTTTCAAACTGTACAATTGCTTTGTTCCTCTCTATATCCTCTTGCCTTCCCTTTAAGTTCCTTCGTTTAGATCCAAAGATTATGCTTCTGAAATGTCCTTCTTGTTGCCATTTTAATCCAGTAAGAGAGGAACACAACAGTCACTTTCTTGGCAATTATTGGTGATTATTAATTAATTAGGAGCTTGCTTTTACAAGCTGATTGGCAACTAAAGTGTGCAAGCCTCCTTGGTACTTACTTTTTAGAAGTGCCAGTGTTGCATGTTATGCATACATCCGTTATCTGTCCAAATTTGATTCATGAAAATTGATTGGTTGTTTGTCCACCTTAACTCAATCACATCTTAAGGACTCCTAACTCCTAGTTTGTGAATAGAAGTGCATTCTTGTATCTAAGTCGGGTTATATATATATATATATTGAGTTGTGCTGGAATACTATCGATAGAAAACGGGCTCCATTGCTACCAATTTGTTTTCGATAATGGAGCTTTCAAATCAACGATCGACACCGTTGAACATGATCTATATGATTTGAAGTACTTAGAAAGCAAATTTTAAATTTTTTCGGCATCATTAACCTAATGATCAAAGAATTGCAAAATTTGTAATTTTAATGGTCGATATGAGGCATTTTCTTGTTTAATGGTGTAAAGAAATCTAAATCAATTGAATTTTGATTAGAAAATTTTTACACTGTTTAAAACAAGATCTATTCTCTTGATTTTGATTACAAGACTTCTATCATCACTTTTTGAGGGAAATTCATTTTCAGCCGTTCATTTTTGTGTCCGCTTGATGGACAAGAGAATAATATCGAAAAAGTAAGAAATTTGATTTCTATATAGTTTAAATGATTTAGATCATGTTTAACGGTGCTGATCGTCGACTTGGAAGTTCCATCATGGAAAACAAATCGGTAGCAACGGAGCCCATTTGCTACCGATAGTATTTCAGTTCAACTATATATATATATATAGGCTTGTGTGCTTTTAAAAGCACGGAGGCTCCCGTGCTCCTAAGTTGTTTTCAATGTTGGGACTTCCGAATGGACGATCGGTTCCGTTAAACTTGATCTAGAGTATTTAAAAGGCCTAAAAATTAATTTTCGCGAATTTTCTATATCATTTGCCTAGTGATCAAAGTGGCTCAAAATCAATAATTTTGATGGTTGTGGTGAGCCGTTTGCAAGTTTAACGGTGTAGAAATATCCAAATCACGTAAAATTTTGATAGAAAATTCTTATATAGAATAAGATCAATATCTTTGATCTAAAATTTTAGTATCATATCATCATATTTTGTGAGATTTTTATTTCCATCCGTTGATTTTGAGCCCTTTCGATCACTAGGTAAATGATATCGAAAAATTGCAAAATTTAGTTTCTAGATACTTCAAATATTTTAGATCAAGTCTAACGGAGCAGATCGTCCATTCGGAAGTCCCAATATTAAAAACAACTTGGGAGCACGGAGAACTCCGTGCTTCTAAAAGCACACAAGTCCTACTCTCTCTCTATCCCTCTCTCTCTCTCTATATAGAGAGAGAGAGAGGGGGAGAGGGGAGGAAGGGAGGGAGGGAGGGATATGTTTATTGGAGACTATTTATATTTTGTTTTAATTTTCCTGGATGACGGACAGGATGTAATAGCAACTGGCGGCATCGATACAAATGCTGTGCTTTTTGACAGGTCCTCTGGTCAGATCTTATGCACACTCACTGGTCACTCAAAGAAGGTCTTCCCTTCAAACTTTCCTTGCTTTCTCATGGAATTACAGGTTGAATCTCGTTATTCTTTCCTTCTGATAGAATATTCCGCCTTTCTGATTATTGTAGATTACAAGTGTGAAATTCGTACCACAGGATGATCTATTTATTACTGGATCAGGAGATAAGGTTTGTTATTTTAGTGAGAATTTTTCTTCAGAATAACTAAGAAATTTCTCAATATATATTATTCCATTTGCTATCTTAGGATTTGACATTCATTAGTATATTTGTTTTGTCCAAATTGATTCTAGAATATAAATTATTGATAATAGATTGTATATTGGAAGTTTAATGTTAGCTTGCATTATAGTGATTCGTTTCTACGAAAATAACTACTGTTTCTTTTCTGTTGTGGAGCCTTGTGGCCATATGCAAATCCTGTACTTTTAAAGACCTGGCTAACCGCCAGGAGAGTTCTAGGAATCCATTTACATGACGACTTCTACTAGTGTGGTCGATTCAGAAACCTGCTTGATGATAATTAAGCAATCAACTACTTGACCTGCATGTTTAAATTACTAAATGCACAGATTTCGCCAGTTTGTGTATAGGGAGCAAGATTTTGAGGTAGATAATATTTGGAAATTCTCACCAGATTATGTACTTCGTCTGAAAGTAAGACCCTTTGACATGCTTTGCTCTTGTATCAGGAGGTGTATGTACCTTTTATGCATCAGTTGAATTGACATATTTCTGTCGAGATGCATTAATAAGCTAAAAGCCTAAAACCTGACTTATAGAAGTCGCTTATAGAGGGTAAATTTTTAGCCTAAAATACTAGAGGATGATTATCCAATAGATACTAGATTTATTAAATATACATTTGTAATTTGTTAATACGTTTTGGTATTTTCATTCATCCTTTTCTTTTGTACCTTTTCTTTTGTTATTGGATTGGGCAAAGAGACGGTTGGAAGGTAAGTGTTGTCTTGTTAGTATTTCATGATAATGCTTGTTCTATGTAAAAATAGTGTTTTAAAATAAAGGTTTTTCACCTAGGTTAGTTTTAAAATGGAAAAGTTGCACTGATATTGCCGAAAAGTTGCAGTGGTAATGTTGCACTCGTAATTAGGAGGTCATTGTTCATGGTCATGAGTCTGATTTTCTTTTTGGATTGTGCTACTCTACCAACCTCAACTGAGTTGGTTGTGTTCAACCGAGTCACCAGTAAGTAGCTGATGGTTTCCAGCTGTTATGGTCTATTTTTAAGCAATTGATGTTCCACAGACCAGTTAAACATTTACTATTAAGTTGTTCGATAATCATCTGTTTGATGAACACTTGTCTTAGTTAACTTGGGAGTCTTGGAGAGCACCTATTATCAATTCTGCAAGTTTCTGCTTTAAAGAAGGATATTCAGAACACAGGAATGTACAACGGTAAAAGGGGTTGCTTTTGTAATTTGTGCTATAAAATGTGAATCTTAAAGAAGTTTTGTCGGTGGTATCTTGTGTCGGCATATATTTCTCTCCTGGGCGCAAATAGAAACAATCATTGCATATGAAGTTTCAGAAATAGAAAACAGCAGTGATATCTTTTTTGACTAAACTGTTTTGCCTGTGTGGCCTACTGCAGACCGTTCGTGTTTGGCAAGGGACTGAGGATGGGAACTATAGTTGCTGCCACATATTGAAGGACCATACTGCTGAGGTAAGCATGAGCTTTGTTTTTGCCATGATATTTCATGTTGCAGTGACTTTTCTCTTGGTCCTCTAATGACTTTTTGCATCACGCATTTATCAAGAAACTAACAATATTGGCGTAAAGCTACTTGTAAATAGCAACATGTTATTTGGTAACCTACTGTGATATATATTTTTTTAAAATTTCTTTCACGTTCTTGGTGTGCTGCATTGTATAAAGCTTAATGTCACTAATTATATGAAGGCCATTTTGCATTCCTGTACACTCGACATGCTTAAGACATGTACAATCGCCTTGTTAGTGTGTATGTAAAACTTGTGTTGATGTCTAAGTTTTGCTGGCATGAATTTTAAAATTTCATCGAAGAGATTGATAGGTTTTCCTGGACTCAATCTTTGTAGGCTCTCTTTTCAATGATGACAATTTCTCCCCAATTTTCCTCTTTTTAATTTCTCTTTTTTTAACTCTCTCATAATGAGCTATGTACTTGATGCTTTCTTCTTCTTTTTTTTTGTAAGTTGATCTTGATGTTTAATATCTTTATCCATCAATTCCTATTTTCCTTTTTTTTTTTTTTTTTTTTTTCCCATGTTAGTATAGAGGCAGTAATACAAGTGAAGTTCTATATCTAAGTCAGATGTTTACAAACATGAGCAATATTTATTGTTTTCACCTCATGCATTTGTCACTTTAAAGCGAAGCACCACAATGATCGGCCACTGTGTGAGCTCATTTTGCCTGTGATTTGATTTGCAAAGCATTAGAGGTCTCAACTGTTATCAACTGAGAGCCTAAATCTTTCAAAATACAATCAGGTTCATGCTGTCACCGTCCATGCTACAAATAAATACTTCGTGTCTGCTTCTATGGATAACACGTGGTGTTTCTATGATCTTACCACTGGATCATGCCTCACCCAGGTGTCTCTCTCTCATTATCTCTTTCTTTCTCTCTCTGTCTGTCTCTCTAAATGATTACTGAGAAAAAAAAAAATATACGCAGGTTGGGGAGGCTTCAGGAGAAGAGGGTTACACGTCAGCTTCCTTCCACCCTGACGGTCTTATTCTCGGAACTGGCACTTCTGAAGCCCTTGTTAGGATTTGGGATGTCAAATCTCAGGTATTAGCAATTATATTCGCCCATGCACATCTTAGCTTTTCTTCTAACTTCTGCTAATTGAGATTTTATGTCTCGTAGTCTAATGTTGCAAAGTTTGATGGACATGTTGGACCAGTCACGGCCATTTCATTTTCTGAAAATGGTTATTTCCTTGCGGTATGCACATATATTTAAGTGAAACCCAACAAATAAATTTAATAGAATATTGGCTTGTTCTGATAGCTTACATACATTACTACTGGCCAGACTGCCGCTACTGATGGTGTTAAGCTTTGGGATCTTCGGAAATTGAGAAATTTCAGATCCTTCTCTCCTTACGATTCGAACACTCCAACAAACTCTGGTATGAATATGATGATGATTTGGTCTTGTCTATGTTTATTTCTGCTCTGGAGTACTCTTCAGTTGTGAACTTGCATTGCAAATTCTCGAGAGAAATATTTTCTTTCTTTTGCGACAGTTTATAAGTTACTTTGATTGTGAAACAAAATTGGAACACCACCGGTGCAGTGGGAATTAAATCATTTAGAGAAAATTTCTATTCTTGCCGTCGTACCATTATGAATTGCTCTATTTGATGATGCATGTGCATTTGTCGTTTCTATTGCAGTTGAGTTCGACTTCAGCGGAAGCTATCTCGCAATAGCAGGTTCTGATATAAGGTGATACTTTCCTCCGTGTTCGTATAAAATAAATGAGATCCAGTTGTTTCTAGATGGTTCATATTGGAACATGAAATTATTTCATTAGAAGGCAGCGATTTAGAATTTGATCAAACAAACAGTTTGGATCTGTAACACTCTTCTCGGAAGCTAATACAATTTCCATCGACATCATTTTATATATATGACTAATGAATCTGAAAGTGCTGATGTGATTGTTATGCTACTTTATAGGGTCTATCAAGTCGCCAACGTGAAGATGGAATGGAATCTTATCAAGACATTCCCAGATCTATCAGGCACAGGTGGGAAAGTTAATTGTCTGGTTTTAGGCAAAAACACTAATCTATTTTTTTGCTTGTGTCCATTTTGGACCAAAATTTTATACTATCTCAATTTTTTTTTCCTCCCCACCAATGATTTGTTGTTATCTGTGGTCAGGAAAAGTGACGAGCGTGAAGTTCGGAGCAGATGCCAAGTACATGGCTGTGGGTTCAATGGACCGAAATCTTCGAATCTTTGGACTCCCTGGAGATGAAGCAGAGGAAGCCAAATCATCAGACCACTGAAGAATATCCTTAACTGCAGTTGCCAATTATGACTTATAGATGATTTCAAAGGATATTTTGCATCCATGGTTGCTATTTGACGGTTCGAGATGCTGCATAAAGGTTGAAACCAAAACTTTTTAGTCCTCTTTGCAGATTTAAAGAGGGGGTGGAGCGTTAGAGGCGGGAATGAATGTTGTAAAACACTACTGTGTATTGTAGTTTTGGCTAATAACTAACTAAACCGGGTAAGGATTTTTTTTTTCTTTTCATCTTTTTTTCTTTTTTTCCTTCCCTTCTTCAAGAGGCTCCTGGAACTTAAATTATTCTTACATGTGAGTTTAGAACAAGTATTTGTATCAACTTCCATCAAGTAGAGTTACTGGATGCGTGTCTCGGCGAAGATCACGCGGAGCGTAAACCAGTTTGTGTTTGTTTTTTCTAATCGTTCATCGTTCCGTGAACGCTCAATTTTGATCCGACACAGTATTAGTGTGATGTGTTGTGGGCACCAATTTAGATAATTTTATACTTTTCTTTTTGTTTTTTTGTAGTACGTTTTAAAAGTATTGTTTCTAAATGCATCACAATTCGACACACAACACGTTTCAAATAATAAATTATTATTATATTATTCTAGTAAACAAATAGTTATTCTAGTATGTCTTTTTTTTTTTTTTTTTTTTTTTTTTTTATCGGCCTACTAAGAAGTTAAAAGCTTTTAATTAAGAACAATGTAATCAGCATCAAAAGGAAATTATTAATAGAGAGATGAATGGGCACATAGGTGCGCATTTTTGGACTTGAGTTGCTTCTCTTTCTCCTGCTCTCTAATCATATAGCAGAAAGGAGCAGTGAAGAATCTTTCAGAAATATAAACAAAAACAGTAACAGTTCCATTCAATGGGCAATGGACCAAAAAAATAGATATGCCAAAAGAATAAAGTAAAGAATGAAGGAAACAGATGGATAGATATATATATTGATATACAACAACAACGATCGATACCGTCTCCCCTTGCCTTGCCGTTACATCAGATGGCGAGGCAGATGAGCGAAGCCCCATAGCTGCAAGAACACAATCGGCTCAGGCGATAACGAAACACATTTTATCATCGTCGTCAAGATAAACTGTTGCGCAAAGAAAACGAAAACAACAAGATGAATGTATGGAGCTCTTTTGTGCATGGTGGTTCCGAATATCACTCTTTTGTTTGTCGAGGCCCGCGGCTCTAGATTTTCAACTTTTACAGTTTCAAAGTTTTCGACCATTCCTATTCTCAGTTAAGAATTCCCTCACGGCTCTTAAATAGGAGGGGGGAGTAAACTTAAGATAACAGGACCATGAAATAGAATTATGATGATAAGGGTTTGAGTCAGCAGAACTATGATACAATAACAACCCAATGTTTGAGGCAGTTTTATAAAGAATATAACTAGCTTCTATCTTTTCATTTATCCAAAAGATGAAAATACAATAACAAAAATTGCATAATGGATCGATATATGGGGTCAGATGTGGCCTTATACGATAAGACTAAGCCATTGTTCTAGAGTCACTGACCTATTTAAACACATTCTATCTGACGCAGCAAGAAAATCTTTTAGAATTTACCTTCTTTATTATTTTTTTTCTGATTTTCGAACTTACTTTTTTTAGTTAATATTATTTAGAAATCTCTAATAGATTTTTAGGATTTTTCGTACTTAATAATTTTTAAAAATTAGGGGTATGGTTTAAGGGTTTTTTATTTTTTTTTTATTTTTTATTTTTTTATTTTTTAAAAAAAGAAGTTCAGATTAGAAAATTTCTAAAATTGTGGGATTTGTTTTAGATTCGCATTTTTTTTTTTACGTCTATAAATATAGCCTGGTGCCTTGTAATCATAGGAGAGTTGTATGGAATTAGGAAATTTGATTTAAGAGAAGTTCCTTGTTTTTGATCTATCTATCTGACTTCTTGTCCTCACCATTCCAAGGCGCCCTTCTTCTTCCTATCCTTCTCCCCCCTTCCTTGTAACACATCCTAAGGTAATTTATCATCCAACCTTAAATTCTCGTTTTTATATTATAACATCCTAAGCTCACCTAAATTTACTTGTGCTGACGAGATTAGGCAAACCCTAATTTTGTCGTGCATCAATTAGATGTAATAGCAACCAAACTACCAGCAACATAAGAGCATGTACCTAACGTGAAAATTAGTTTGCCAAAAATTTACGCGTGATAAGGTCCTCTAAGAATATCTTTTGGAAGAACATACTGCAGAACTAAACTTGACTGGTCAGAACTCATACCTCAACATTCTTTAACTCAAATTCTGGGCTATGAGCCAAGCATAAGTTCCCAAAGGTCTCACACGGGCCACTAGTTCCATTAAGCCTAGTCAATGAAGAAAATAAGAGAGGTTAAGTTTACATGTTTTCAATACCTACTAAACAAAAGAGAAGAAACACAAAAATGAAAACACACACACACACATATCTAAATACAGAATCACAAAAGAGCACTTACAGATCTTCATCAAGGCACAGTGCGAAGCTTCCACCCCCACCGAATGCTAACACATCATTCAAGCACAAGTAATAGTACCTGTTCGCACCTATGCAGTATATCAAACAAGAAAATTAGAAAAAGAGTATTTTGCACAACTAAATCTTATCAGCATTCATTTCTTGGGCAAAAAGCAAACTTATGTTAACTTAATGTTTACTCGTGCATCATAATTAGATGTACTGGCTTACGTCAATTCAGAGTTCGAACCACCCTTAAAACTCTCTTTAAAACAAGAGGGAAGAGGCATATATTAATTGTCCATGAAAGTGAAAAGGATGTAATATGGATTGGGTATTGGCTAAATCATATCTATATCATTCATCCTCTAACAAATAGAAAATCACATGCAGATAATAAAATGAATAGGATCCATTTTAGCTTCAGTCATTATAGTTTACATACAACAACCAACCTACTTGCTCCATCGAATAAATAATTTGTTCTAAAAATTTATCATGCTTTTTCTAACCTTAAAAAGAGCTATCTACACTCAACTAAGGCAACAACTTTGGGGTGCATTCCAATAAGATACTTACCAGTTGCTCTGAAGAGCCTTGGTTCTCCATATATTGTAGTAAATACAAATGTTTGATTTGTACCCTTGTCCACAAAGAACATAGTGACCATCAAATTTCTCAAACAGAAAAGCAATCTGAATAGGCAGAAAATTGTAAACTAGATATTAAATTTGATGGTTCAATGTTGTAAGACTCACTTGATATTTTCTCTTTGCCGTAGGCTTTAAAGGAGCATCTAACAGACCACCAAATACAGCACCTTGCACATCTCCGACAATCTGGTTAGTAGGAAACATATGTTACAGTGTTCTTTCACTTCAAGTGAAACAGTATCTCCAGCAGTAGAACAAACTAATACACGAAGCCTTAACAAGAACTTCAAAATGAAAGAATTGTTTGTGCATGGAAATAATAATATTATATACTTACTAATAAACATGGACCCTGAAGAGTGAGACTCTTGCGAAGAAGGGTTCGAAGTGATATCCCATGTTTCCAAGTACTGCCCTTCAATAACAATGAACAATATGAACCAAAAACGAACAAAACAAAATATCTTTATTAACAACCAAATTAATGGATAATTACCTGTACAATAAAACCCATTGACACCCCTTCACAATATTAGGAAGAGATGATTGGAAAAACTCAAACAGCTCTCCAGACATAAAAGTGGACTTTTCTGTCAGATAATGACGAAAGTCTTCAGTGGTGAGTGAGGTTGATGGTTCATCCGTTCCATTTGAGCCATTTACATTTCTCCTATCGCAGTCATGGTTCTGATTTTCGCTAGAAATATCAATTGAGTCATCACTCTCACTTGCAGTTCCGCATTCCTCGCTGCATCCAAGTGGTCTATCTTTCCACGTCAAATAACTGGTTTGCCATCCTTCAGGAAGTGATTGAAGAGGCAATTGTGTTCTGGCTTGTGAAAGCGAAGCTGAACCAACGTCGCGGCCATCATCTCCAGAGTTTGAAGCAACTAGAAAAGGTAAAATGCATGAAGAGAAAGGTGATTTCCTGGCCGGATTGAATTCTTCGGAAGAAAAGGGGTTTTCCTGCAAAAGTAATACGGCAATATATTTGTGATTTCTTCTGTAAAGTATGAAGAAGAGGATCCCCAGTTTAGCATACACCTTTTACAAAAGATAAGAATTAGGTTCTGGTGCATCAAGACAAACTCTTTAGTATGTAACATCAAGGAACGCCACAACATTATTTGAGAAATAATGTACCATCATACACAAAATAACTAATAGGAATAAAAATGCTCCACCATGCAATGCATGTAATGCATGAGTCTGTCAAAAGAACTCTATAACGACAATTTGTCTATCTAAAACACCAAATTCCCTATTTATCGACTGAAAATTGCAAATGTCATGCATAACCCATGAAGGGTCAAAATTCTCATGATCCTGGAGTTATCTACCGTCACTACATGGCTATTTAACTCTATCTATTTCTACAAGACATGAAGTGGTAATGGTCAATTAAGCATCCCTTTATATGAAGGTAAAGTAGGGCAATCCTTGCTTAATCAACCATATTCAATAGTCATCTTTTAGGTGCTACCATCTCCAGAGGTGAAAGCCCCATACACAATCAAATATTAAAATTTGACAGACAAATGTAATTTTCAACATACGAACGGGAAAATATAAAATTTAGAGCGACGGGAAAATTTGCCATTTCTCCATTTTGTATGTCTATTCGGGCAAAACCAGCTAAAATTTAATTGTTAAATCAAGAAGAATTAAATGAATTTGACAATGAGGTACACCTGATAAGATGCAAAACTTCGTGGCACATTCGGACATAGATATAAACAAATCTTGTGATATTTTTCATAGTTTTTCAATTCCCTAGCAAACTCACATTTGATATTACAAAAACTGCTCAAATTTATCCACCTCTTTCCGAAGCGTAATGACATTTTCCCGACATTTTACACCCTTTTACCCTTCGAATGAGATCCAAAAATTGAAGCAAACATTATACAGGACTACTTTATCATATAAGTAGATCAAAAGGCTCAATCCGATCTTCTAATCAGAGAAAAAAAAGAAGAAGGAGGAAACGTATAATCCCGTGACGGTTTTCATCTTCTTACTCTCAAGATCCAACATTTACGACCACAATTTAGAAGATTCTCACTGAAGCAGAACGCAACAATCTCAATTCTTGCCATGCAAGAAACCCAACAATCAAGGTATCTAAACCCAAAATACGGCAATTCCCCCATGAGATCCGAAGCGCGTACGAATCCAAGAACAGATCAAACGCGTTCAGAACATCAAACCGGGGTGAGGAGCGAGGGACCGAGCTACATTACCTGCGATTCCGGAGGTGCGACGGGGGAGTCGGTAACGTGCGGAGAGGAAGGGGACGAGGGCGAGTCCGCGAGGAGGCGGGATAGCTTCTCCGCCACCTTCTCCTTCCATGATAGCATCACCAACTCGTAACCCTAACCCTAACCCTAACCCTAACCCTAGATCTCGAATGTGGAACGTGAGAGAAAGAGGGAGCGACGAGAGGGAGTCGGTGGTGATACGTTCTCCTTCTCCGCTACGAGGAAATGATATGAATTGAAATGAATCGCGTGTGTTTTATGTTACTCACGGCGAACGGCGACGATTCGTGATTTTACGAAAATACCCTTGAAAAAAAGAAAACTTTAATTTTTGAATAATATATTATTACCCTACAAAATTTAATTTTTTATATTTATTTTTAAAAAATATAAAATTATTTATTTTATATATATATATATATATATATATATATATATATATATATATATATATATATATATATATATATGTTCCTATCATCAATTTTTCATTTGAAAAGTATAATTAATCATATATTAAATATTTAATTTTTATTAACGAATAAATTTATTGTTTTACTTTTATAGATATTTTACTTAACTATCGGTATATTTTTTAAATAATTGAAATTTTTAAAGAAATATACTTATAAGAGCAAAATTAATATTTTACTTATATTCGGTTTAAAAATAAGTAATAAATTATCGATAATAAATCAGAAGTAAATATATATATATATATATTAAATTTTTTTAAAAAATAAATATAAAATATTAAATTTTATAAAAATATATCTGTTATTCGATATGTTTATCGAGAGCCGTGTAAAATTAATTATTTTTTAAACTTAATTTATTATAAATTTTCACTTAAAAGTTTAAAATAATTATAATAAAATTTAATTAATTAAATATTAATATATTATTAATATAAAATTAATGTAGCAGTGCTGTAATAAAATTTAAATAAATAATTATAATAAATAAGGCTAATTAGCATTTAAGAATTAAAGTGTCAACCAACCAAACGCACAATTTATTTTTATTTTTATTAATAAATACTAAAAAAGTGTCTTAGGTGTGAGTCTTTAAGAAAGTTTGGATACTTTCAATGTTTGAACGTGGAAAGGTATAAAGAAATAGCTAAAAAGTGTAAATTAAAGTTATTCTTGGATCAAAAAGTATAAAAGAAAGTGATGCTTGGTCCTTATGCTCCCCTAATTAGGTGAAATGAGGTGTTGCTAAATTTTCGCTTATTTTAAATTAGATAAAAAAAATTAGCATCAAATAATTGATTTTCCGTTAAATATTTTGAGCTGATAATTTAAACTGGGTAAGTCGCTAACATTAAAAATAAAAAGTTTGTAATGTTTCAATTTGGGTTTGCAATTTAGTTTGTTGTTTACGTGTCAGCTCGTAGCTCAAAATTTTATTGAGCCGAACACAGACTCGAAAGTGAGCTGAGACCAGCACACTCCGCGCAATATAGCTCGAATATATATATATATATATAGTTTGGCTACTATGCTATCGATAGCATCAAGTATTTAGTTTTTTACCCTTAGATCAACTCCTTTAATTATTTTTATCTATTAAATTATATTATTTTTTGAACCACCCATTAAACTCAGGGGACCCATTATCATGTGAACTACACATCTTTTAATCCAAATGTTAAAAACTTAATACAACTTAATAGCATCAATGACTTGGTGCTATTAATAACATTCCGGCCCTCTCTCTCTCTTCTACTCTCTCTCTCTCTCTCTCTTTCTCTCTCTCTCTCTCTCTCTCTCTCTCTCTCTTATATAAATGGGCCCGTTTGGTAACGGGATAAAGCAGAACTAGCTATTTCAAGGATAAATATAAATTACGAAACTAGTATAAAAAAACGTTTGGAATGATTCCAGCGATAAGATATTTTGTGTTTGGTATAATAGGAATAAGAAGAATAAAGAGTATTAATTGTTTTAAATGACTTTTTTGCCCTCAAGCTTTATTATGTAATAATGAGGTGAGAGATGATGACTGAAATGAGAGATGATGACTCGGGAGATATGGAAGGGTATTTAAGAAAAAAGCAAGAAGGTGGTTAGGTAGAGTGAGAATAGTAATTCACATTTATTCTAGTTGTACTGGAACAAAATATTCTTGTAGTTTCTGGTGTGTTTGGGATGATAAGAGGGATATTTCCTTATCCTCTAAATAATTCCAATACCAAACGGGCTTGTATAACTACTAAACAATTGGTACTTGTAAGAACCGTTAGATTTATTTTTGACTAATTTTATTTCTCAGATTATTCTATTTCACCAACCACTCACTTAATCTAAGATGCCCACTATCATCCTAACCATTCATTTTTTTTATGTAAGGGCTAAAAATTTACAAGCATTAATGACTTATATTTTTTAAAACATAGAAGCACAATTATTTTCAATCCCTACTTAATTTTATTTTTATTTAATTCATATTCTTTTAACATTTTTTTGGTTGAAGGGATAAAGAAAAAAAAAAAAATTATTTTTTTTAGAAATTATTAAAATAATCCGTTAATAGTGGAGAATAGTTAGTTACACCCATTAGTTGGAACAAACTATTCTCTATCTTATTTGTCTGAATTATAAATAATTATAAAATATAATTAATTAGTATAATTAGTTATTAATAATTAACTAACTAATCATTAATTTATTAAATTAATAAATATTTAAATAATAATTAATTTATTATAATTAACTATTTGATATGCTTATTTAATAATTAACTAAATTTATATTATTTAAATATTTAATATTTAATTTATTTGATTAATTTATTAATTAAAAATATAAATAATTAAATAAATAAATAATTAATATTAACATATTGGCTTATTTTTTTTTTATAGATATTCATTAATTGATAGCATTTTTTATCATCTCATATAATATTTATAATTATTATTTATTAATTTATTAAAATATTATTTATTTAATATTTAAATAATTATTAATTAGATAAATTATTTTCGTTTCAATCATAATTACTGTTATTCCTACTATTCCAACCCAATCAACCAAATATAATTTTTTTATTTTTTAAAATATGTCACAAATACAAAATTAATTTAATTTCTTTCTATTTCAAAAATTATATCTATTTTTAAAATAAATAATATTTTAATATTTATTCCTAACCCTAATTATTCATGTGATGTTGAGGCAACAATTATTCTCTAGTAGCATTATTTTGTTAAGATTGATAGCCGTGTTAATAATTGGAAACACTAAGAAAACGTTTTGGATCACAAATATTTAAAAATTAAAGTGCAAACCCCAAATTGCCCCATTGTAATGTAGCTCATTTTTATTTTATTAATTTTTTTATTTTATTCTTCAGTGATCAATCGACAATAACGAACTGCAAGGCGACACGTGTATGCTAAGGAGCCGAGAGAGAAATGTCCGGATCCGTGCGAGTTTTATGCAGTAGTCGTCTGAGAGATATTGGAACGAGTTTTATGCAAGAATTTAAATGCCGTTGAGATCGTGTCAAAAATTTATCGATATGATATGGTACGGTATATATCGAGTCGTGTCGATGAGTATCGGTTATTAAAAAAAAAAGAAATAATTGTCGGTGTATCCATGAAATCTGAACAAAATATCTGATTTTTACTTTTTTTTTTTTTTTTTTTTTTTTTTTTTCAATATACCCGTCATACCCTTTGTTAAGTTAACTAGGGTTAAATTAGAGTTAAATAATAATCGGAGTTGAAAACTATCAGATATAATTATTTTCTCCCTATCTACCAAAACATTTTCCTTCAGAATTAAAAGTTGGTTATGGTAGAAGAGTATATTTGAAAGGGCAAAATGGTAATTTCACACACGCCAGCTCCAAACGGTACACTATAGAGTTTAACTTCAGAGATATTTTGGAAAGAAGTTGGAACGTAAGAAGGGTAGTTTTAATATTAGCCTTCGAAGAGGGGTAAATCTGAAAACAGAAAATTTTTTAGGAATATATAGAAAATTGCCCTTACAAAATATATGCGTGCCGACACATAATGGCATAAAATATTTAATTTTATTAGCAAAATACATGCGTGCCGACACACTTTATTAAATATTTTAAACTTTATTAAAAAAATTATTTAATAATTTTAAGAAAAAAGAATTTTGAACTGTGCCATCGGCACAAGAGCTGTATCATGTCGGTATCTTGTTGACACGGTAGATACGATCCGTGCCGATGGATACTTAAAACTTTGGTTTTATGTAAAAAATTCTTCATATACATAATAAGCAAGCGATCACAATAATTTTCTTTCTTACGATTTCTAAATTTACAGTTTCATTTCTAGCGTAATTTTCGAACTTTTTAGGAGTAGATTAATCTTAGAACCAGTTCCTTTTTCAAGAAATACAAGATGATTGGGCTCTTTAGACTGAGTCTCCTTCGTCCGTAATTCGAGTGTTTGATTGAGAAGAATTTGATTGAGCCGATTTCTTTTTAATCTGATCGTTTGATTTTATGGCGCATTTTTAAAATCCAATCAAAATTCAATTTTTGATCAGACTAACACGTGATTTAGCTTGGTTTTATTTTACCAATTTGTGATAAGTAATTCTATAGTTTTTTTAAAAAATTACTTTATCATCCTATTTCATATAATATTTTTTTAAAAAAAATAAAAATTAAACCAAAGTAAAATTCTTTAAACTATATAATGGTAAAGTAAAAATAAACTAAAATCATGCGTGGGGTAATTTTAAATTTACCCAAAATTAAAACGTGAAGGAAAATGCCATATTTCAATAAACCCCTCGTATTCCAAAAATGTGAAAGAAACTATTTTTCACTAATTCAACACGGTGCACGTGTGATACATGCAGCATTTACAAATTAAACTAAATTTAAAATATAAATTTAAAGTTAAAATAAATTTTGAACTTAAATAATTATTTGTGGCAGGCTTTTATTTTTTAATTAATTTATTTATAAATTTGATTTGTTTTTAAGTATATTTTTAATTTAGTTATACAGTCAATATTTTTTATATATGTTCCATAAGATACTATTTTTTTCAATATATATTCGAATTTTAAAAATTTAAATTAATGTTTGGATTTAAATTAGATTTATGAATCAAAATTAAAATTAAAATTTGAATTTATTATTTAAATTTAAATAATTATTGATTTGACAGATCAAACCTAATTTATTTTTAATTAGTTATTTTTTTAATGTTTATGAAATATTCTTTAATTTTTTCTTGGTCAGCTAATTCAAATTTTCTACCCGCTTTTATATATATATATATATATATATATATATATATATATATATATATATATATATATATATTATACAGTTTATATGTTTTTAAAAGTACAATTTTTTTTATATTTGTGAATTTTTTATCATTGAATTTGTATTGGGATTAGTGCTTTTGTAAAGTCAACTAAAGAAAGCGAAAAATAAAGTAAAATGTATAAATCCTAATACAAATTGAATGGTAAAAAATTCACAAGTATGGATGAGCTTGTATTTTTAAAAGAATATAAGCTCTACTATATATATATATATATAGAGAGAGGAGAGAGAGGGAGGAGGGAGGAGAGAGAGAGCTAGAGCTAGGCTGGAATAATATTAATAATACCAAGTCATTGGTGCTATTAAGTTTTTAACCGTTGAATTAAAAGATTTGTGGTTGAGATGATTGTGGGCCCCTTGGGTTTAATGGGTGGTTGGGGAAATAGTAAAATCTAACGGATAAAACTAATTAAAGGGCTTGATCTAAGGGTAGAAAACTTGATAGATACAAAAACTTAGTACTATTAATAGTATAGTAGCCGGACTATATATATAGCTGGATTTTACTATTTCTCCAACCACCCATTAAACCCAAGGGGCCATTATCATCTCAACCACACATTTTTTAATTCAACGATTAAAAACTTAATAGCACCAATGACTTGGTATTATTAATATTATTCCAGTCTAGCTCTAGCTCTAGCTCTCTCTCTCTCTCTCTCTCTCTCTCTCTCTATTTATATATATATATATATATATATATATATATATATATATATATATATATATATATATATATAGTCCGACTATTATGCTATAAATAGCACCAAGTATTTGGTGCTATCAAGTTTTCTACCCTTAAATCAACCCATTTGATTATTTTCACCTGTTAGATTTTACTATTTTTCCAACCATCCATTAAACCCAAGGGGCCCACTATCATCTCAAACACATATCTTTTAATTTAATAGTTAAAAACTTAATAGTACCAATGACTTGGTGCTATTAATAGCATTCCTGCCTAGCTAGCTCTACTCTCTCTCTCTCTCTCTCTTCTCTCTCTCTCTCTCTCTCTCTCTCTATATCTATATATATATATATATATATATATATAATATATATATATATATATGAGTCTGGCTAGAATACTATCAATAACACCAAGCAATTAGTGCTATCAAGTTTTCAGCCGTTAGATGAAAAGATATGCGGTTGAGATTATAGTGGTTCCCTAAGATTTTTACTATTCAACAAACCACCTAGTAAACCCTAGGGGACCACTATCATCTTAACCACACATTCTTTAATCCAACGGCTAAAAACTTGATAGCACCAATGGCTTGGTGCTATCGATAGTATTCCAGCCTAATTATATATATATATATATATATATATATATATATATATATATATATATATATATATATATATATATATATATAGGGTCCGACTACTATACTCTTATGAATAAAATTTCTTCGTACTCATAAGTTTTTATTTCTTGGATGAAGAAATGCGCGGATAGAATTATAGTAGTTCCTAGGATTTATACTATTTCACCAACAACCTAGTAAATCGTAGGGGGCCCACTATCATCCTAACCGCACATTCCTTCATCCAAGGGTGAAAAAATTATGAGTACAAAAGGGTTTATACTCATAAGAGTATAGTAACCCTACAGTATATATATATATATATATATATATATAAGGAATGCTAGATGTACACCCACCCGCACCCATTTAAGGGTGAGGGTGTCTTTTATGGGTCACTTGAGGTGACCCCTCATCACACCCCACCCTTAGATGGGTGGGGGTGTGAGATGTACACCTCTTTGGGGTGTACATTTAGTATATATATATATATATATATATATATATATATATATATATATATATATATATATATATATATATATATAAAACAGGCCGGGGCGGGGTCGTGAGCCCAACACGATTACTGTAGCACCGTGCTGGGCCAGCCCGTTTCGATTATTCAGATCGTACTGTGCTATCCTTTCAAGGCTCGTCGGCCCGACACGGCACGACTCGTGGTCGGCCAAGGCCGTGCAGGGCTGAGGTGTAGGCTTGTGGCCCCACACGGCTCGACGCGTGCCAGCCTACCCACGACCCGAACCCCAAGGCCCAAGACAACTTGCCTTGGGCTTGGGGTCAACTCATGGGGAGAAGAGCTCTCGGCCCTTCTCCCCACGAGCTCTCATCTCAAGGTTTGCATGACAGACTTTGAAAAATGTGATTTTGATCTAATAAATCAAAATTTTATAATTTATTGGACCAAAAATATTTTTCAAAAATATTTTTTAAAATAAAAATTTATAATATATTTTTTTTTAAATTTAAAAATTTATTATTTTATAATTATTTTTATAAATTTTATATTTTTTATCAAAATATAAAATTAAATAAAAATAATTTATTATTTATATTTTTAAATTTTTATATATTTTTTAAAAAAATTTAAAAATAAAAATTTTAAGAGATCAGCCCGTAGCACGGTCCGTGTCTTTCGGGCTGTGCTGGGCCGGATGCTTAGTAGCTCCAGCCCGAGGGCCCGGATTTGGATCTAAGCCGGGCCAGCCCCTAACCCGTTTCGGCACGAAAAATAGGGCCCACATTACACACACAAGAGTCTAATCAATAAACTTTTAGAGCAATATTACGCGTACACTCTAAAAGATGTGTATATTCTACATTTCACCCAACTAAGGATAGAGTGGCTTTCAAGAGGTTACTTTACAATTTGTCCTCACCATATTCCTATCCCTTGGATGGATAGGATATGAAATATATACTCCAAATAGAGTGTCCAAGTAACATTTTCATCGAAAAACAAAAAACCTAATATTAAAAAATTATTAAATTAAATTTTTAAATAATTCTAATAATATAAATCATACTAACAGAGTCGACTATCGTAGTATTCCAAATAACTTACAAGCACTAAATCTCTCTCTCTCTCTCTCTCTCTCTATATATATATAGAGAGAGAGAGAGAGGAGGAGAGAGAGAGAGAGAGAGAGATAAATAATGAAAATTTACAATTTAGCGCGCTTCAGCTGAAACAACCAACAACTGAGTTGACAACAATTTAATCTTCATCGGCAGCAAAATCGGGCTCAGGAGGCTTCTGCAGCGCGACCAGCCCCTTCACACTCTTACTTCGAGTCCTATGAACCCCTCTTAGAGCATTCGTCGCAAACCGCGAAGCGTAGATGGTCGCGGCGAGACTCGATGAGCCGTTGTCAAACTGATCGGCATCATCACCGTCGTCGTAGTCATCGAACCCTGCCGCCATCTCTTCTCTGCGGCGGAGCTCCGCCAACTTCCTCTTTGAATACCGCCGCCATGCCGCCTGTATAAAGCAGGCTGCCCACGTCCTCCACTGCTGCGAATAAAATCTGAACGTGTGCTGCACCTGCCTACTGTGAAGCCGCCTGAACTGGCTGGCCACGAATTTTAGCTCATCTGCCCTCAGTGCGAAAGCTTCGACTTCTGTCAGGGCTTTCACGGTTCTTGTAGACGACGGCAGATTGCTCCCGGCTTTGGGATCCAGGGCCCAGGTGAGCAGCTCCTCACCGCAGAAATCACCCTCTTTTAGTAAGCCGCGGTTGAAGAACCCACTCCTCCCGCCGTCGGTGGTCACGCTCTCCAGGCGACCGCGGATAATGAAGAGCATCTCGTCGACGGGATCGCCTTCCCGCACAATGTACGTGTTTTCCGTGCACAAGCTCGGCTTCAGCCGCTCGCATATTGCGTCGAGCAATCGCTCGTCCATGTTTGCGAAAAGAGGAACCTGCGAAGACAAGGAAAAACAGAGCATTTAGTTGAAACAACCGTATTCTGCGTTAGCGGAGTTTAGTTACAATTGAGTATCAAAATTTTGAAATAGAGAGCTCAATCAGATGGCTGTTGTATTAAAAACTTCTTGCTACAGTAGTTTCTATAGTCCTTTTCTATTGCTGTATGAAGATACAAAGCACCAAAATATTATCCTATTTGATTCCTCATATGCTCAGATCTTATCCTATTACATTCGTCCGTCAAATACATTATAAGATTGCGAGATAAGCAGCTTGTTAAATTCTTGCTTGGGACGCGAAAGCTCTTCCGCTGTAACAATTGAAAAGTCGGGGGGCAAACTGAAACAACCTAAGAGGATTGGGAGTCCCCGGTGCAGTTTACCCTGACACTAAATACCAACACTAGAAGTCGTAAAGAAGCATTCGGAAAGAGGAGATACAAAAAAAGAAACATCACATACCCTTCTGACCAAACCTAAGCAGAGATGGCGCTTGATGTCCCTCCTCAGGTCGTTGGGTAGGCTCTGAACCAAGCTTTCTTCATCTACTCCTCGCGTCTCCAACCACTTGTATTGGTCGTACCGCCTAACACGCTCCCTAAGATCTTGCGGCAGCAAGCGGTGATGCATCCACTGTTCAGAGTCCCGCCTTTTCACTCTCATCTCCTCAAGTCGTAATGTGAGTGATTGAAGATACGTCTATAGAAATTTATTAACAAAGGTGGTCAGGCTCCGATATATGAAAAAAATCAAAGATTGCAGAGGCGTGTTCTTTGTCAAAAATAGGTAAGTATAATTTAACCCAAAAGAGACGGAAAAGGAAGCAACTTTACCTGCATGTTTCCAATGAGGAGGGCAAAAAGAATAAGTCCGAGAATTGCCAGAGATATTGAAAAGATGACCTCTCCAGGAAAAGTGCTTGTTTGGAGCCCTTGGCCAAGGGTACTGTTGCATGGACATAACAAAGGTTCCATAAAATTAGCAAACTTCGCTGCACGTCTGCACCACTAATCTTAGACATACATTAAGGCAAATTTGTGCATTTTGGTTCGAATTATCCTACCGATTATAGTCAATTATGCCAAAATTACTGCGTTTAGTTCATTCGATTTATAATCTAGCCGATAATTTAGCATTACAAATTATGCAGAATTGTTCCGAAAATATTACTAAGAAGAGAGATGAGTGTCTCGTATTACTATGGCGGATTATCTTGGATATTATGTAAAATTACAAGTTTACCCCTCTAACCTCCCCCGGGCAAAATCCTTTCAATACGTCATTTTTAAAAATTTGAATCGTCAAATTTTAAAATTTAAAATTTAAATTTAAAATTTAAAATTTAAATTTAAATTTTCAATTTTCAATTTAGATTTTCAATTTCAAATTTCAAATTTCGAATTTTAAATTTTAAATTTTAAATTTTAAATTTAGATTTTAAAATTTTAAAATTTAAATTTATACTTATCTTTAAATTTTTAAATTTTTAAATTAAATTTCAAATTTATATTGTAAATTAAAATATTAAATTTTATATTTTTATCAGATTTTAAATTTTAAATTTTAAATTTTAAATTCAAGTGTAAATTATATTAAAGTTATAGTTTAGTAAAAAATTATATTAAATTTGACCACACGAGCAATTTTGGAATAGACTATACTTTATTATAAGAATTATTAAATTTTATAAAATGAACCAAATACAGTAATTCTATATATTATACTGTAATCCAATATTATATTACTGCATTAAACCAAACGCGGTAATGCAGGATTAGAAATAATCTGATTCAGAAATTCCAGGGACCTGGTTATGTCAAAATGACTTGTAATACTACATAATGCGAATCAAACGTGCCCTTAATAAGTGCAATACTTATCAGCGTGATCGTTTCAAGGTCTAATTATTACTACTCATAGTGTTTAAATGAGTATATGATGAATTAGATTTGATAGTTAGTTTTATAAGAGGTAATAAAGCTAGTAATACTGTATGACTGTAAGACACGACTAGCAAATAACAAACTGGTGGGCCCAAATCAAAGCCCAAAATGCTAAGCCCAGTTATATTATAGTGTCCATGTAAGTATAAACCCAAGAGACAAAGGAATCAACATCTGATGTATTGGGGGCGTCAGATCCCAGAGTTTGGCTGACGTCCTCTCAGGAAACATGCACACACACAGCAGCCCAAAATCACCAGGCGATGTGAGACTCATCTTGCTAGCCCTGCATCTAGACCCAGGCTCAGCCGAGAGCACATAAGGCATTTTGGCTTGGTTTGGGCCCAATGAGTTATTATTGCTAGTGGGTCAGGTCGTTATAATTTGCATTTTATGCAGAAGCCAATATTACCAGAAGAGGAAGTGTCTCGTATTCTCGGCGGAGCCTTGGTCTAGATGACAGGTTTACCCCTCTAACCTCCCCTGGTGATCTTCAATACTCTTTTTTGTGTTGTCAAACGAAAATTTAAAATTTAAACATTTAGATTTTCAATTTCAAATAGTCCACATTTTAAATATTAAATTAAATTTTAAATTAGATTTTAAATTTTAAAATTTAAATATAATCTTTAAATTTTTAACATTTTTAAATTTATATTGTAAATTAAAACAAGTTATTTTTTATAGTATATTTAAAATTTAAATTTTAAATCATTAAAGAGTTTAGTAAAAAATTATAAAATTTGACAAGTTTTGGAATAGACTATACTTTATTATAAGAATTATTAAATTTTTCACATGAACCTACAGTAATCTATATATTATGTGTGTGTTTTGCTGACGAAACGTCAGGATTAAACAGGGAGGATTATGTGACATACTACATAATGCCAATCAAACGTGCCCTTGTAAGTGCAATACATAATCAGCTGATCGTTTAATTATTACTACCTCATAGAGTGTTTAAATGAGTATATGATGAATTAGATTTGATAGTTAGTTTTATAAGAGGTAATAAAGATAGTAATACTGTTATGAGATTATGCGATTCTCTTGCTTAAAGTACATTACAATATTATTGCCATATAATAGTCTAACAAATGAGCTTAACCATTCTATTGAAAGATACAAAAGTAAAATGAGCAGCCTTACCTTAGGTTCTGCAAACCCCACCACAAACAAAAACAAAGTTTGGAGACAAACTTCTTCGATGCAACAACTCCAGAAGCCAAGGCATTTTGGTAGATTCCAAAATTAAAAGGTGGATGCTCCCCATCCACTGTACATTGTTTCTGGATAATTTCACTGCTCACATTACTCCATCTGTCATAACCTTGTAGAAACTGATTGCCGCAATACAGGTAACCCCGATCACATACATCAGAAGTTTTACAAGCGAAATGCCAGCAATCATCTACACGCTCCAGAGATAACAAGTACCAGAATGCGCCAACTATCTGAAAGAACAGAAAAAAAAAAAAAAAAAAAAACTAATAACAATGAGGAAACTATAGTATAAAACTCGTTCCTAGGATCAGTATAAAGATAATGTAAAAAGGGAAATTTTTTCTTGGATCTAGCGTTTATCCTCATGGGTGATTGAACGACTAGTATTCTGCTTGCATCTGAGCAAGATTATATATCGATATTTGAGGTCAAACCAGATAAAATGTAAAATAGTATCTGAACACAATTGAGTATTCCATCCAATGGTCTATGCTGAAAACAAAGATAAGTAAGCGAAATATCTGATTATCTCCATTCAAACAGCTCTACACATAATATCATAATTGATCAAAATATGACAGTTGGTTCCATCTTGTTCATCAGATTACTACACCTCACAAGGTAAATTATATTCAACCACAAATGATAGAACCATAACCCACTAGAAATAAATTGTCAAGAAAAAGGAAGTGTACAAGCCCATTTTAATATAATTTCGCTTCAATCAGAAGATAATCTTTTTAGTTTTAAGTATAACTCGACAAATTTTCTAATATTGCACTTACATGACTAGCAAGCATATACCACAGCAGATAGTATGCAGCACCAGCCCAAGCAGTTTCAGCAAATACACCAGCAGTCCTTTTCAGCTCCGACGTCAATGGTAATATTCGGAAGAATCTGGGGAAGTACTGAACAAAGACAATAAAGAGCAATGAATTCTTTGTTTCTAAAACATCTGACCCTGTTGATCTGTGAAGAAATCCCCAGATAACCACCTGAAAGTGATTGCAGAAGCAAAATTAACGTACCAGAAGAAATTAGTAAGTAGAACACAAATCAAGTCTTTAACTAGATATATCAGAAACACAAGTAATACTGGTTAAGCAAATTATGCTGAACTGTCATAGAGGCTGATGTCTTTAGCATTACAAATATGTCATTTGCTATTGTCATGTACAATGGACAGGGTATGACAAATACACATGAAAATGAATCTTTTTTTTTTTTTTTGACTTTCCCTTCCCATGAGCCATCACACATGATTTGCATACATTAAAAGGCATGCATAATGCAGAACGCAACTACGCCATCCGACAGCTTAGATGGGTACCAGAAATTGAGAAGACTCTCTCACCCTTTAGTTCCACTCGAAACTGCCCACCAGCTTGCTGGAAGTACACAAACTGTCCTTAATGTCATTTTAGATATTCAAATAACATGGCGATAATCATGCAGCTAGGTTATGTTTTCAACCAAGGCAGATAAACTCATGAAATGGAAAAAAAAAAAAAAAAAAAAAGTTACACAAGCTAACTCTTCAAAAATTTTCACTAACGCTAATCATTTTGAGTCAACTAATGTGGTAAGCCACTCCATACAGTTTGATGAGTTCACATGTTAAAGGCGCCAAATGTAGGTTAGGAAATAAGTAACTAATAGGAGTGTACAATTATTATATGTGCGCCCCAAATTTGGATGGAGGTTATGTTCAAAACAAATAAAAGAAACAAGTTAACTTGCAAATTCTTGAAACCTGTGGAAGCGGCAGCACTGCAAAGAAGTCGATGACGAAATAGCGAGTCAGGTACCGCTGAGCTATCTGCGAAGGATCAATCACGAGTTCACCTCTGCCAAAAACTCTAGATGACGGAGCAATATAGGCTGTGCGAAACTGAAGAGCCATGCGGAGAAGGTAGAAAGCATCAATCAGGGTCCGCACTGTGGTTGATGTGATAGCTAATTTTCGGTCTATACCAATGCAATTTGAGTCACTATCAATGACTGGAAGATAGAAAAACAAGGGATCCACTGAAACAGCAAGGATGCATGATATCACGAATAGCCTATTCATTCTCAAAAGAAACTTGTCTTGAGGATCGAATATTTTCTTCTCTTGAACCTTAAGATCTTCTTGGAAAACTGCCTTAGAAACACCAATCCGAAGAGACCGGCCTAGTGATATAAGTCCCTCAGAACCTTTCATCATACCTCTACTGAAGGATTTTGATGGGTTCTTTGATCCACGACCAAATCCATCAATATGGAAGCCACACTTGTTCATTCTGCTAGCATCGGATGCAAAGGATAGCCTTGGGCTTGACTCTTCCAACCTAGAAAATAGATACAGGATAAACTGTCATACTTATTTCATGAAGAAAATAAAAATTGTGTCCAGCATATGTACTAGTCAGCAAGATTTCCAAACATGATGGTTGACAGGGAAGTAAAACCAAATCAAACAATAGTACAAGACTTTCAACTAACATGAGTAAATAATGCAAATTAGAGGCAAATAGCTGGTTCCCATGAACAAAAGAGTTTGCACATAAATTTTAAACATGATTCTCTCTGTTGCAGTGTCCTTCCTTTACCCTCTTTATGATCAAATTTTAGGTTCAGATGAGACATGGAAAGCCGTATTAAGTACCAACAGTTCATGCTAGAGTCAAACCCTCGTAAAGACCGCTCAATCAATATATCAAAAAAATGTGGCTCTAATGTCAGGTTAAAAGTCATCAGTAAATAACACTTCCATCTAAAGCGAAACAAACGCATGGCGAAAAATAGTCAACACATTGAGTTCACCATTCTCTAACAGAGTGACCTATTAAATAATTTTGCAATCCTTTCCGATAAAAATGAAAACACCTTATCACACAAGAAGAGCAAGTTTCATAATGGCATGCTGCCAAACACAAGTTAAAAACAAAAGGTGATAAACGAGCAGCACGGCAATGTGCACTACACACTCAGATATAAGGCAAATGAATGAGATGTGCATACTAAGAATTGTTGAGTCAAACCATTAGAAAGGAGCAAAATAATCCTCGCAAGAAGCAAAGCACAGTTAAAAATTATGTAAAATGAGCCTTTAAAGCTCCCATCAAGAGGGAAACTGGTGCTCTTTGGGGGGACTACGTTTTCTAACCATACAAACGCACTGACAAACATAAGAGAGCACAAATACATTTAAGCGTGCACATGCCGCAATGAATATGACAATGCAAAAGTGGTTTACACTATAAAATATGTTTTTTTTGTAGAATCTCAAGCACAAAAATGAAAATCAAACAAAAGTGAAGTATACCAAATTAACAATAAGTCGGAAGTCTAGAAAATTTTTGGATTCGTACAGTAAATTATTGCTCCATCGTGATTGGAAACAAAAAACCATGATGCTTACATTAGGAGATTGCCACTCACATAGCAAGAGTAAATGTGGGGGAATAAATTGAAATGAGCCAAGGTAGTACTCAGGAGTATTCATTTTTTATTTTTTTGAGAAGCCTTTCAGTGACGGCATAAATGGAGCCACAAGCATAAGAATGAGCAGAGACCACTGATAATAAAAGCTCTACAAGGTAATCCAACATTTCAATACCAAAGTTAACATTATATGTATCTGGAAGGCCTAGCTACATAAACAACATCAATAAATTATCGTCAAGCAGTTGTCGAATGATTGGTAGGAAATTTCACAAAAGGTGTCTGGCCACTGAATAAGCACACCTTACAAATTTCTCTTTCTGGCCATCCATATATTGGGACTTGTAACCACAACTTAACATCTTGAACTATTTATGCATCACGAAGACAGAAAACTGCTAATTACCACGATGTCACCATCATAAGAGTATTCCAGACAAAGATCAAGCTTAGTCAGTAGTATGCTCAACTCCAATGTCCTTCTAAGCAAGACACCTGCATGATAAAGAGTATCCACACAAAAATAGAAATGTCAATATTAGTGGGATAACTTTCACAACTTAGGAATTAAAAAATAGACATAACAAAATGCCAATAGGTTATCTACCTTTACATTTCCACTAGCAACTTGACAAAGCAGTCTCACCTACATCCAGTGACGAACAATACTAAAACCAAACTTTATGCGCAAAATGTTGCATGATGCCATGATCATGCAATTAAAGCTTGTCGTAGAGAAGGTCAAATCTGCGAGTATAGAACGATTGCAGAATAAGTAAAATTAGACTTGATCCAAAAGTCAAAAACAGCGGAACTTTAGCATTGAGGGAACTATCGCAGGCTGAATCTCAATATCCCCGAAGATGTTGAGCATTTCATATAGGGCTGATGTTTGTATAAATTACCACACATAAATACAGTTGTCCTCAAGAACCTGTTGATGACAGACCTCATCACAAGTAATTGCCAATTGCAGTATACTTTTGGATATGCTGCCAGGACTATAACGAGCTAAATTTCCTAGCTAAAGAGTTTAGATTCATAAACTATTTTTTTTTTGAGAGAAAGGTAGCATGCTACCCGCTTCATTTATTTTTGAAATAAACTTAGCTGGAAATGTGAAGCAACTAGGCTTCGAACTCGAGTCTCGAGTATCAACCACCAAACCCTTTGCCACTTACGTTAGGGCCAATTGATTAGATTCATAAACTATTGTAACCAGAAGTCAAATGTTTTCATTTATAAAAAAAAAAAAAAAAAACGGTTATAAGTAACCAAAAGAGACAATGTGTATCTTAAAAGGAAGAAGAACAAAAGCCTTTTGACTAAATTAAATTAGACTTTTACATCATATACTTTTCCCAATGACTTTTCTTTTTTTCTGGCCTATAATCTCTTAATATTTTCTTGTTGTTTCTACAATAGCAAATTCAGTATTTAAAAAAGAAGAAGTTAAAGGTAGTCTATTTATCATAAAAAAAGATCTCAAAGGCATAAGAAATAACATTTAGCCCTAGTTCGGTAATATAGTGGCTAAAAGCATCATTATTGTACTATAAAAGGGCCAAAAAATTTAGAAGTTCTTTCAATCCTCCCTTCTTTTGCACTATAAAATTGCGGTTGAATTTGCCACCGGAGAAGCATACGGTAGCGGTTGCGACCACAATTTTAAAGCATCGGAGAAGAGAAGTTTGTAAGCATTTTTTATTTTTTTATGTCTTTTCTAGTATAAAAATAGTGCTCTTAGCCACCACATTACCGAACTAGGCTCCATTTTTTTATTGGCTTTTCCATAATCAGAACTTACAATCTTCTCTCTGATATATCAACAACTTGTTCTCTCCAGCAGCACAAAAATTGCAGATCACAAAAATGGAGCTTTTTCAAAAATGACAGTCAATAATGCTACAAAAAAAAAATAAAAATAAATAAATAAATCAAATCCAATGTCCTTTAAAGAGCCGTTCTGCACGACAAAGAAATTAAAATATTTCAGAGAGAGGTTCTAAAATCAAGATACATACACCAAATCAAGCGCCACCGCATTGTATATATACCAAACAGATTATAATATAGTAGGCAACTTTATATGGACAACATTTTACAATGCATCATGCCATGCTAGGAGTCATCATTGGGTTTCACCAAATCCCCCCCTAATTTACGAAAATCCAAAGAACTTACGCAAAGAAATTGTTTGAACTTAGATTTGAACCATAACAACATGAAACTCAAATCTACGAACGAAGCAATTGACTACAAACAACGCAACAAAGCATTCCAGCGGAGATTTCGGTTGATTTCACAGGTGTAATGGTTGTTTGCATCAACTAGGGTAAACGATGGCATTACCTGAGAATCGGGAGGGGGCAATGGGGGGATCAACGACGACGACGGGAGAGGAGGGGGACCCTTCTTCGTCACCTTTTGCCCTCAATCAATGCGAGCATTACTCGTCGAAACCCTAACCCTAGATCTCCGAGAGGGGGAAGAGAGAGAGGTGGGAGGAGGAGGATGATGATGCGGAGGATTCGGTGGAAATGGAAAGGAACGGTCGGGGGAGTTACGCGCAGGGCAACAATGTTTCGATTCGCAAAAATACCCCCTTAACCTTTAACCACGTTCAAATTTACCCCCTAATTTTTTTATTTTTTTATTTTTTTTTTTTTTTTTTTTGTGGGGGTGGGGGACTCTTGAACAATTATTAATTTTTTTATTTATCTTTTTTTAAAAAAATAATATTAAATATATTTTTAGAGTTAAATTTTTGTTAGTGAGCGATTATTATTATCTCTATAAAATTATTATTTTATTTATTTAAATATATTTTTTTACCGTAATTAATTTTTCTTATTTTTTTTTGAAGTTAGGAACAATAAAAATATTTTATTTTTTTGCCTTTTATTTATTCTGAAGTTATGAGCAAAATAGGTGTTATAATTTTTTTTTAATTCTGATAAAAATTTAATTTGAGATAATTTAACGGGCACTAATAGTAGTGATATTTAAAAAAAACAGAGGAATATATGAAAGATATATTTGAAAAAAAAAATAAAATATTGAAGGTATTGTTATATCATAATTTTATTACAGTAAATATTGTTTTGGGTGCTATTCATCATAGGGCTCTTTTAATATAGAGATGTCTTAGAAGCAATACAAAGTAATATGGAATGAGAATTCGGCAATAGGAGAAATAACACTCTACAAGAAAAGACTTCCACTCCAAATCAAGTCCATATCAAATAATTATATAAGAATTAATTTTATATAATTTTTTGTAAATATATCGAATAACGCTGATATATTTTTACAAAATTTAAATTTTATATTTATTTTTTATAAATTTTAAATTATTCATATATGTTCCTATTGTCAATGTTCGGTAGAAAAATATAGTTAATTAGTAAAGTAAATTTACTATTTACTTTTTCAGATATTTTTATATTATTTTAATAATTAAAATTTTTGAAAAAATATATTTGAAAGGATAAAATTGACATTTCATATATATTATATGCTAAAAAATAAATAGTATAGTAACGGTAATAAACCAGAGGAATATATATGAACAATTTAGAATTTTTGAAGGAACAAATATAAAAAGTTAAACTTTATATGAATATATATATTTGCTATTCGATATATATAGGCTAAATTACATAAAACTCTTCTATAATATACCTTTTTTTTACTTTGTCTTTCTGTTTTTCAAAAGCTTATATTTTGCCCCCTCGTAATTCTGGAATTGTGCATTTACACTTCCGCCGTCAGCATTCCGTTAGTGAGTCGTCAATTTCTTAGATAATATACTGAAAATACCCTTCAACCCCTTCAACCCATTCTTCTCCCGATCGCTCCGAGGCCGAGTGCTACCGCCGCCATCATCGTCGTCGGGAGCCCCTAGCGATCGCCGGCGCAGTCGCCGCTCGGGCCCGCGCGGCTAGGCGCGGCAACACGCAGCGACGGGCGCTCGCTCCTGGCGTAGGGCACGCTTAATCCTCGAGCAGCATTCCATTTGCCCAGGGCGGCGGCGCGGCTCCCATGCGCGGCGCATGTGTGCGGGTGCCCCTGTGCGCGATGCAGCAAGCAAGGCCCGCCCTGATCTGCTTCCCTCCTGCTCCGGCTTCAACGGCGGCGACGACGTGGAGAAAAGAACTAGGATTTCGTTTTGCCTTCACGTTGAGGGAGGAAGAAGATGGGTTAGAAGGAGTGCATTATTATTATTTCGCATGTTCTATTAATCCCGTTATTTTCTAAAAATAATTTTATAATTACGAGGGGGCAAAATATAAGTTTTTGAAAAACAGGAAATAAAATAAAAAAGCGATATATTATATAAGAGTTTTTTATAATTTAGTCTATTTATAAAGAGCGATATGAAATTAAGCTATTATATAATGAAAAATACCATTAATACATGATAACACATATATTGTATTATTTCTACAAATATTGCACTATGGTATTGTGCCATTTGTACTTGTGTTTGCACCATCTATATTTTTATTATATTAATTATAGGGATATTTCACTCCATTTTTACTAATTATTTTTAGTTTTTTATTTTTTTTATGTTAAATGAGGATTTACATCTCCGAAAAAAAATATATATATATATAATTATAACTTTTCAGTTTTTTTTTTTTAAAAAAAAAATTGATATTTTCTTTCATGCTAAATTTAAAATGAAAAAAAAAAAAAAATGAAAGCTCGATCTGATCTCGGAAAAAAAAGGATATATAAAAAGTTGACATTTTTTTAAATACTAAAATTTATGGAGATTTTAAATTATGAACTATATTGCACCGTTTGCTAGCAACGTATTATCAAATAGTGTAACATATTTTATAATCCTACAATAATTTATCAAATATTGTAAATATTTTCTAATTATATAAAATAACTTATCAATAACTTTTCAAATAGTGTAATATTTTTATTTATTTAATATAAAAAAAAGAAGAGGACACTAGGCTTGTTTGGTTCAGTGTAGAAAATAGTGCAATTGTACTAGTACTATACTATTTAAAAAAGTTAGAAGATTTAATAATTAGTTCATATAAATTATGTCTGTAATTAGAGATTATTTGGCTAATATTTGTCTAAAAAATACTGTAAAATATTATAAATTAATAGAAGTTTAATTTCATACAACTCTATGTAAACATATCGAATATCATATATATCTTTATAAAGTTTAATTTTTTATATTTATTTTTTTAGAAATCTTAAGTTGTTCATATATATTCCTACCGTTTAGAAAAATATAGTTAATTATATATATTAAATATTTAATCTTGATTAATGAGTGAGACAAATTTATATTTTTATCCATTCGGATATTATACTTAACCATAGGCATATTTTTTAATCGTTAGAATTTTTGAAATGATATATTTATAAGGATAAAATTAATATTTTATTTTTATTGAGTTAAAAAATAAACAGTAAACTAACGGTAACAAAATCAGAGAGACATATATGAACAACTTTTAAAAAAATAAATATGAAAAGTTAAATTTTGTGAGGGATATATCTGTTATTCAATATATTTATAAATGGCTGTATGAAATTAACCCATTAATAAAATACTAAAAAAATATTATATAGAATATTTTCTTAATGAAATATTTTTAAGATATCTAGTTAAAAATATACAAGCCTCATTAAAAATTTTTTACTTAATTCATTTTTTTTTTTTTTTTACTTTCAGAATTATTTTTTTAAGATGTTAAACATAAAAACAGTCCCAATATGCATGATAAATAAGTAAATTTATATTTATTAAAATTTTGTCCAATAAAAAAATTTAAAATAATTTAATTTAATGAAATTTATTAATAAACTTTATAAAATTCTAAATTTAATTAACTAAAATCATTCCATTTTAAAGTACAAAAAATTAATGAAGTATATATCAATTACAAGACTAAAGTTGAGGGGTGATTTACAATGACCTATAGTTAAGGAGGTCTCAAAATATAATTTTTTCTCTTGGATTCAAGTAACTTTATTGGTTTAAATTGAAAATTTTACTAAATATATATTGTGACTCTTTGATTCAAGTGACTTTATCAATTTAAATTAATTAATATTTTCTAAATTTATTCATAATTCTATTCAAATTTGATAATTTAAACTAGTTTTAATATAAAAAAATAAATACCCACTACAACAAAATTAAGTTATAGGGACACATATTTGTGACACTTTTGTATAAGTGTTCTATCTATATTCCATCTATATCCAAAATTAGATTATTGGGACACATTTTTGGGACACATTAAAAAAATGTGTCGCTATACACCCTAGCGACGGCACATATAGCAACACTTATAATAAGTGTCGGTATATTTATCAGCGATAATATTTTTTAGATTTTAGAAATACTTAAAAGTGTCGCTATAGTCTAATTTTATTATAGTGACCTCACTAAGCCAATAAATTAATTTATTTTCTTGTTTTTCATATTTTTTTAAGAGATGTTTTATGTTTCTATTAGGGACAAAGTAGAATAATGGTAATAGATTGGAAGCTCCCATCTTGGATTGCTCTCTACTGCACAATTTGCAGCCCAAAGTGGAAAAGCCCAATGGGCCTTTCCCTCCCAAACAGTTTATTATTAGCCGCAGAAGTGCGATTTGAATCTGATAAAACTTCAGTGGGGAGCTCGAACTTGGGGTAAAAGTGGTTAGGATAAACTCCGATTGAATCTGATACCGGATTCGATAGAATGCGAATATAATTGTCACAATCCAGCATTCGACACTGTGCAAACTAAGTTCTACGAATCGGTTGACCAGGTCAAAGCATTGACTGGATCAAAATTGTGGATCGACTCCTTGAATGACCCTCGCGTGCGCCAAGGCCAAGCGATTCGACTGAGGACGAATCATGTGTAAACGAATTGAACTCGAAAAGTTAAAAACTAATTCGACTGAAACTGAAACCAAACTAATTATCTTTTATTCATTTCGAGAAACATTACATGATATTATAAAGAAATTTAACAACTATACTAGACTAAAGCAGAAGGTAAACTATAAGTTACGAACTAATCCTAGAAAAACAAAAAGAGCTAAAAATTGAAAGAAAATTAAAAGGTTGTGGTTTTATGTTAGAAAAAGAATTTTATTGTAGGCATTCTTTTACTATTTATAGTGGTATATCGGTTATTGGACAGTTTGCGGCATGGAGAGTATTTTGGCCACGTTCCTTGGGTAGAGGGATGTACTCTGGCCGATTTTTGGCTGGCTATGAAACCGCTCTCCATTTTTTCAATCGCTCCTACTTTTACTTATATCTTGTTCAACTTTGGGTATATCTTTCTCGGTAGCGCACTATATGTCATCTCTCTATTTGTTCATATAAGTTAAGCGCATGAACCAGGTTGACCACCAACTGACGTTTTTTTTCTGCACCAACAAACACATATTCGTATCTGAATTAGTATTTGAAAAATATATAAATATATGAATGTGAATTTGGTTTAATTCTTACAAAAATCTAATCGTATTCTACCGTTTTCACTCCTAAGAGATAAATGAGATGTTAATATATATATATATTGTAAGGGGACAAAATAGTTTTTTATTATATTTTTCATTTATTTTACTATAATTTTTATATTAAAATTGCATTTATATTTATTAAAATATTAAATTTTATTGAATAAAATATAAGTATATGAAATTTGAATATGATTGTGAACCTTTAGTTGAACTGTTTGTTTTACTAATATATATGCATATTAGTAAATATTATTATTTGAATAATATTCGAATACAAATTCAACTTATATTTGAATATGAATTCGTTTTAAACAGATATGATAACAAAAATTTAGTATCCGACACATATCCGCATCCGAAAAAAAATATAGATGCAGATATGAAATATGGTTTTGTTAAAAATCTGACTGTATTCATCCTTAGGAGCCCCCCAATAACATCTCGTTTGGAAGCTTACGATCTGCTGCCCCATGTTATTTTTTGTCTTCATCAAATTATTCATCCAATTTTTTTAAAAAAATTTTAATTTTTTTTATAATTTATAAATATAAATAAAAATAATATGTGACGACGGATTAAAATTTCTTATTGAGACATCGTTGGACAGCTTTTCACTGATTTTTTTTTCCATTTGAATTTGTAGAAGCCCGGCCAAATTAAGACACAGCTTGAGATGGTTCTGGAGTTCATTCAACTTTAACAGTTTTTGGCCAAGAGGAAGAAGAAAGAGAACAAGAACCACAAGAAATAAAGGAGAAGCAACTTATCACCATTAGAGGTGGTTTGGAGCTTTTTATTTTTAATTATTTAAGAACAAGAACAAGAACAAGAACAATAAGATATAGAAGAAGAAAAATCATGCATATTTATTTACACTATTTGTACTAGAATTATACTATTTATGCGTATGTTCCATCATTTATATATAAAAAAAATATATATATTATTTATACTTGCTTTGTAGTACTATTTTACAAAACTTGCATTATTTAAGTTTTTTACTTATAATTTTAAGTTTTTTATTTTTATATTTTATGAATATTTTGTTTCTTGAAAAGTATATATATATATATATATATATATATATATATATATATATATATATATATATATATATATATATATATATATAGTAGAATTTATATACTCTCAAAAGCACAAGGTAAAATATACTTGTGAATTTTTTTTTAAATTAAATTTGTATTGAGATTTGTGCATTTGTAAAGTCAACGAAAGAGAGAAAAAGAAAAAGTAAATAGCACAAATCCCAATGCAAATCCAATGATAAAAAATTCAAAAGCTTATTTTGACTTGTACTTTTGATATATATATATATATATATATATATATATATATATATATATATATACTTTTATGTATGTTGGAAGAGTGCTAATTTAATCATTTTTTTTTATTTTTTTTTATAAAGTAGTCTGTAAAATTTTAAAAAGTAGACAAATATAAAAATTATAAAATTATGTAAAAGGTCCAATAAATCAAAAACTGTTAATAAAATAAAATGATAAGGGATCATTTCAAAATGGCATGTAGGTTTTTTAACCACAAAAGTTACACTATTTACACTTATTTGTTGAACCATTATTTAAGAAATATTACAAAATTTTCTTCTTTTGTTATAATTTTAATTCTTTATTTTTATATTATATGAGAACTTCGATTTTTGATTAAAAGGTATATATATCCTTCACCTGTGGTTATTGGACATGGAGTGTATTTCGGCCACGTTCCTTGGGTAGAGGGATGTACTCTGGCCGATTTTTGGCTCGCTATGAAATCGCTCTCCATTTTTTCAATCGCTCCTACTTTTACTTATATCTCGTTCGACTTTGGGTATATCTTTCTTGGTAGCGCACTATATGTCATCTCTCTATTTGTCCATATAAGTTAAGCGCATGAATCAGGTTGACCACCAGCTGACGCTTTTTTTCTGCGCTAACAAACACATATTCGTATCTGAATTAGTATTTTTAAAAATATATAAATATATGAATGTGAATTTGGTTTCTTACAAAAATCCAATCTTATTCTACCGTTTTCAGTCCTAAGAGATAAATGAGATGTTAATATATATATATTGTAAGGGGACAAAATAGTTTTTTATTATATTTTTCCTCTATTTTACTATAAATTTTATATTAAAATTACATTTATATTTATTAAAATATTAAATTTTATTGAATAAAATATAAGTATATGAAATTTGAATATGAATGTGAACCTTTAGTTGAACTGTTTGTTTAGTTCAAATTTATATATACATATAAGTAAATATAATTATTTGAATAATATTCGAATACAAATTCATATTTAAATATGAATTCGTTTTAAACAGATATGATAATAAAAATTTAGTATCCGACACCTATCCGCATCCGAAAAAAAATATAGATGCAGATATGGTTTTATTAAAAATCTGACTGTATTCATCCTTAGGAGCCCCCCAATAACATCTCGTTTGGAAGCTTACGATCTGCTGCCACATGTTAGTTTTTGTCTTCATCAAATTATTCATCCAATTTTTTAAAAAAATTTTAATTTTTTTATAATTTATAAATATAAATAAAAATAATACGTGACGACGGATTAAAATATCTGAATGAGACATCGTTGGACAGCTTTTCACTGATTTTTTTTCCATTTGAATTTGTAGAAGCCCGGCCAAAGACACAGCTTGAGATGGTTCTGGAGTTCATACAACTTTAAAGGAGAAGCAAGTTATCACCATTAGAGGTGGTTTGGAGCTTTTTATTTTTAATTATTTAAGAACAAGAACAAGAACAAGAACAATAAGATATAGAAGAAGAAAAATCATGCCTATTTATTTACACTATTTGTACTAGAATTATACTATTTATGCGTATGTTCCATCATTTATATAAAAAAATAAAAAATATATTATTTATACTTGCTTTGTAGTACTATTTTACAAAACTTGCATTATTTAAGTTTTTTACTTATAATTTTAAGTTTCTTATTCTTATATTTTATGAATATTTTGTTTCTTGAAGAGTATATATATATATATATATATATATATATATATATAATTTAATACTTTTTTTAAAAAAATAACAGAAAGAAAATATAAAATTTTAAAAACAAATTATATCTATGAAATTATAAAATTAATAATTTCTTTTAATGCAAAAAGGTTTTTCTTTTTTAAAAAAAATCTATTAATAATATGAAAACAATGAGACTAGATATGTCCTCTATGAAAACAACATGACAACTCCCAACTAGTTGGGTGGCTTGTCAAAATCTTTAGTATGAATTATTGAAGTCAACAGTACTGTCTAAATCTAAAGCACATTTTTTTTTTTAAATATAATATCATAATTAATTCTAAAATTTTTGGAATGTGGTAAATAAATTTTTCTTTAATAATAATTTTATAAAAATTTATAATTTATCAAATAATTCTTTAAAATTTTATTTAGTTAAATAATTTTTTTTTGCCAAATTAGTGAGGATTGATTTGTTATTTTTATATTGTTATTGTTTTTTTATAAGTTGTGAGAATTTTAGAGAGATTGTCAGAAGATTATTAGAATTTTTATTTGATGATTAAAATTGTATAAATAAATTATTAAAATATTTTAGATTGTTAGCTTTATATATAATTTATTAAAATTATATACGAGAAATAGAAAAATGGTAAATTATTTATCGTTTTGTTTTTTCAAGAGAATACCGTGGATGATTTACCGTCTTTAATAAATGAAAAAAAAAAAGACGGTGCATTCACTAACTTTTTCTATTTATTAAAAATAATAAATAATTGACCGTATTCTAATTATTTTTTCAATCCAGCACTGAGTTAGAACAAAATAAAATTATTTGGTCAAATAATTTTTTTACAAAATTATTTAATTAATTATAAATATTTAAAAGGTTAATTTTTTTTTCTTTTTTTTTTTTGTCATTTAACATCATAATTTTCTAATAAAAAAAAATATATATGTACATTCCTTATAGAAAGTGCATATCTTACACCTCTAATTCAAAAATTACTATAACTCACATATATGAGTATTAGTTTTACATCTGTGTATAGCTTGTATAGATAACATATTTCTTTTAATAATCCGTATATAATTTATTTTTAAAAAAATTAAAATAAATCGTAAATTTTTAGAGTACGTTCAATAATTCGTGAATAATTCAATAGACGCGAATTATTCAGTCAAAAATTTGGGCAAAACTTTTTGATCTGCTCAATTTTTTTTTTTTTTTTCTGCTCACCATCTATTTTATTTTATAGCTCTTTATTTTTATATTTTTATAAAAATTATAACTATCTATACTAGTAGTATAAATCTAGAAGTTTCTTTTAAAATTTAAAAGCTAAATTTTTATATAAATCACGTTTCCAAATAATCATTTTTTTTTTTTTTTTTTTTTTTTTTTTTTGTTATCTGCAGTCTCCATCATTCCTGCATTTAAATTGTGCCAACTTTCATTCCGTATTTTATTATTGTTCCGAATTTGGACAAAAATTGTATGGGCGCGTTGTTTCTAAATTAATAAGTTTGGACCCCTCTCTCATTCTCTATCTAAATCCAGTAAATTTTGGGCCCATGGCTAAGCGGATCCTATCCGGATCATCTCCAAATTTATTAGTTGGGACGTATTATAACTTAATAATTTTATATTGAATAAAAATTATATTAAGTATCGGAATGAATCATTGACGAGTCTCGGCCGAGTCTGAATCTAAATAACAGAGCTAGCAAGACAAGTTTCACATCATCTGATGATCTTGAGCTGTATATATTTTTAAATTGACGAGGATATCAGGCCTAATCTCTGACACCTCAATATTTAGCAAGACAAGTCTCACATCATCTGATGATCTTGAGCTGTATATATTTTTAAATTGACGAGGATATCAGGCCTAATCTCTGACACCTCAATATTTCCAGGATAGAAATAGAATTATGCCCATATCGGATGGAAATAGAATTATGATTAAATATATAAGTGGCCATAGATACTAGTAATAATAATATTGCTAGTGAACCGGATCGTTATAGAACGGTGCCGACAAAATTTTTAGGCTTCGAATCGTGGGATGATATTAAAAAACTAAATTTAAAGAAAAAGTTAATTATTTTTAATGCGTTAGAATCATTAAATTAAATTAAAAAATTTAATAAATTATTAATTTTTATGATATTAACCAAAAAAAGATAATTATTTTTAATGCGTTAAAATTATATAAATTAAATTAAAAAATTTAATAAATTATTAATTTTTATGATATTAGCAAAATAGAAAATCTCTTTGATTATTTATTTATTTATTTATTTAAAATTTATAAATTAGATAGATGTTGAGGTATAGAGTAATACGACATAATATGCTAATTTATTTTGGTAAAATTTATAAATCGTTTACGTCTTTGAATGATTTGTTGTTTTTATGTTGTTATGTTTTTTTTTTTTAAATTATGAGGCTGTTACGAGATTATTAGAATTTTAGGTTATTAGCATGTAATTTGTTGAAATTTTTTATTATTAAAGTTATATATAAAAAACAAAAAAACAAAAAAACAGTAAATTATTTATTTATTTTGTCTTCGGATGATTTATTGTTTTTAATAAATAGGAAGAGGACGAACAGCAATAATATAAGTTTCGCCTAAAAATATAATTTTCTTATTAAAAAATAAAATAGTATAATTTTTTTTTGAAACAGTATAATTTTATCTTAACAGTATAATTTTATTTTTTCTTTTTTCTTCTCCGATTTCTTTTTTATAGAAATTTTTTTATATATATTTATTTTTTATTATTTTAATTTTTTTTTAATTTTTTTATTTTTTTCGCTATCGCAGACTCTTTCTCGCTCTTTACCAAAACCATCGTTCTTGCTGCTATCATGGACTCTGTTGGAACGCAACCCTATGTCCGCCGCTATCATGGACTCTGTTAGAACGCAACTCTATGTCCGCTCCCGTCATACCCGACCACGCCCTAAATGTTGTGTCTATCATATACGCGTGGACGTGGGTGTAGGTGCGGGCGCGACTTCAAGGGACCGCGCTCCGATGGGGCTTATGGTGACAGCAGCTTTGATGTCGCGTGGGGTGAGGATGCCAAGCCATAGAAGCTCAGAAAGCATCTCCAAGCATCACACCAGCTATTTAACATCATAAGTTTTAAATAAAAAAAATATTATATGTACATACCGTACATCTTATGCCTTTAATTCAAAAAAATGATACAATACAAAAAAAAAAAAAAAAAAAAAAAATTTTTATCTATATAAGGATGTTTTTATTTAAAACGAAAGAAAAAAACATATCCAAGTGTCTTTATAATATGATAAATGCTAACTGTATATCTAATTTCGGGTGTATATCTTACACCCCATTTATTTTAGGGTCATCATTTCGAAGTGATGGGTGAAGAAGCACCCACTCTTAGATGGGTGGGGTGTAGGATCTATACCCAATTTTAGATGTAGAGATAGCAAAGCTCTTATAATATATAGTGAATACTTATTACTTGAAATTTCTATTATATTTATTATTTTATAATTTTTAATATTTTACTGTATCGAAATTTTAAAAAATTTTAATATTATATAGTATCAAAATATATTTTACTGACGCTTGATATAAATGTCGGTTTATACGTAACAATTTTTTATTTACTGACGCTTTCAAATACGACGCTAAATTATATTACGACACTTTTAAATATGATTAAATTTTAAAAATATATATTTTTAAATATTATTATTATTTTTTTTTTTACAGTGATGTAACCTACCAATGTAAGTGTAACTTTTACATTAGTGTATAAGTTATATAGATAACATTTTTTGTGGTCCATACAACTTATAATTAGAAAGTAAAGTTTACACTCATGTGGTTCTTATTCATTAACTTGTCTCATCAAATTTTTATATTTTTTTATATGCCATCTCAATCATCCCTTAAATTAAATTAGGTTAATGCTAAGTGAACACTTCAAGTGAGGCGTACATCTTACACCTTATTCAAGATGGAATAAATTTTGAATAAGTCTGTATTTTTTGATGTGGTGTATATGTGGCATAGCTCATTAAATTGTGCCAACAACTTCCATTTCGTATTTTATTATGAGTGTACATCCTACACCCCATCTATTTAATGAATGGGGTGCGGTGAGGAGTCACTTTACAATTTGTAAAGTGATCGCCTGTTCTTAGATGAGTGAGTGTAGGATGTATATTTTTTTGAAATATACATATAACATTGTTCTTTTATTATTGATTCAAATTGTGAAATGATCGTTAAATTTAGCTATAAAATTTTATAAAGCAAAATTTAGAGAAAAAATTAGTTATATTTATTGCATTAGAATCATATAGATTAAATTAAAATATTTAATAAATTATTAATTTTTATGATATTGGCAAAGTAGAAAATCTTTTTTATTGTTTATTTATTTATTTAAAATTTTTGAATTAGATCGATGTACTGAGGTATAGAGTAATATGATATGCTAATTTATTTTAGTAAAATTTTATAACCAAAAAATTTTTTATAATCAAATTCATCACTTATTTTAAAATTTTAAATCTAGACAATTGATCACACTTATCACTTTAATCACTTAAAAAGCTTATAGTATTTGATAGATGAAAATTAAGTATGATCAAACGCTAAAGAAAATATATTGTATTTAGTCTACATATCACATTCTTGATTTTTATTAATCTCATAGTATTTGATAAACCAAGGGTATAATCGAGCACCTAATAAGATATGTTATAAGATATAACATTTTAATCCAAGTGTTAAAATATGTAACGACTCGGTTCACTAGCAATAATAATTTGTTGGACCCAAATCGTAGCCCAAAATACTTAAGTTGGGTTATTATTATTAGCATCCTTATCCTTATATGCCCAATCATAGTCAATTTTTATTCGATATGAGACTATTGGTATGTCAAAGACTCCTCCCATTTAGGTCTGACGTGTTTGTCAGCCCAAACACACACACAACCTAAAATTACCAGACGATGTGAGACTTGTCTTGTCAGCCCAAACACACACACAACCTAAGATTACCAGACGATGTGAGACTTGTCTTGCTAACCTTAACATTCAGACTCCTGACATAGCTCGTTACATTGTCTTTCAGAACTTGGCTAGATTCGTCACATACTTTTGGTTGGTGATTGACTCTGATATCAAATGTAACGACCCGACCCTCTAGTAATAATAACTCGTTGGGTCCAGACTCAGTCGAAATTCGTCACACACTTTAGATTGGTGATTAGCTATAATACCAAATGTAACGATCCGACCCACTAGTAATAATAACTCGTTGGGCCCAAACCATTTTATACACAATCACAACTCCATTCTCATCCGATGGGGACTATTGGGTGTCGCAGAGTTCTCCGTTTTAGGCCTGACGTCCTTGTCAGCTCAAACACATACAACCTAAGATCACCAGACAATGTGAGACTTGTATCGCTAGCCCTACCATCTAGACCCAAACTCAGTCGAGAATCGTCACACACTTCCGGCTGGTGATTAGCTCTAATACCAAATGTAATGACTCGGTGCATTAGCAATAATAACTCGTTTGGCTCAAACCATAGTCCAAAATACTCAAGCTCAGCTATTATTACTCGTGTCCATAGTCTCTTATAAATCCAATCACAACCACATTCTCATCCGATATGGGACTATTGGGATATCACAAACTCCATCCGTTTAGGCTTGACGAGAACGTCAAGCCAAACACACACACAGCCCAAAATCATCAGGTGATGTGAGACTTGTCTAGCTAGTCTCGTCATTCAGACCCTGACATAACCCGTCACATTGTCCTTCAGACCCTGACTCAACCGAAACTATTCACACACATCTGACTGGTGATTAGTTCTGATATCAAATGTAACGATCCGGCCCGTTAAAAATAATAACTGGGTTTAAGCATTTGGGCTGTGATTTGGATCCAACGAATTATCATTACTAATGTTATGCTAATGTTACTGATTCAACTTTATTATATTATTGCTAATTTTATATATATATATATATATATATATATATATATATATATATATATATATATATATATTAAAGTCGAGCTAATATATTTGTAAAAATATATTAAGTCATTGATGTTCATAAGTTTTAGTTCTTGGATAAAAGGATGTGTGGTTAGGATGATAGTGGGTGATTGATGGAATAGCATAATCTAAAAAGTAAAATTGATCAAAGAGATAAATTTAACGATAGAAAATTTATAAACACCAATTACTTAATACTTTTACAAATATAATAATTGAAATATATATATATATATAATAAAATTATAAATAGGGGCAATTTCCTATGTACCCCTAAAAATTTTTCTGTTTTCAGATTTACCCCTCTTAGAAGGCTAATATTAAAACTATCATTCTTACGTTCCAACTTCTTTCCAAAATATCCCTGAAGTTAAACTCTGTTGTACTGCCGTTATCTGTGTGTAATTACTATTTTGCCCTTTCAAATATACCCTGAACCCTAAACCCTAAAACCCTAAACCCCTAAACCCTAAAACCCTAAACCCTAAACCCTAAAACTCTAAACCCTAAACCCTAAAATCCTAAAAAACCCTAAATTCTAAACTCTAAAACCCTAAACTCTAAACCCTAGAACCCTAAAAAATTCTAAACCCTAAACTCTAAACCCTAAAACCCTAAAAAATTCTAAACCCTAAACCCTAAACCCTAAACCCGGGGACAAAATAGGTATATCTGATAGTTTTCAACTCCGATTATTATTTAACTCTAGTTTAATCCTAGTTAACTTAACAAAGAAAAACGGTAGGGGTATTTTTAATAACGGTGGAACGTATGAAGGGTATATTGGAAAGAAAAAAATAAGAGGGGTAAATCAGATATTTCTTCATATATCAGGGGTACACAGACAATTATCCCTTATAAATAATAATTAAATATTTATACTATAACGCTAATATATTACTGATTCAATTTTGTTGGGATGCCTTCGTAACACTTAATTCAATAATATTTTTGAATCAATATTTAACTTATTTTTTAACACATTGCATATGACACATCATTCTCACGTCTCTCTCAAAAAGTGCCAACAAAATAAAGGTGATAAGGCAATAATTAAGATGTGTGAATTATTCACACACTCACACGTCGGAAGGAAAACAATTTTTTAAAGGTGATAGGGCAATGTCATGCAAACATATATATATATATATATATATATATATTAATTCGAGATCATGCATGTTATTTTATTTTTATTATCTAATTTAAATTTTTAATAAATAAAAACGGGTAACGTATAATTTCATGACATTGTTCCCTTGACTTTATCTTACTTTAACAATAAACAACAATAATTTATTTGCATCTGTCATGTTTATCTACTATTTCTACATAAATAGGACAAATTCGTAGGAAAGCGACATTGGACTTAATTGTAGTACATTTTCGTCGTATGTTTAATAAAAAGTATTATTTTTACATTCTAAATAATATATATAGAGTGGGATTACTGTATTGTTATGAACATAATCGATTTCATATTCATAAATTATTTTGATGATAAAATTTTTGAATCAATAATTTATACTGTTAAATATAATTTAAAATATTTAAAATTTTTAAAAATTAAATTTTATAATTTTTTGATATTATTTATTTTATGAACAAAATATCTTAAAATTGATAAATTTTAACAGCGGGTATGAAATGCTTGTTAGTTTAATGATGTAAAAAAATTAAAATAAATTAATTTTTTTGATAAAAGATTCTATTCACGGTATAGATAGAGATTTATAATTCCGATTTTAAATTGAAAAATCTAATTCTTTATTTTTAGGAGGTCGTTCGATTTTAAATTTTAAAAATTATAAAATTTAATTTTTAGAAGTATAAATTAATCTAAATCATATTTAACGGTATGTATAGTCGATTTGGAAGCTCCATCATTGAAAACAACTTATGAATATGAATGAGTCTGTATTCATAAGATTATAATTGCCCTACTCAATAATATATACATTTTATATTTTATCTATTTTAGAATAAAATATTTTTTTTTAATTATATCAATATAATTAGTGAAAGGGTTAATTTTCACCCTAATTAGAGAAAAATAGTACTGTAATCATCTTATATATAGTTGAATAAAAAAATTGGAATGAATTATTTATTTTTGAAATAGATACAATTCTTAAGATAAAAAAATTATGTTTAGATAAAAATTAAATTATTTTTTAGAATAAAAAAAAATAGCTTTTAGATGGTTAAATTGAAATTGTCAGAATAATTATAGTTTTAAAATAATAATATTTTTAATTAATTAATTAATTAATTAATATAAAAATATTAATTAAATAATAATTTAATTTATTTAATTAAATAATTAACCATGTACCAGTTAATTAATAATTTAATTAATCACAAGTAATTTAATAAATTAATAAATTAAAAATTAATTTGTTAATTATTTAATAGTTTATTAAGTAGTTAATAAAATAATTAAATTAGTCAAAATATTAAATTTATTAAAGAGTTAATATAATAATTAAAACTATATTTACCTTCTTCTCCCAAAAAAAAAAAAAAAAAAAAAAAAAAAGTGGACAACAGTTCAAATTTATACCAGCTTATTTTTTTAAAAAAATAATTATTATTCTCCCTCTCCAAAAATTCAGCTTGGATATAAAGAAGAGAATAAAAACTTATTCCCCCACTTATTCGAACCAAATGGTTTTATCTATTCCAATAAGGGCTTATTCCCCTACTTATTTGCATTAACTTGGCTATCTATTTTTTAAAATTTTAATTTTTTTTCTTAATCTTTCAATTTATTTGATTGAATCCGATATTTTAATTTTAAAATTTATATAAATTATTTATCTTTATAAATTTAATTAGTATACTTCATAAATGTATTACAGAACTGTTGTGGCAATATTTAATTTTTCCACTAAAAGTGGTCCTAATTGTAGTGTAAATTTTTTTCAAAAAAAAAAAAAAAACGATTTGTGAATCAATGGCCAAACATGATGTAAATGTATTTAGTTAGTGAAAATAACTACTAAAAGATTTGTTCGGGATTGGGCTATAAATGTCGTATATAATTTCGTAACATTATTTGGAAAACGAAATTGTAACGATATTATAAAAAAATATATTTATTTGGATTTTTATGGAACAGCATAAATTTTATTATCCACTACTCTTTGTATTTACGCAATATAATATCATATATAAAAATAAATAAATATATATATATTTCTTTATCATATTTTTACATTTTTACTAACATTTGATTTAATACTATAAAAAAATTTTGATACAAAAATGTTTTTTAAATAATACTTGGAAAAACGTTCCTACAGTACAGCAAATATCGACGCTTTAAGCATCTCATATGAGTATCAAAATAATTTATTAAATAATAAATTTTATTACTATTTTTAATTTTTTGATATTTTAAAGTATCAAAATTTTAAAGAATTTTAAAAAATTCTGTCGTTTTAAAACATCAAAATATATTTTATCTATATTTGGTATAAACGTCAGTATATACGTGGCAAATTTTAATCGATGTTTGTAAATATAACGCTAAATTATATTATAACACTTTAAAATATTATTAAATATAAAAAATTAAATATATATTTTTTTAGTATTTTTATAGTGCCATATATAACAAATAAGCATATTTCAATTTTTTTTTTTTTATTTGCCTAATTCCTCAATAAGAAATACACTAAAAAGAGGAATTGGAAATATACTTAATTTATAAACAAATTTATAAGTAGTGGATATCAAAGTATATTAAAAAGAAAAAATAAAAATGAACCATATCATTAATAACTAATAGGGACGTATCATCAGAGAATTTAACGGTTGCAAATGATTTGGATGTTTATATAGATGTGTTAGTTTCATCCAAAATGAAAAATAATAAAATAATTTTTCATCGTAGCTTAATTAAGCTTTCCAATGTTTTTGATCCACCCCAAATTAAAATTAATTGGAAAAATATTTATGCAAATAAATAATAATAAAATGTAACTTTCACTTTTACATCCTTTAGCTAGTTATTTATATTTTACTAAAATAAATAATAAAATTAAAAAAATAAATATTTAGTTCTTGTACTTTTGATTTAAATATTTTAATTTGTAAATTTTGGTATTTTTTATTTTAGTTCATGATTAAAACAAATTTGAAATGTAATGTGAATTATTCTTCGTCTTATTTACGGTAAATTGTGATGTAAAAATAAATTGTGAAAATTTATTATTTGTCATTTGTCATTTGTGAAGAATAGATAGTAAATTGTAATTCATTCATATATTTTATTCTTTTTTTTATATATAATTTATGATAATTTATTATCAATAATTTTTGGCTAAATTACAGAAAACCTCCTGTCATATCCCGTTTTTCCACTTTACCCCCTGTCATTAAAAAGTCGACAATCTGCCCCCTCGTAATTAGCAAATTGTGCAATAACCCCCCGCCGTCAGTTGATCGTCAGTTGATCGTCAGTTTTTTTGAAAATATAATTTCATATACCCAAAATACCCTTGAAAAATATCCCTTAAAAAAAAGAAATTCGGAATAAAAAAAAAAAAAGAAAAAAACTTCGGAATAAAAAAAAAAGAAGGGCATTTTCGTCAATTTACCATTCCCGTTAACGTCGTTGCCCCCTAAAGACAATTCGGTAATTACGAGGGGGCAGATTGTCGACTTTTTAATGACAGGGGGTAAAGTGGAAAAGCGGGATATGACAGGGAGGTTTTCTGTAATTTAGCCATAATTTTTTAAGCTGTTCATCTTATTTTGAGCCGTGCTAATTAATGACACACTCAAAAAAATTATACACGTGGCATTTATCTTTTATTTAATACTATTAATTTAGTAATTTAATTTGTTTTAATAAAATTATTTTTTTGAAAAAAGGCAGCATGCTGTCGTTTCATTCACGACGGTAATGAACTAAGCAACTGGGCAGCCGGTTTCGACAGAAGTGCAGCCGGCCCCCCCCCCCAAAAAAAAAAAAAGAAGAGAAGGAAAAAGACTGAACCTAGGCACAGAATCTAGTCCAATTCGATCGGAAGAGTCTAATTTCAGCAAGAATCGCGCCGAGGCAACGTTTCTTATTTTCGAAAGTCCTTCTGTTTCTTTCCAACCACATAATTTACCAGGTGGTTGCGATGGTGGTTAGCTTTCTTTTTTTCAAAGCATCTTTCTTGAGAGCGCTTGCTTAATAAATTATTAAATTAAATTGTTGTTGTCCATAGAAAATTAATTCATTACCTTTCGTGAGCATTTAATGAGTTTAATTATTTTGTCAAAGTTAAAAATAACAAATTTTAAATATTAAAATATTAAAATATAAATTAATTTACCTCATGGAAACAAACGAGGACAATCAAAATCAATCCACGTCACTTTGAAAGGAATATGAAAGATGCATCGTAGCAGAAAAAGTAGAAAAAAAATCTAAAATATATAACTAATTAGTGTACTATATTTGTCTATGTGTAATCATTTTTAGATATTTTGTCTTTTATTTAGATATGTTAATTTTTTAAACTTTTTCACACATCATTATTTTATATAAAATTTTTAAAAAAAGTATTGACCTTCTCTCTCACACTTTTTTTATCTATATCTTCAAATAAAATATTTATTTTTGTGTAACCGTGCACTAGGTGCACGACCAACTTACGCTCATTTTCTCTTCTAAAAAATATATTTGATTAATTTTATATAATTTTTTATAAATATATCAAATAATAAATATATTTTTTCAAAATTTAATTTTTTATATTTATTCTTTCAAAAATTATAAATTTTATATATATATATATATATTTGGTTTGTTATCATTAGTTTACCATATATTTTTTAACTAAATATATATGTAATATTAATTTTGTTCTTTCAAATATTTTTTTTAAACCAGTTAGGGTACCCATGGGCCGGGAGGAGACCAGGGGTCCGTGTAGGGGAACTGCTCGGACCGTTAGTGTCCATTGCTCTTGGTTTTGATTTTTTTTTTTTTTTTTTTTTTTTTTTTTCACAAGACCTGACTGTCTCACTGCTATAGTCTAGTTCATACTCTAATTGAATGAAGTGAGTAACGCATTACCTTTTCTTAAAAAAAAAAAATATATTTTTTAAAAATTTACAATCCTTCGAATCCACTAATGAGATTAAATTTTACTTCAATTCAGAAACATGCTGTGCACCCCTAGTATTCTCATAGTCCCATGGTTCATACAAATTTTTATAGTGTCCATTTTTAAAACTCTACATTTTGTTCGCTTTTCCACCGACCATATCTTCAACTTCAACAACACACTCACTGCACCAAGCTACTAAGATATCTTTAGCATTAAATACTTTCTTCCTTGGAGAAATTACTATGCAAACAGTCTACTCTAATCATTAAATACTTTCTTCCCAAAATCTATACAGTCTAATCTAATCATGTATCTCATTTTTTGAATCCACTACCATCATATATATATATATATATATATATATATATATATATATATATATATATGGCACAAATGACACTAATCACTTAACTTCGCCAAAAAAATACGAATCTCGAATATCATCACCAAACTCTTTACCACTCGCGCTAGGAACGATTGATTTTTCTTTATATTTTTGACCCTCACGTTATTCACCGTAGGATCAAAATTAATCCAAAGTGGAGCCAAAAATAAGAACAAAAAAATTTATTTGCTTTTGAGTTTGAGAGGAATTAGTTCACAAAAGTTAGTTGAGATGAAAAAGTATATAGTATATCTAAAACTCTATTTGTTTTTTTTAAAGTTGACATAAATTTTATTCGTTACCACCGCTATACTAAAACGAAAATTTAATACTGAATTTTTATCGAAAATAATTTGCGTAATCATATGTGAGATCAATTGATGAACGATTGTGGATGACTTATATAAAAAAAGATCCGTCGTTTTTTAGAATATAAAATAGAAATAAAAATTGTACATCTTTTGTGTTTATGTAATATATATTATTAACTTGTATAATTTTTTATATTAATTCTATTATGAAATCTTTTTTTAATCCCACATTTTTAATTTGTCTGAGATTACGATTTGGTTAGGTAGTATTTTTATTGAAAATATACATAATTACATTATACTGTATTATATATATATATATATATATATATATATATATATATATATATATATATATTATATATATATATCTTTCAACCCCCAAGTAAAATTTATAATTTTCGACAAAATCTGTTAAAAAATATTTTCTAAAAGTGACATCATATATTTAGCTCCTTTAAACACAAAAAATAATAAAATATATAAAAATAATATATATATTTTTTTAAAAAATAACTAATAGAAGGTTCCAGTTAGTCTATGATTAAGATTCATATTTCTTAGCAGTTTAGTAATATCAATGCAAAAATAAAATTATACCAGATAAATAAAATGAAAATAAATTTAAAATATAATATCAAAATTATTAAAATATGTATAATAATATAATAGTGTTTTTGAAAAAAAAAAATTGTATAACATAGCAAATCAAAATAAGGAAAAAATATATAAATATTATCTTAATTATTATCCATTTTGATCTGACTGTCTAATCATTAAATTTTTTTTATTTTACTATCAAGTTTTTCAATTTACTTGATTTGAACCAGTTTTTGACTATTTAATTTTAAATTTTAAATATGTTATTTATCTTTACAAATTTAATTAATATAATTTATGTAATTTATGAAACTATAAATTTATTAACATATTCAGTTAGCTTAAATTTTGTATCCAACAAGTCATCGATTATTTAAATCAAATAAATTAAAAATTAGATACTTAAGTTAAAATAAATATTATATATTTTTATTTAAAAATAATATTGAAAAATATTGAGTAGAATATGATGAAGCTTTAAAAATAAGATGGAAAAAAATTAAGTCATTGACGCGAAATATAATGGTGTGACAAATGAATGAATAATACTATAAAATATAAAGTATACATTTTATTTATAAAAAAAAAAATATTTAATTAATAATATTAAAATAAATAAAAAAAATTATTTTATTTTTAAATAAATAGAGTATAAAATATGCCTAAACGGTAACACGTCCAATCTACTTTATTTGTATGGTACGATCAATAAAAAGAGCATCAAAAATATTTTCCCAAATTAATAGAAGACACGTCGCACTACACGTCGGATCTACATGTCGTTTATTGGACAGGACGAATGCTACGAAAGTGCTACAAAAATGGCACCTAAAATGGTGCATGTGATCATCATACCAAACTTTGTTAATTGATTCACAAATTTTTAATTCACATATTTTTTATTGATACTCTCTCTCTCTCTCTCTCTCTCTCTCTCTCTCTCTCTCTCTCTCTCTATATATATATATATATATATATATATATATATATTAATTAGAATTTATATATTTTTAAAGGTATAAGCATATTTATACTTATAAATTTTTTAACATTAGATTTATATTGAAATTTTTATTTTTTATTTTATTTTTCTCTTTTTTTAGTTGACTTTATAAAAATACAAATTTCAATACAAATCTAATGATAAAAAATTCACAAGTATGGATGGACTTGTGATTTTAAAAGCATATAAGTTCTACTATCTCTCTCTCTCTCTCTCTCTCTCTCTCTCTCTCTCTATATATATATATATATATATATAGTCCGACTATTATACAAGTACTAAGCAATTGATGCATGTAAATTTTTTACCATTAGATTTATTCCTTTAACTAATTTTATCTCTTAAATCATTCTATTCTACAAACCACTCACTTAACTTAAGGGCCCACTATCATTCTAACCCCATATCGTTTCATCTAAAAACTAAAAATTTACAAGCATCAATGCTTGATAATTTTAAAATCATAGAATCTTTTATATATATATATGTCTTAATATAATATAGCGACGTATTTAAAAATGTTTGCTAAAACGTTCGCAAACGAAGAGTCTAGCGACGTATTTTAAAATATTTACTAAAACATTCGCAAACGGAAGAGTTCCATGTATATATCGATGCTTATGTTAAGTGTCGGTAAAAATGTATATACCGATGCTTATGCCAAGTGTCGGTAAAATATCTTTTGACGCTTTAAAAGTATCAAGATTTTTTATAATTCTTATATTTTAAAATATCAAAAAAAAAAATTAAAATAATAATAAAATTTATTATTTAATAAATTAATTTATTATAATAAAGAATTTATAAGACTAAGTTTTTTTTGAAGCGGATAATCGACGTCTAAAAAATATATTTTTATTAAATTTTTTTTTTTTTGTATTGTATATATATATATATATACATATATCATTCTAGCAGATATAATTTCATTCAGAGTAATCTCTTGTTATTCCGAAAAAATGTCTCTTCCATGGCAACCATTCTTAATTCCATCTCTTTTGACATCATATTCACTCTCTTTTTTTATTTCCTGCTTTCTTCTTTTTGTCTGGTATCGAAGTTGCTTGCGGCAGACTAATAATGAAAAATCATTGAATATTCCGACGAATTGGCCGGTTGTCGGCATGCTTCCGGGGATCCTCGCGAACCTCCACCACTTCCACAACTGGCTCGCGGAGATCTTCCGAGAGACCGGGGGCGATTTCTTCTGCGCCGGCCCGTGGCTCTCCAGCATGGCGTTCTTCGTCACCGCCGACCCTGCTACCGTGCAGCACGTCTTCACCGCCAACTTCGCCAACTACCCCAAGGGCGAGGAGTTCGCGGAGATCTTCGACGTGCTCGGCGGCGGCATCTTCAACTCCGACGGCGAATCCTGGCGGGCGCAGCGGGGTCGGGCGCAGCTCCTGATGGCCCACCAGAGGTTCCGCAGTTACGTGGCGAGGTGCAGCCGGGAGAAGGTGGAGAACGGGCTGCTGCCGTTGCTCGGCCTTGTGGCGGATGCCGGGGATGCCATCGACCTGCAGAACGTGTTCTTGAGGCTGACCTTCGACACGACGACCAGACTGGTCTTCGGGGTCGACCCCGGCTGCCTGTCTGCCGGACTGCCGACCGTGCCGTTCGCGAAGGCCATCGACGACGCCATGGGCGTGCTCTTCCTACGCCACACGGTGCCCACGGCCTGGTGGAAGGTGATGCGGCGGCTCGGGGTAGGACCGGAGAAGAAGCTTGCCGCAGCCCGCGTAGTCATCGACCGATTCATCGCCGAAACCGTCGCGGCGAAGAAGCAAGCTCGGAAGAGGGAATCGGATGACCAAGAATCCGACTTATTATCCGCGTACATGGAAGAAAAAGAGCACGACTCCTCCTTCTCCACGTCCGATGACGAAAGGTTTCTCCGAGACACCGCGATGAACTTCATGCTCGCGGGGCGCGACACCACGGGCTCCGGCCTCTCCTGGTTCTTCTGGCTCCTCTCCCAGAACCCCCGCGTAGAAGAGAAGATCCTCCAGGAACTGAACACGATTTCGCCCCGAAATGGTGAGTTCACCCTCTTCGACTCCGAAGAGCTCGGTAAGTTAGTCTACCTCCACGCCGCCTTATGCGAATCTCTCCGCCTCTTCCCTCCCGTCCCCCTAGAACACAAAGGAGTTCTCGAACGCGACATTCTCCCGAGCGGCATCGAGTTAAACGCCGGCTCGAAATTACTGGTTTCGATGTATTCGATGGCGAGGAGGGAGGAGGTGTGGGGGAAGGACTGCATGGAGTTCCGGCCGGAGAGGTGGATATCGGAGAAAGGGAAGGTGCGGTACGAGCCGTCGTATAAGTTCTTATCGTTCAACTCGGGGCCGAGGACGTGCTTGGGGAAGGACATGGCGTTTACGCAGCTGAAGGCGGTGGCGGCGGCCGTCGTCTACAACTTCCGCGTCGAGGCCGTCGAAGGGTTCGTCGCCGAGCCCAATCTCTCCATCATTCTGCATATGAAGAACGGGTTGATGGTTAGGGTTAAGAGGAGGAGGGGGAGTGGATGTTGAGGATCGATGAAGATGATAAGGGATGATTGGTGCATCTTCTCTTAGTGTGTTATATTGTTACGTTGTCTCTAGCAAGCTATGTTATCCAGTGCATGTAGCTATACCTAAGGTGTACGTATTTTGGAGTGGTGTTTACTGTTTTGAAGTCTAAACAAACTTAAAAAAGTGATTTGATTGCTCTGTTTTATTAATATTATAAAATAATAGTGAAAAATAATGCGGTAAGAAAGAAAGAAAAAAACCCTATTAATAAAGTCATTACCCAAAGTAAAATTAAAGTAAAAAGACATTTGCTTCAGCACTTTTTGTTCTTGTTGGAAAGCTTGGACTATCTTAAAAGAGCTATATAAAATATTCTAGCTAAGAAAGATCAATTTATTTAATAGAACTTGCTACAAATACCATATAACTAGATACATTACAACACAACACATGTTCTCTATATATAGAATATGAAATAATGCAACTTTTCATGAAAAGAACTAGCACCCTTTTACGAACAAACACACATCTAAACAAAATGACGCAACCCTATTCGAAGAGACACAACCCTATACGAAGAGATACAACCCTATACGAAAGTAAACAAACTTATAAACTAACATTCCCTAAGTTTGTTTATGCATAACTATCATTTTCTTCCACGGGATCTTCATAATCTCGAAGTAGTTTCTCCAACGCTGTCTTGTCTGAAATTAAATTTCTGATTTTAGAGGCCTGAACGTTGATGACGTTCTCCAGAGACTCGTTCTCCATGTTCACCGCCATATTCTCCTTCTCTAACGAAATAATTACTTTTTCTAAATAAATATTTCTTTGATCAAGAGAAACCATACCTGTTGTAGTCATAAAGGCAAAATGTGCCACATCTTGTTCCGCCTCCTTCTTAGTCTTTTTCATATCACCCATGTAACATGAATTTCAAAATTTGACAAAAGAATAAAATTTTGGATCATGAATAGGTCCTTCCTGATAAATGCGATATTGTAGAAGAAATATCTTCTTCTTTTGACAATATTCTTGAAGTAAATTTTTATAAGAAACTCTCACTATTGCTTTATTCTCCATTTTTTTTTTTCTTCTTCTCTTTTACTTTAACTCTCCATGATGTGTAAACATATATAGCCATGAAAAAGTGTCTCTTTTCACATCCAAAAGAAAAGACACCTCTTTTCATATCAAGAGTTAAAAAGTAACTTTTCACTTGTAACCAACTTACAAGTGCAACGGTCCAAAAAATTGCACCGGTCAACTTACACGCAACAGTCAACAACTTTTATGTCCCAGACAACAATGCACAACAATGGGTTTAATTCCACCAAAAACTACATTCACATGTAGTTTTAACTTAAACCAATCAACCCAATTTGCACAGGTCAAAATAAAATATTCCATGCCAAAAATATCGTTTTAACTAATTAACACTTCTCGTAATAATTAGTATTTACTTCTTCGAATTCCAAGTTTCTCTTTAAATTTTTGAAAAATTCCAGATTGTAACGGCTTAGTAAAGATATCTGCTATTTGATCCTCAGAGTTACAATGAATTAATCCAACATGCCTTTTCTTTACTTCTTCACGAAGAAAATGATACCTTGTGTTGATATGTTTGCTTCTGCCATGATGCACTGGATTCTTAGATAACTCGATTGCTGATTTATTATCAATATATATCGGGGTAGGCGAATTTTGAGTATAATCCAATTCTTGTAATATGTTTCTCAACCAGATCACTTCACAAACTCCCGATGCCGCAGCAACATATATATTCTGCCTCGCACGTTGATAAGGCTACAATTTGCTGTTTCTTAGAACTCCATGTGAAAGCTGTAGAACCCATAAAGAAGACATATCCCGTAGTGCTTTTTCTTTCATCTTGATCTCCAGCCCAGTCACTATCTGTATGTCCAACTAATTTTAACTCTTTTGATTTTGAGTAGTGTAATCCATGACCAATAGTACCATTTATGTATCTCAAAATTCGTTTTGCAACTTGCCAATGCGATTCCAATGGATTTTCCATATATCGGTTGATTAATCCGACTCCATACATTATATTTGGTCTACTTACTGTTAAATAGCGAAGACTTCCTACTAGACTTTTGAATAGAGTAGAATTAATTTTTCTTTCTGTGTCAATTTTACTAAGCTTCGTTCCACGTGCAACGGGTGTGTTGATATCTTTACTATATTCCATTTTAAATTTCTTCAAAATATTTTCAGCATATCTCTTTTGAGTAATAAAGATTCCACTTTCATCCTGTTTCACTTCAATACCCAAGAAATATGACATAAGTTCTGAATCTGTCATTTCAAACTCTTTTATCATGATACTCTTGAAATCATTAATCATATATTTGCTAGATCCTGTGATTAGTAGATCGTCCACATACATGCATATGATTAAAATATCTCCTTTTTTATTTTTATTTTTCTTGATATATGTCGCATACTCATAGGGACATTTATAAAATCTAATCTTTTGAAGATGATTATCAAGACGAGTATTCCAAATTCGTGGTGCTTGTTTTAAACCATACAAATCTTTGTTTAAACGATACACTTTATCTTCCGCACCTTTTATTTTATAGCCAGGAGTGTCACGCCCCGGGGTCGAGACTGCGCCCCGGGCTCGCCAACAGATCCGCCGCCCCTACGGGATGCCCCGTAGAGACGTAGCGACTAACCTGCAAATAAACATCTATACTAACAGATATCAGAGCTGTAAAAATAAAAACTAACTATAAACAGAAGGTAGAACTGTCACTCTCAATAATATACATAACATCCTCACCCAAATACAAGAGTCTCTCAAAAAGAAAACAAAAGGGTACAACTCGATACCTCACTACATAATCTCTCAAACATGACACAACCAAAATGAACATAAGGGTACCTCTATCACACACTGAAGCTGAAGGGGGGGAAAGGGATCTATCTCGCGACTCCCTTACCTCGGTCTGAAGGAGCTGGATCAGCAACTGGTGCAGCAGGAACTGGAGCTGAAGTTTCTGGGGAAAAGACACCACGACGGGTGTGAGAACTACCTCCCACAGTAGTTCTCAGTGGGTGCCGCCAACAAGCCTGACGGTCTGCCCACTAAGTCTACTAGAGGCATAAAGTAACAAAAGGAATGCTGTATAGAAAAGCTGGAAAGTAAAAATCTACAGCTACTATGCCTCTATCTAAATGCTCAAGGAGTAGGACAGAAGATCAATATGCCACTACTGGTACTCATCACAAATCACCCAATCCAAACTGACTGCCAACCTACTGCCGTAGGTATGTCCGTAGCTGCCAAAACTGGCTCAGCCAGAGGGACGGTGTCCATGACTGCCAAAACTGGCTCAGCCAGAGGGACACCAGCATCGACAAGCCGCGATAGAAGTATCAGGCCCAACTCCGGAGTGGCACTCGTGGGTAGCGACCCCACCGAGCAAAGTATCCGCGCATCTCTGTCGAGCTCAAATGTGGCTCCTGCAGGCTATGATCCAATACTACCGTCTCTCTCTCTGGCTAGAAGCAACACTGCTGAGACTTACTGTCACTCTGACATCTCTCATGAACCCAAAACTAACATCACTATCACCATCCCAAGAAAAGTGGTCTACAGACTGCTATCAACTCCACTCGGTCCCCAGACACGAGTGCAAATGCATCCCACTGCTACTCGACCTCCCAACCCACGACTCGGGGAAAAACACTATGTCCAGAATGACAAGAGTAACAACCAATGTGGAAAAACTAAAGCAATGAATAAATCCAATTCAGGTTTAAGTTTACTATAATCCGGTGGAGCATGATGTATAATAAATAACATGTGTGCTAAGTTAAGTTTTCATGTTGCAAAATTTACAAAGAGGTCATCAGATTTAGCAACTAGCAACGGTGGGTTCAACATACAGTTTTCACATGATATTGAGGTCATTTACTAGCATGCATGCAACTACAGTCATAGAATTAGAGTACAGTCCGTAGATTTTGAAAGCGAGACCACCCACCTGAACACGCTAACTGTCCGGGATTGCACAGATAAAAGTCCAGAAACTGCCAAATCACCGAATCCGCTACGTTAGTAGCATAGTAGCGGTGCTCACAAAGTCCTGGGTACAACAACACTCCACAATTACACTAAATTCCATACACAAACCAAGTTCCAAAATCTGCACGAACAGTCCCCAACCACACGAAATTTTCACCTGAAAATAATCCTTGAAAAATTCCGATAAAAATACCACGACGATCCTCGTGAAGTGTAGATGTCGATAGGCTCTTGAATCGTCGAAATCCGATGTCCGGAAGGGGAGATAAAAATCCGTGAAGCAGCAGCTGTCCAGAAACTCAAACAGTCACAAAGGGAGGTTAAAATGTACCCCAAACCCCTGTATAAGTTCATTTCCAGCAAAAACGTCCAACACGGAAAATGTAGATTTACCTCTTGTGAATCCGCTGTCAAAGAAAGCGTCCAAAAATATGGTCGGGGTAGCTCTGCAGGTCTCCCAGACGAAAATGCGACGAAAGTGGGCCTCCTACTGTGTAACGTCGCTCCGCACTACGATGCAGGGAACGCTGTCGTCGCGGCCTCCAAAAAATCTGAAACTTCACCTGAAGATGCTCAAGAAGGAGAGGAAGAAAACTTATGAAGGGATGATGCGCTAATTCTCCCGGGAAAGGGCACAAAAATGCGGCCCAAAGTGGCCTATTTATAGGCCTTCCAGAAAAAAAAACAGCCAAAAGAAACCCATTTATTGGGCTCGGGCCCAACTTTCGGGCGCCCGAAAATTTTCGGGCGCCCGAAAATTTTCGGGCGCCTACAGTGTTGGGCCCGGGCCCAACACTGTTCACGCCCGAATCCTTCCGGTGCTGCCACGTGTCCGCCGAACAGGGAACACCGGTGCAAGGCCACTCAGAAACCGCCACGTGTCCCACCGAACAGGAAACACCGGTGCAAGGCCGCTCGGTGACCGCCACGTGTCCACACTCTGAGCACAGTAAGGCGGTGGCGCCCGCCAATGAGCGGGCGCTACGTGTCCTCCCGGTTGACCCGCCTACCGCGCGACGTGCGCGCCGGTCGCGCGACGTGGGTCGCACGTGCGCACGCTTCCCGAGGCACCCACCGCGCGCCCCGTGCACCGCGCATGCTGCACCCGCCAATCAAGGAGTGACACGTGTCCCATGCACCCGGTCCACGCCTTCCGCAGGAATTTCGTGGACCTCGCCTGTGTGCACCGACCAACCAGAGGCTGCCACGTGTCCCCCGCCTGGTCCATGCACCGCCGCGCTCACCCAATAGACCGTGCGCCTTGAGCCCGCCAATCAGGCGGTGCCACGTGTCCATGCGCCGGGTCTGTGCACCCCGCCGCGCTGCTCTGTGGACCGCGCGCCGTAAACCGGCCAATGACAGGCCGCCACGTGGCATCCCGGCGGTCTACGGCCCCTCCCATGCACCAAAAACCACTAAAAACTTCCGGTTGTCCGTTTTTGGGCGTCCGGACTCCAAATTAAACAAACAAATAGTCGTTTTCAAGCGTTTTTCCGTGCTGAATCCATTTACGACCTCTGTTTTGCCTAATTCTTTTCAAAAATTTTGGCAAATCCGGCCGAAGGCCAACACAACAAGTAGGAACTCACAGGGTCCATCAGTAGCATCCAATTGATGCATCGTGGGCCAGATACACCAATACTAGGTGTTCTAATAGTGGATTCATCGGAAGAACAGTGCATGGGAACTAGGGCCACTACAAGGAGATTGTTCAATATAAACTTCTTCCTCAAGAAAACCATTTAGAAATGCCGACTTTACATCTATTTGATGTACTTCCCAACTGTTGCCATGTGGTGTGTCCACATTGGCCGGTTCTAATTTGACTCAATCCATATGAGATGTGGATTATGATTTATTCTTATATGTTAAGGATAATGATAGGATTTATCCTTATGTGTTAAAGATAAGGATATGTTTCTTATAGGTTAAGAAACATATCTTAATTCATATCCTAACCGTTATTCTCTTATCTCTACGTGAGAAAGAGAATATTCTAAGGAGTCCTAATAATCTACAAATAGAACCCTTTCCCTCATACGTTGGGAGATACTATATACCATATACGATACACAAGAAGATAAAGGATTTTCTTCTTCATTCTCTCTCTACGTTCTCTCTGGGTTTCCACCTTCGTTCCCGGGGTTTTGGAGTGTGGACATAGAAGAGGACTCTGGTAGTCCTCTTCGCATCCGATCCGATCTGCGCATCCGGTCTGCAACCAGGAGATTCGTGGAGAGTCAAGAATCACCAAGAAGACAAGGACGATCCAAGAAGACTAGTAAAACAAGCTTGCTGATCCAATTCCGATTCCTGGATACGTTGGCTATCCAGTTTGTAAGTTTCCGCTGCCCTCTAAATCCAACAATTGGTATCGGAGCCATTTGCTTGTTTTCGCCTAAAAGATCATGCCTGTGTTTGCTTGATTAAAAAAAAAAAAAAAAATGTTTCGTTGATCATATTTTTCGTAGATTAGTTCTACAATTTTTTTTTTTAGATTCTTTTTCTATGTGAAATCGAATTAAAATAAATAAATAAAAGATGAAGATAGAAAATTAAATTAGTTTTAGTTTTTTATTCCTTTATGTTGATCACGAAATATTTTTTTTTATTTACATATGTTGTAAATGACCCTTTTTTTTTTATTATTTACATATGCTATAAATATATTTTTTTTTAAAAAGATAAAAAGAAAACTAAATTAGTTTTAGTTTTTTATTTTTTAAGAAATATTTTTATTTACATCAGTTGTAAATAATTTTTTTTTTTTTTTTTTGTGCTGTGTGCATTACTTAAAAAAAAAAAAAAAAAAAAAAAATGCAGGGGCCGGCCAGAATAGCCCGCGGGCGGGCTCGGGGCCCAGCCCGCAGCGCCTCTGCAGGCGCAGGCGCAGGCCAGGCCCGGCCCGGCCTGCAGCGCTGAGAGGGCCAGCGGGCTCGGGCCCCCGCCCAGTGCGCGCAGGGCCTGGCCCGGCCCGCAGCCGACCTGCATCCCTGAGCGGGTGCGGGCCCTCCCACCCCATCCATGCGCTCGGTGCGCTGGGCCCGCCCGGCCTGAGTGGCTTCCTGCATTTTTTTTTTTAAATTTTTTTTAAGAAAATAAGTTTTTTTTTTATGCTCCTATGTGGTGCAATTTTTTATGTGATTTCTTTTATGCTCCTATGTGGTGCGAATTTTTTTTATTTTTTTTTTTACCTGTGGGATTTATATGCATGTGTTGTATCTTGTGTAGATTTAAATGCTTGTGTAGCTTATTATTAATTGTGTATGTTTTGTGCATATAAGTACTTGTGTTCTTTCGGTGTTTTTCCATAAAATTTAATTTTTAGAAAAGCGGGTTCGGCGTGTGCAGCATTCCTTTAGAATATGATTCCCTTTGATGTACATCTTTGTAGTGATGTAGTAGGTTTTATTTCTGCAAATGTGATGTAATAATTAAGGTTGTGTAAGAGGAATGTGTTTTGCACACCATCGAAGTTTTTCAAATTAAATTTTGGCACAAGTACTTATTTTATTATTTTATTTGTGTGATATGAATTATCTAAGATAAGTTCTTAAATTTTTTTTAAAAGATGTGTTTTTTTAATGGATGAGTTCCGATTTTTGAATAAGTTTCAAAATAAAAAAAAAAAAAATTAATAAGATTGAAATTTCTTGAACCGACACTGGGTGATGATTATGAGCCTAGCGAAATTTTCGATCCCGTTATGAAGGAGATATTTTTTCAATCTTGTTAATTTTTTGAAATATGTGCCTAATGTCCAAACCTGTTTTTGAATGTAGTGAAATGGCTTCCAGAAATGTTATAGCTGACCTCACGAGGGGTGATAAGCTAAACGGAAAGAATTATGACATATGGCACAGAAAAATGCAATACCTGCTTAATGAACAAGGAGTTCTTGAAACTCTCTCTGTCAAAAAGACCGTGCCTCTAGATAACTCTACTGCAGAACACAAGCATGAGCAGGATGTCTATGACAAATGGTTCAAGGAGGATCGTACTGCTCGGTATACTATGTTGTGTGCCATGCAGGATGACCTCATTGGACAGTTTGAGACATTTGAGACTGCCAAAGACATGTGGGAAAATCTGAAGATTGCTTTTGGGCAAACTTCAGTTACGAGGCTGCGTGCCCTAAATCTAAAGTTTCAGCAGTACATTAAGGACCCGAAGCACTCAATGGTTGAGCACCTTCGTGTGATGAGCACCATGATTCGGGACCTTAAGGCTGCTGGAAATGAGCTCACCGATGAGCAACAGGTTCTCGCGGTGATTCGTTCACTGCCGGACCCTGAATGGTCCCAGATGAAGCTCCTGATGACGCACAGTGAGGGCATTAAAACGTTTAATGACATATCACGTCATCTCGAGCTTGAGGCAGAACGCTTGGATGCGAACCGTTCTGTCGCTCTTGTTGCACGCTCTGAGGAGCGCGGTGGGATTGCACCCAAGCGCAAAAAGCGTTACAACAATAGAGCGAAGAAAAATAAAAATCAAATTCCTCACGGTGGAATTGGAAAGCGCGACAGAGGCAAGCGCGCTGGCAGTAGAGATGTTGCGAAGCTAAAATGCTATAACTGCAAGAAGAAGGGTCATTTCGCTTGGGATTGTTCTGAGCCGAAAAAGGTAACCCTACCACTCTCACACTGTTTTGTTTGCTCGTATGCTTTAGTAGCTAATTCTCTTCCCGATTGGATCGTGGATACAGAAGCAAACAAGCACGTAGTGCGTGATCGAGCGGGATTTGTAGATTACCATCGAGTACCGACTGGCACACAATTTGTCACCCTTGGGAATGGCTTAATGGAAGAAGTTATTGGAGTTGGTTCGTACCAACTCAAGTTGCGTGGTGGCCGCACCTTACTTCTTCAAGATGTGGTATACGCACCCGGTATAAGATGTAATCTATGTTCAGTTTTAGCTTTGCTACATTTAGGCTATTCTTTTCATTTTGACAGAGACCGCCTTGACATTTCCTTTCATGGTACTTTATTTGGATATGGTACATTAATAAATGGTTTCTTTAAGTTAGATTTGGAGGATGATTCGTTTGCTTTTGCTTCTTCTTCTTCTAATCTCTGTGATGAATCCGTTAAATGGCATGCCAGACTAGGCCATATAGGTCAAGAAAGAATGAACAGACTGGCTCGAGTAGGCCTTTTGGGGTCTCTCGCCAAAGTTGACCTATCTGTGTGCGAGCCTTGTCTGGCTGGGAAGGCATGTAGAAAGCCTTTTGGTAAGGCTACTCGTGCCTCTCATCCTTTGGAGCTGATCCACTCAGACATTTGTGGGCCAATGAATGTGAGGGCCCGGCATGGTGCGTGCTATTTTCTCACATTCATTGATGATTATTCCCGTTATGGCTATGTGTATTTGCTTTCTCACCGTTCTGAAGCTTTAGATTGCTTCAAGCGCTTCGTAGCGGAGGCTGAGAATCAAATAGAAAGAAGTGTAAAAGTGCTTCGCACTGATCGAGGACGTGAGTACTTGTCTGATCAGTTCAAGACTTACTGTGAGCAAAAGGGCATATGAGACAGCTCACTATTCCAGGTACTCCGCAACAAAATGGTGTTGCAGAGCGAAGGAATCGTACTCTACTGGACATGGTTAGGTCTATGATGGCGCATGCTCATCTTCCTATAAGTTTTTGGGGAGATGCTCTTTTGACTGCTGCCTATATTCTTAATCGAGTCCCTAGTAAATCAGTGCCATCTACCCCATATGAGTTGTGGAGTGGTAGAAAGCCAAGTTTACACTACTTTCGCCCTTGGGGTTCAGCTGGATATGTTCACAACCCCTCACATAGATTCGGAAAACTTGGCCCTAAAGCAAGCAAGCATGTGTTCATCAGATACCCTGAAAATTCGAAGGGCTATGTGATGTATGGTGAACACCCAGATGGTGGGATGACCGAGATTGAGTCTCGTAATGTGGAATTCCTAGAGAAGGAATTTCCAAGCATTGGTGAAATGCGAAATGACGTCGGATTGTATGAGTTACAAGACGATGCTATCCATCTTCTGGTGAGGGTGATCGATCACTTCCCGAAGTCGCTGAAGGAAGTGGTAGCGATCCTCCGGCTAGTGGGAGTGCTTCTATGAGTGGGAGCATACCCTTGGAAGCCGAGAGTTTAGGCCCTCAACTGCGTAGAAGTGAACGTGGAAACATTCCCCGTCGACGTTTTGAGATCGAAGGGAATATTTTCATGTGCACTCCGCTCGATGATGATGAGCCTGCTTCTTATGTAGAAGCGCTACAATCACCAGCTTGTAATGAGTGGATGGCTGCTATGAGAGATGAGATGGATTCCATGAGCAAGAACCAAGTATGGGAGTTGGTTGACCTTCCACCTGAGCGCAAGTCTATTGGAAATAAATGGGTTTTAAAAATTAAGCGCAAGGCGGATGGATCAATCGATAAATATAAGGCTCGGCTCGTGGCTAAGGGCTACAATCAAAGGCAGGGGGTAGATTACAACGAGACATTTGCTCCCGTTGTGAGATTTGCCTCCATACGTGTGATTTTAGCCTTAGTGGCTCATCTAGATTTGGAATTGTTCCAAATGGATGTCAAGACAGCTTTCCTCAATGGAGGATTAGCGGAGGAGATCTACATGGATCAACCTGAGGGTTTTGTACTCGAAGGTCAAGAAGACAAAGTATGTCGTCTTAAAAGGTCCATTTATGGTCTCAAACAGTCATCGAGACAGTGGTATTTCAGGTTTCATGAAGCCATCATCTCTATCGGTATGTCCATGATAGAGGAAGACCACTGTGTATATGTCAAGAAGTCGGAGAAGGGAATTTTGTTTCTCTCTCTATACGTCGACGACATACTATTGGCTGGGAATGACATCGAGTTGATCAATACCACTAAGGAGTGGTTATCTTTCAATTTTGAGATGAAAGATATGGGTGAGGCGAGCTATGTGCTCGGTGTTAAGGTCATCAGAGATCGCTCTAGGAGATTTCTTGGTCTGTCTCAAGAATCTTATATTAAAAGGGTTCTGGAGCAGTTTAGGATGCATCATAGTAAACCCGTTGATACTCCAGTGGAAAAGAATCACACTTTGAGTCTTGATCAGTGCCCTAAAACGGATAAAGAAAAAGAGCAAATGAGTAGGGTTCCTTATGCGAGTGCGATTGGCAGCTTGATGTACGCTATGATGTGTACTCGACCTGACATATGCTTCGCTGTTGGCTTGGTAAGTCGTTACCAGAGCAACCCAGGACCTGCTCATTGGCAAGCGGTCAAGAGGATCCTTCGATACTTAAAGGAAACCAGTGATCTCGTTCTATGCTTTCAAGCTGGGGACTTGAGATTGAAAGGATATAGTGATGCTGATTAGGGCGGTGATAGAGATGAGCGCAGGTCCACTTCAGGCTATGTGTTTATGCTTGGAGGTGGGGCAATTTTCTGGTGCAGTAAAAAGCAGAGTTGCATTGCCTTGTCTACCATGGAGGCGGAGTATGTTGCTTGTTCAGCAGCCGTTCAGGAGGCTGTTTGGCTGAGGAAATTTCTCCAGCACCTCGACATTGTGACTCGAGCTGACGAGCCTGTTGAGATGGTCTCTGACAGCATGGCTGCTTTGGAGTATGTGAAGGACCCCAAGTATCATGGCAGGACCAACCACATTGACATCCGTTTTCACTACATTCGAGAGATGATTAGGCTAGGCGAGGTCACTCTTAGACATATCTCCACTACTAGGATGGTGGCTGATCCGTTGACCAAGCCGATAGCTAGGGATATGTTCCTGACCCACGTTAGGAGTTTGGGTCTTCGCAAGTTATGATGTATGGACATTATTGAGACTTTTGTATCTTACGCTTTTCTTAAAGAAAATATGTTTTTCTTTTATGTATGATTGCGTAATTGATACTAGTAGGCACATATTACCATTAGTCATCAGGCTCAGGTCAGCCCACTCACACGGGTGATCGCCCTGGCACCTAAGTGGTGAGCAGGATGAGACTAAATAATCATATTAAACTTTAGTAGTTGTGATATGATTGCTTTGTTCATATACGTTATGAATAAAGTGTTGATACGATTTGAAAGTCGTCTTAATTAGTTTAAGATGAGACTCTTGGGAGTTGGATATGAGAATTCTTTTGTGAAATTCTATATCGAGCCTGTATAGCAGCCGAACCTAAATACTTGGGTTAGAGAGATGACCTGAGTTGTGTAGTGGTTAGATGCCTTAGTGGTGCCTAGACCAAGGTTCGCATGGCGTTTTAGAGCGTGACACGACCCATTGGGTGGGTGCTCCGCCATGGCATACATATCATACTGTATGTGATTGTCGACCAGTTAGTAGAGTGACATACATTCTTCCCTCTATGTCACTGTGTGAGCACTAACCCCTTTTTTTATGCCCTCGACTTAGAACTACATTATGAAGTAGAGGTCCGATGTGACTAACTTAGCATGTATCTCAGGGTCATGAAAAAATACGATCTCGCGGAGCATGTCTAGTAAAGTGCTTGGACCAATACAGATTAATGTGAGGGGCTGAGGAAGATGTTTCGATAGCACACCATGAAAGTCTTGTGACTCATTGCCCGGGCGGTTATCTCGGTTGTGTTACTTGAGATAATCATGAGTACAAGAGATGTTGTAGGGTCAAGTCCTGTGATTACAGGAGGGAGATTTGTGATACTTGATCCGGTGTGTGTTGAAATTTCTGTGGCATATATGCTTTAGTCAGTGATGTGCTATGTTAGTTGGGTGGTGACTTAATATAGCACACCTGCATTGTGATTTTTTCCATCTGGTCGCACGCTCCATTACCCGTATGAAGAGTAGAATGTATATGAGAAAAAAATTAGCAAATGTGGCCAAGTAGGAGATTGTTGCCATGTGGTGTGTCCACATTGGCCGGTTCTAATTTGACTCAATCCATATGAGATGTGGATTATGATTTATTCTTATATGTTAAGGATAATGATAGGATTTATCCTTATGTGTTAAAGATAAGGATATGTTTCTTATAAGTTAAGAAACATATCTTAATTCATATCCTAACCGTTATTCTCTTATCTCTACGTGAGAAAGAGAATATCCTAAGGAGTCCTAATAATCTACAAATAGAACCCCTTCCCTCATACGTTGTGAGATACTATATACCATATACGATACACAAGAAGATAAAGGATTTTCTTCTTCATTCTCTCTCTACATTCTCTCTGGGTTTCCACCTTCGTTCCCGGGATTTTGGAGTGTGGACATAGAAGAGTACTCTGGTAGCCCTCTTCGCATCCGATCCGATCTGCGCATCCGGTCTGCAACCAAGAGATTTGTGGAGAGTCAAGAATCACCAAGAAGACAAGGACGATCCAAGAAGGCTGGTAAAACAAGCAGCTGATCCAATTCCGGTTCCTGGATACGTTGGCTATCCAGTTTGTAAGTTTCCGCTGCCCTCTAAATCCAACACCAACCATAAAAAGCAGCTATTGTGAGAATAAGTCGCACTGTATCGAGTCGGGCTACCGGTGCGAACACTTCTTCATAGTCTATTCATTTTTCTTGTTTGTATCCCTTTGCGACTAGTCTTGCCTTATGTTTTGTTATTTGACCATCAACATTGTGTTTGATCTTATATATCCATCTTACTCCAATAGCTTTATGTCCAATAGGAAATGAAGTTAGTTCCCATGTTTTATTTTTCTCTATTGCTTTAATTTCTTCATTCATTGTAGCGCGCCAAACATCCTTTTGTAGAGCCTCTTCGACAGATAATGGTTCTTCGTCGAGATGTAAACAAAATAAGTTCTCACTATCAATTACATCCGTCTCATTGTATATATCTTCAAGTCTTCTTAATCTGAGCGGACTTGAAGAACTTGAAGGAGTGAATGGTGAAGTTGTCGGTGTTGGGGTGTCATTGTTATTTGAAACGTTTTCGGTTTCTTCAACTTTCTGATCTATTATGTCTTTTCCTTTTTCTTCCGAAGTCCAATTCCATATGGCATTTTCATTAAAAATAACATCTCTACTAATAATTACTTTCTTGGTAATAGGATTATAGAGTTTATAGGCTTTAGAGTGCTCACTATAACCAGTAAAGATACATTTTTCTCCTCGATCATCTAACTTTTTTCGTTTCTCCTTAGGAATTTGTGCATAAGCAATACATACGAATATTTTGAGATGTTTAACTCCATGTTTATATCCACTCCATCCTTCTGCTGGTGTTATATTTTTTAGACTTTTAGTTGGACTCCTATTAATTAAATATACTGCGCATGCAACTGCTTCTGCTCAAAATGACTTAGGTAAAGCCTTCTCCTTGAGCAAACTTCTTGTCATATCCAAAATAGTCCTATTTTTTCGTTCAGCTATACCATTCTGCTGTGGACTATATGCCGTTGTGAATTGCTGTTGAATACCTTCTTTAGTACAGTAATCTTTAAATTCTTTTGAAGTGTATTCTCCTCCTCTGTCAGATCTCAATATCTTTATTTTCTTTCCACTTTCTTTTTCTACCGTAGCTTTATATGTTATGAAAGTAGAAAATGCGACGGATTTTTCTTTGATAAAGTACACCCATACTTTTCTAGTACAGTCATCAATAAAAGTAATAAAATACTTATTTTTCCCATGAGACTCAGGAAGAGAACCACAAATATCGGTGTGAACTAAACTTAAAGGTTGTGTTGCAAATTTTATTTTGCTACCAATAAAAGGAAGTCTTGTTTGTTTTCCAATTATGCAACCTTCACATACTCTATTTAAATGTTCAATAACAAGAAGACCATGCACCATTCTTTTAGAGGATAGTAACTTTAAACTATTGAAATTTAAATGCCCGTACCTTAAATGCCATAGCCTTGATTCCTCTTTTAACTTCAGAGTGATAGCACCTTTCAATTTCTGATTTGATGTTTATCGGAAACATTCGATTCTTCGACATGCACACTTTGGCAATTATTTTGCCATTCTTATCTTCCAAAGTTAGAGTAGAGCCTTCCATATATACGATATATCCTTTCTCCATTAATTATCCGATACTTAGTATATTGCTCTTCAATTCTGGCACATAATATATGTTGGAGATGAATTCTTCTTCACCACTCTTTGATTTGAACATGATTTTTCCTCTTCCTTTAACAGGTACTTTTGATGAATCACCAAATTTCACGTTGCCGTCAACAGTCTCGTCTAGTTCAACAAATAGTTCCTTCCTTCCACACATATGATTTGAAGCACCGGAATCTAGAAACCATACATATTGTGGATCTTTAACTTCATCTTGGCAAGCAAGTAGTAGTGAAGTTTCTGCAACTTCATCTTCAACTGTACTATCGATGTAATTGTTCACACCTTCATTATTTTTATACCAGCAATCTTTTTACAATTGTAACATTGAATGTTCGATCTCGTACCACTGAACGAACCTAGACGATTGTTATTGAGTCTACCTCTTTTAGGACCATATCCACGTCGTGTATCACGACTAGCATTGTAGCTTTTCTGTCGATCATTGTTATATCTTTTTTGATTCTTATATTTATTATAATTATTTTCTCCATGATTTTTGCCTTTTCTACTATCTAGTTTCAACTTTGACTTGAGGGCTTGATCAGTCAACTCGGTTTCAGACACTTTTTGTAGTCTTTGCTCATGTACATGGAGAGATCCAGTTAATTGGTCAATAGAAAGAGTACTTATATCTTTTGACTACAATATGCTCAAATTTTGATGTGAGAGAACGAAGTACCTTTTCAACAACTCGTACATCTTCGAGTTCCTCCCCATTTCGCTTCATTTGGTTGACAATTACCAAAATGCGAGAAACATAGTCCGCAGCACATTCGGACTCTTTCATGCGGATTGCTTCGAATTCTGCTCGAAGTTTCTGTAGACGGATCCTTTTCACTTTGTCATCTCCTTTAAAGACTGTTGCAAGAATATCATATGCCGCTTTGCTCGAAGTTGCTTCGGCAATTTTCTCGAACGTTGACTCCTCTACTGCTTGGTAAAGATAAAAAAGAGCCTTTTTGTCTCTATTTCTTTTATCCTTCAACTCGTTTCGTCGAGCTACAGTTAACGCAGCTTCTTCTTGCTCTGTTTGTTCTTGATACCCAATTCTAACTAAATCCCAAAGGCCTTGAGAACCAAGGAGTGCTTTCATTTGAATGCACCAATTCTCGTAATTATCTTTCAATAGTTTTGGAATTTGTGTTTGGAGAAGTTGATTAGCCATTTTTGATAGAGTTTCTTTCTAAAAACTTTGAACCTGCTCTGATACCAATTGTTGGAAGGCTTGAACTATCTTAAAAGAGCTATATAAAATATTCTAGATAAGAAAGATCAATTTATTTAATAGAACTTGCTACAAATACCATACAACTGGATACATTACAACACAACACATGTTCTATATATATAGAACATGAAACAATGCAACTTTTCACGAACAGAACTAGCACTCTTTTACGAACAAATATACCTGTAAACAAAAGGACGCAACCCTATTCGAAGAGACACAACCCTATACGAAGAGATACAATCATATACGAAAGTAAACAAACTTATAAAGGCTAATCAGCAAAGTGTACTATATATTATGGAAATTTTACTATAGCGACTGATCAAACAAGTAATTCCAGAGGAACGGTTAGCTATACAAAAATGTAGAAGAAATGGGCAGATAACCGCACCGAGTGTATCTATATACCTAGGGCATCATCATAATAACAAATTTTTTAAATAAAAATTTAATTTAATAGAATATGCTAAAAAAATGTTAAACTTAGATTTGAGGTATAATAAAAGAGTATGTCTTCTGAACTATAGATATATAAAAAAAATGAAAACAAAAAGAATTCAAGCATGGTTATAGCTACAATATTTTATATGTATCCAAATTAAATTCGAATCTAAATCCGAATAAGAAAGCGATAGAAACCTGTTATATATATATATATATATATATATATATATATATATATATATATATATATATAATATTTTTTGATATTTTTAAAATACCTGATATATATTAATAACTCAACTTAATATTTTGTATATTAGATAGTTGGGCTGTCATGTCTGAGTACTGCCAGCTGGATTCGCTCGAGCACGTGGAACATATTCACTGGACAAAATCCTTTCTATCCACACGAATTAAAATATACACCAATTTGTATAACACATATATTATATGGATACATAATACATCAGAGTATTTAATTACTAAATTGAAAGTGTTTATACTTTTATATTATTCTCTCCATCTTTTGTCATATAACAATATTTTTTTTTATTTGGAATCATGAACCGGACTCAAGTTCTCGACATTCTATATTATTCTTCATATTTTTTACAACGTGACAATATTTTTTTTATTTGCAATCATCAACTGGGCATAAGTTCTCCACATATTTTGTTTTTTCTTTGCTTTAACTAAACCAGTTATTTTGTATTTTTCTCTTTATTTGATTGAACCGAACCGCATTACATATTGAACCGACACAAGTTTTGCACATATTTTTTTCGTTCTTTGCTTTAACCGTATCGGATTACACGGCGAACCGACTTAAGTCATCCATATGTTTCCCTCTGTTTTTACTTAAACTGAATCGAATTACACCTGTAGTATTATTCTTTCTTTACTTGAATCCAATCAGGTTATATCTATGGACCATATTTTTATATTTCTTTATTTGAACTGAACCGGATCACACATGCTGTATTGGACCGAACCAACCCAACTGCTATATATGTTTTCATATTTTTTTACTTGTACCGAACCACTGCCTCTTCTTTTTTACTTGTACCGAATCGTCTTCTTTTTTTGTTTGGACAAAACCACCGCTTCTTCCTCTTCCTTGTGCTGTTACATTACTTCGCCTTATACTTTTTCTTGGGTGGTTATCTTTTTTTTGTTTAAACCCTAAACACTATAAATACAATGGAACTTTCTCAATGATTGTCTGTCCTAAAAACTAAAAAAAAAATCACACAAATCAATGCAAGATGTAAAATTTTGAAAACTTTCTAATTTTGCGAACTAAAAAAACTATAGAAAACTAAATCAGTTTATCAAGATGTCAATCTTAAATTTTATTTCGGTTTAATACGTCCGCTTACGATACTATTAATTTGACTTCACTTCAATTTTCGGCATGTGAATTTGAGCCTCTTTAATGTGCCTTTTATTATTTGTTATATTTTTCTTGCAATATTCCCTTTTTTTTTTCCAAATTTTTATGTACTAATTATTCTTATCCTATAGTTTTTTCCTTTTTTTTTTTGGTTTCTTTCATTGTTTCCCTTTGAGTTATAATTCTATTAAGTTTTTAATATATTTTTCATATTATTAAATATAATCAAATATAAATATATATTTTTATTTTTTTACATTTATATTTATTTATTTAATCTGTAAATTTTTATTAAAAAGTTTTATACGTTACATCGCGCGGGTCCCTACACTAGTTATAAATAATTCTCTTTAAAGTATGTATGATCTTTTCAAAATATTATAATTTTTTGTCCATATAAAAAGTACTCTCTAGACCAACTCACAAATGATATAACTAGTTAGCTTGCGACTCCCTTATTACGCGCCTCACCAACGGCAGAAGGTCCTAAAAAATAACAATCATAATGATGTAAGAATTTAAAATAAGTTTCTAATGGGTGCAACCACTAAAGTTGTGCTCTACACTAACTCAGTCCAAATGAGGCATTAGTAGAACAATAGTAGTAAACGAAACATCTAGCTATGTAATAAAAATTTAAGTAAAAAAGTTACAACTACTGTGCCTCGAATATGTATGCTATATGTCACGATGATTTATTTTGTCATTGGCCTACATGGTTATGTCAAACCTTTTATTAACTCTAACCAACTATTGGGTTTGGTTCCACATTTTGCTATACACCTCAAGGAGAATCGAAGGTTATCGACAACTATTGGGTTTGGTTCCATATTTTGCTATATACCTCAGGGAGAATCGAAGGTTATCGACACCCCTCTATAGACACTTTGACGTCGAAAAAAATCGGTATCACCAAATACGGTAGAGAGTCAAGAGAGGATCGGCATATCCTATTAAAGAGTTGGGCATTGAGGGGATTAAGTATCACCCGTTTTGTCACTTCTGAAAGGTCACAACATGTTTTCATAATTATACTCCAAGTTTTTCATGACTTCTAAAATTACCCGCCATGTTCATGTATATAATCGCTTGTTCTCTAGCTCAAGTTTTGCATAGAGTTCATATGTCACTATGTTCGTGTTAATTATATCTCCCAAAACTAATATGACACTATTAGTTTAAGAGTATTTATATATTAATCATTTATAATTCATAATATATGGACATATATTTTATTCATGTTTATTATATAGCAGTGTATATATATATATATATATATATATATATATATATATATATATATATATATATATATATATATATATTGTTGGAAAAATTCGGTAGTCGCCCCGGTACCAGATTCTCTGAATCCGCAACCCGTTTCGATACCGCAATCCGCTCTGGTACCGCCTAGAGTTGGGATTCCGCAGCGAAAACGTCAAATCTGATTTTTTACCATAAACCCGTCCTCTCAACAAAATTGGAACCAATACAACCACAAAGAGAAGAAAACCAATACAAGAAAATATGCGGGTGAAATAAGATTCATTAACCAAGAAAAGAATTACACCGACTCCTCTTTTCTTATGCAATAAAGTAGCTTCAACCCGAGCCCTTCTCCTGAATCTCTCTCACGCTTCTCTCGTCTTCTATAAACCTAGAAAACTATAGGTGTGGCTAAATTCTAGCTCCCACCGCCTCCATGGGTGTTACCACCACCGCGGGTGTGGATACCACTATATGGGTGTGGCTAAATCCTATCCCCCACCATCTCCATGAGTATTAACACCATCGTGGATGTGGATACTACTATATGGGTGTGGCTAAATCCTAGCCCCCACCACCTCCATGGTTATTATCACCACCGTGGGTATATCTACCTTAACACCATCTTAAAATATTAACACATATGCTATATTTATAGCTTACATCAAAAGCTATCCAAATTCTAGTCTAAATAGATTTTTATTCTAATTAATATTTAAATCTTAACAAACTTATCTCTTTAAGATTTAAATATTAATCTTAATCCAACTAGGATTCAACTACAACTATAATCAAATCCTAACAATCTCCACCTTGATTTGATTTGTAGTCTTTAATCGCTACATCGAGCTCACATCTGCTCCACCTGGAGTGACTGCATCTCCGATCTCGCTTTTGGACTATCTAGCTCCACCTGAAGCCCAAAAAATTACATAACTTCGAGTCCAACATGCCTAGTGAGATCAAATTGTGATCGCCTCCCGTGATGATCGGTAATCCAGTACTCTGATGTCCATATCTCCTGAGGATCGCCAACCTTTAGCTCTGATACCAATTGTTGAAAAAATTCGGTACTCGCCCCAGTACCAGATTCTCTGAATCCGCAACCCACTTCGATACCGCAATCCGTTCTGGTACCGCCTAGAGTTGGGATTCCGCAGCGAAAACGTCAAATCTGATTTTTTACCATAAACCCCTCATCTCAATAAAACTAGAACCAATACAACCACAAAGAGAAGAAAACCAATACAAGAAAATATGCGGGTGAAATAAAATTCATTAACCAAGAAAAGAATTACACCGACTCCTCTTTTCTTCTGCAATAAAGTAGCTTCAACCCGAACCCTTCTCCTGAATCTCTCTCACCCTTCTCTCGTCTTCTATAAACCTAGAAAACTATAGGTGTGGCTAAATTCTAGCCCCCACCGTCTCCATGGGTGTTACCACCACCGTGGGTGTGGATACCACTATATGGGTGTGGCTAAATCCTAGCCCCTACCATCTCCATGGGTATTAACACCATCGTGGGTGTGGATACCACTATATGGGTGTGGCTAAATCCTAGCCCCCACCGCCTCCATGGTTATTACCACCACCGTGGGTATATCTACCTTAACACCACCTTAAAATATTAACACATATGCTATATTTATAGCTCACAACAAAAGCTATCCAAATTCTAGTCTAAATAGATTTTTATTCTAATTAATATTTAAATCTTAACAAACTTATCTCTTTAAGATTTAAATATTAATCTTAATTCAACTAGGATTCAACTACAAATATAATCAAATCCTAACATATATAAATATATAATATTGACGTGAATCGTTTATAGAGTTTTAGTTTGAGAAGACATATTCCTTAAAGTTTGAGATATGTACTTTTTTGTACAAAAATTTTTTAAATGCTCCTAACCAGAGGAATATATAGAGACACTGATATTCCGAATAGGCCGATGTATGTCATATTTTCAATTAAAGTGACAAATCTCCAATCACTAGTATAAGGGCACTAGAGCAAGCATACAAGTGCTTATCAGAGAATAAGTACACTGTGCGTGACTATTGTCACGGCCTGAGTTTTGAAACTGGTCTAATTTTTTTTTTTTTTTTGAAATTAGAGTTTTAAAACCTTAAAATCAGGATGTGAACAGACCACCACATGCATAAAAAATTCTCTGTTTATACGGATAGAGTCTCCTCTATACATGCACGGCTAGACAAGTACATTTAATCATTAGAGAAGTAACAATTACATATAAGTAAACATCAACATGAATCCTCTACAACTAAGCACATCCACAAATCATAAACACAATCCACATGACATAAATAATCCAAAACATACTCATGATCATAATCATAAAGGTACTAAAACTGTAAAATTAACATCCAAGTACTGCCAGGCAAAGCTGACGATAGGGAATAACTCTAACGTGATAGCTCTCATGATCGTCCCAAGATCCCAGCACCTATCTGACCTGAAAAAAAAGGTCACCAAAAGGTATAAGATACAATATAAATGTATCCCAGTTGATACGACGGACTGATAAATAGCAAGCCGTAACCTACTAGTATACCGCAAGCAGTGGATAGTAAGAACTGAATATTATCTCAATGCTGGAAGATAAGATATTGATAATGAAACTAGACATGCTGAAATGAAAGCAGTGGTACTCATACATAAGGCTAATCATGCCGTAACTGGCAAATTTGATAAACAGAGACTGATCATGCTATAGAATAGACCAAGTATGATAATCAATAAATATCAATACTATAAACAAAGAGTACTTATAATCACGTGATAGTCATACTAAATAAATACTGGAGTAACAATATCAATAAGTCATGCCTCAATGTCAGAAATAGAGTACCTAATCACATGCCACTATTGGTCACAAAGACCACAGGCTAATGCTACACTGATGCACCAATACGCTATCATAACCCTCTACACACTGTGTGAACTCACTAGGTTCACGGGTCGATGTGACCTCTCTAACGGTAAAGAGCACAATTGCGGGTAGCTAATCCGCAGGTGTGCGTGACTGAAAGCTGGCTCTATGGCGATCATAATGCTGATGCTCAACTCACGGTTTACATGGTCTAAAGACTGGACAATTGGGGAAAAGCCAAAAAAATTTCCACCGAAATACTGATACTGAGATAATATCCATGCCATGTAACTGAAACTGAAACTCCTATTCTAAGCATGGAGTGAAGAATAGAAAGTATTTTGCTATAACTGAGCTAGTGACCAAACAAGCATGGCATATGCCAAACTAGAGATATACTAAATGCTGAAGTATAACAATATAAATGCTAGAAAGGAGCATATGGAAAGGCTCAACTATAGGACCAAGGCTATCATCAATCACAGGGGTCCGACTAACTATGGTACCCCATAGGTGACGATATGATAAAGTCCGGACCGAAGGACCCACCTCAGGGTAGACGATTGCGGTATCCGCTGGATGGCTCATCGGCTGGTTCCTGACTGCTGGGGCCTACAACAAAGATATGTGTAACAAAAATACTCACTCACACCCACACAACAACTCGACATGTGCAAATGACTATATGACCGGGTTATGTAAAAATCTGGGTATCTGCCGTAAATTTCAAAATTCTGCCGGAAGACCACTATTGGTCCAAACTATGCATAACAGTATCCGAATCTCGTGAATCTTCACGTGCTGCCCCAGAACGCTTAACTTAAGATGTTCGAATACTAACATCAGACTCTGTGTAATCCTGTGCACAAACGGTGTCATAATAACCGAAATTCACTTCCGAAAAAATTCGATTTCGACTCCGAAAATCTCCAACGCTAAACCAAAGTCACTGGACCTGCCAGGACAGCGTCAGGAACAGCCAGGGACATATGGGACTCACAACTGGTCAACATAATTTTTCGATTTGCGCGATTAGCATAAAATAGTCGATAAACCAATAATTTTGTCGATTTACACTTCGAAATCCAATTCCCGCTCAATGAAGGCAATTAATCTCGAACGAAAGGTTCAGAGACTTCGTACACAAGTCACTGAACCTGCTAAGACAGCGTCGGGAATAGCCAAGGACATCTGGGACTCACGACTAGTCAACATAATTTTTCGATTTGCGCGATTAGCACTAAACAGTCGAAAAACCGATAATTTTGTCGATTTACGCTTCGAAATCCAATTCCCGCTCAACGAAGGCAATTACTCTCTAACGAAAGGTTCAGAGACTTCGTACACACTGCCCAATACAGCCCATAAAGTTATAATTATAAATAGATCTCTATGGTTTCCAAAAATTGCATAATTACATGCACTTAATCATATTTTGACTCGCTACAACCAACCAAGAGCTTTCGGATAATCCGAGGATTCCAGCAGATGGGTCACGACTTAACAAAGCCCGTGCTCACTGTCCGGATGTGGCAAAACACCCACGAACAACTAGGGTGCAACATTCAAGATCACTACTTGGGCCAAGTTGCTAATTACACAAAACTATCCAATCATTTGGAGATCTAAGATGAGCATCATGCTTAGCAAGGTCGAGAGAGTCAAGGGCTCGGGTTGGCCGAGCTTTGCTACAACTCGGGTTCAAGCCGCAACCAGAGGTGAGCACCTTGTCCAAAAGATTAAGTTCAGAGACTCACCAACGGGGTACTGCGAAGATGCCGGAACAGTACTTGGAACAAGGTAGTGCAACCCTAGGCCAACTAGAGCTCAACTTGGTTCAACTTTGTAGTGCTCGGGTTTTGGTGGGGACCAATAGCAAGCAGCAGCTGAAGGAGGTTCACAGAGGTGCCACGAGTCCGCAAACACCCAGCTCCGGCAACTACGGTGGGTGGATGGCCGAAGATGAAGCTTGCGGCCTAACCTTAAGGGGAACAATGGTGGCTACCATGTTTGAGCCTTTTGAGTTCAAACAAGAATACCTATGAGACTGTTTTGAAGAGGAGGAACTAACCTGGGGGTTGGCCGGCGCCGAGTAGCGACGGCGACGGTGCAGGACCAAGCTCGGCCAAGGCTAGGAAGTGGTGAATTAGGGCTCAACTCTGCAGTCTCTACACCGAACCACAGGTCCTGAAACTTTGTGGGTGAGCTTCTGGGATCAAGGAGAAGTAGATCAATATTTTACTTCACCTGAAAAGACCTCAAAAACAGCGCGCTAGAACTCCAGCCAAAACTAGGGTTCCGGTGGCCACCTTTATCCCGCCGGCAAACCAAGGCCTTCCCGACTTCGAGGCTTCACAGGAAAAGTCCCACGATGTCAGAAGAAGAGTGGGGAGGGTCCTAGTGCAAGAAAACTCGAAGAATAAAGGTTTCGGGTTACCTTGGTCCAAGAAAGAAAGAGGAAAAATATGATGGCTCCCACAGCGGCGTATGACGAAGCCAGGCAACGGGACTCCTCGGGTTGGGTCTCGAGAGGAAGAAGAACGTCCCAGAAGGTTTCGGGTGCAATCCCAAGGGTTTTGGTTGCACCACTTCTTCCCGAGCCCGAGATCTTTATGGAAGTTTGCTTCTTCTCCTTCTTCGGCGAGGGGAGGCGATGGCCGGCGTCATAACAGTTGTAGAGGAAGTAGAAGGAGATGAAGGGTTTCGTGGTGGCTGCTGGGTGCAAGAGTTCTAGGGCTAGGGTTGTAAAGAGCAACCCTTTGCATACCTTTTATAGCTCTAGCAACAAGATGCTAGTTAGTCCCTCATCTCTCAGTATTTTGAGTTGGGTCCTTCACAGTAGAAGAATATCGCACTAAGGTCACTCTCCAGAAAGTTGAACGCACTTCGGTGCATAAAATATAGTATTTTGCATAAATATGCTATTTTTCACTATTTTTTACGTTTCTCGAGGTGTTAGAGCTGTCAAACTAAAAAACGGACTTCGCCACGACGTTCGGCTCGACGAGACCTATTGAGTAGCGATTTTGGTTCGTTGAGTTTAGGTCCCGATAAATTCTAAATCCATATTATATAGTGCATTCTGCTGTTTGGCATGCTTTTCGATGATTTAGGCTCATCAAACATAAATTCGAACTGCGCCATCGCGCTCAGATCGTTGAGACCGTTAGAATCGAGTATTTGAATCATCGGAATCGGATTCATATCGATCAAGTTAACCGACTTCATTCGAAAATCCGAAACTTTTAGAAGTTACTATTCACAACTTATATAAGTCAAGCCACTATTCACTTATATATATATATATATATATATATATATATATATATATATATATATATATATATATATATATATATATATATTAGAGCTTATATATTTTTAAAAACACAAGCCCAACAATGCTTGTGAATTATTTACCATTGGATTTGCATTGAGATTTGGGCAATTGTAAAGTCAACTAAAGAGAGAGAAAGAGAAAGTACAAATGCACAAATCTCAATTCAAATCTAATAATTAAAAATTCACAAGCATAATTTATCTTGTGCTTTTAAAAGTATATAATCTCTATTATATATATATATATATATATATATATATATATATATATATATATATATATATATATAGAGAGAGAGAGAGAGAGAGAGAGAGAGAGAGAGAGAGAGAGAGTCCGACTACTATACTATTACTAGTATCAAGTCATTGGTACTATCAAGTTTTCTACCCTTAGATCAATCCTTTGATCATTTTCACCCGTTATATTTTACTATTTTTCCAACTCTCTATTAAATCCAAGGTGCCCACTATCATTTCAACAACAAATTTTTTAATCCAAGAGTTAAAAACTTAATAGCACTAATGACTTGTACTATTAATAGTATTCCAGCCTAACTCTATAGAGTCCGGCTACTATACTATTAATAGTACCAAGTCATTGGTACTATCAAGTTTTCTACCCATAGATCAACTCCTTTGATCATTTTCACCCGTTAGATTTTACTATTTTTCCAACTACCTATTAAACCCAAGGGGCCCACTATCATCTCAACCACACATTTTTTAATCCAAGAGTTAAAAACTTAATAGCACCAATAATTTGATACTATTAATAGTATTCCAGCCTAACTTTATAGAGTTCGGCTACTATACTATTAATAGTACCAAGTCATTGGTACTATCAAGTTTTCTACCCCTAGATCAACCCCTTTGATCATTTTCACCCGTTAGATTTTACTATTTTTCCAACTACCTATTAAACCCAAGGGGCCCACTATCATCTCAACCACACATTTTTTAATCCAATGGTTAAAAACTTAATAGCACCAATGACTTGATATTATTAATAGTATTCCGGCCTAACTCTATAGAGTCCGGCTACTATACTATTAATAGTACCAAGTCATTGGTACTATCAAGTTTTCTACCCTTAAATCAACCCCTTTGATCATTTTCACCCGTTAGTTGTTACTATTTTTCCAACTACCTATTAAACCCAAAGGGCCCATTATTATTTCAACAGCACATTTTTTAATCCAAGGGTTAAAAATTTAATAGCACCAATGACTTGGTACTATTAATAGTATTCATACTATTAATAGTACTAAGCCATTGGCACTATCAAGTTTTTTACCCTTAGATCAACCTCTACACACACACACACACACACACACACACACACACACACACACACACACACACATATATATATATATATATATATATATATACATATATGTATATATATATATATACATATATGTATATATATATATATATATACATATATATATATATATATATATATATATATATACATATATATATATATATATATATATATATGGGGTCCGGCTACTATACTCTTATGAGTAAAATTCTTTTGTACTCATAAGTTTTCATCCCTTGGATGAAGGAATGTGTGGTTAGAATTATAGTAGTCCCTAGAATTTATACTATTTTTCCAACAACCTAGTAAACCCTAGAGGGACCACTATCATCCTAACTGCACATTCCTTCATTCAAGGATGAAAAAGTTATAAATATAGAGGAGTTTATAATCATAAGAGTATAATAGCCCTACGCTATAATCCTAACCACACATTCCTTCATCTAAGAGATGAAAACTTATGAGTACAAAAGAATTTTACTCACACTACAAAAAACTTAAGCTTTAGCAGCGGTCGAAATCGCTGAAAAAAATATTTAAAACCGCTGGAAAAATATTTCCCTACACTTGTAAAACCGTCGGAAAAAATTTTACAACCGCTGTTAGATCTCCGTCGCAAAAGATCTTTACCGACAGTTTACACGACCGTTGAAGAAGATGATAATTTTAGCAACGCTTCTCCGACCGTTACTAAATATAGTAAAAAGTGCTACTATAAATAATAAATTAGCCAGTTCGGCCCGGCGGGAGCTTCTTCACAAATGCTGTCGGAGCAGATTGTTCGAAACTGTTTTGTACCGAAAGCTAACAATCAGACCACAAGAAATTAAGTTCATAAGGGGCCTGCCCTTCGTTAATGGATCAACTTGAAAATCCGATTAAAGAGACACCAACCAGGTAACAGATTACATTATCATCTTCACTGTGTCGACCAGTTACCCCGCCGCCCGCTACATGAAAAGGCTTAGAAGCAAGTTTTGAGCCCTAATATCCTAAATTAGTCAAACTGTGACGTTGATCGAGTGAAAATACAACAGAGACGAGAGAAAAGGAAAGGGACTAATCTAGTATACAGAAAGCCAGGATGTGTTATATAAAAACGCACGGAGAATAAATCTAATAATATGTGTTATAATACGGCTGAGCCGCCACTGATGACGCCACTGGCTGCTGAGGGTAAGCTGCAGCCCCTGTTGCTGCTGCTGTTGCTGTTGCTGTTGCTGTTGCTGTTGTGATAACTGCTGTGGCTGCTGCTGCTGGTTGTGGTGCATAAGCCTAACAAACCCAGAAAGAAGCAAACAAAGACGAATTAGAAATAAACACAAGATGGACAATACAGCTCGAACACGCCATATAGGATAAGCAAAATTCTGATTCCATTTTTAAGCAATAAATAAGTACATATTAAAGAATAAAAAAAAACACTTCTCTTCCAGTTGCTGCTAACAAGGTCTTAGGGCATTCCGTCACCTTTTATAATGTTTTTACTATAAGAAACGAGTTGCCAAATTTGAAGAAGAAATATATATAGTAATTAAGTAAGATGCAAAACAAAGGCCACAGTTATTAAGAGTTCACATGCGAATAGTCCCACATTGAATAATTAATAAACAAGTTAAGGATGGATATATATACTTATGGGCCTAGACCTAATAGGCTTAAGCTTTTAGGCTGAACAAGTTCTTCATTAGATGTGTCACATCTTTGGACTCATGAGCCTAACTGGGCCAGAACTCTCTAACAAGTGGTATCGAAACCGATGGTTTGAAGATCCTGGGCTACTCATCTAAGTGGTTTCATGCGATCGGGTTAGTAGCTCTAACAAAACATGACAGGTTCGTGGAGAGAAAGTCATGGTACCGCGATACAATAGTTTGGTACACTCAAAAAAAAAAATGGGACCCCAGAGGCACAGATTAGGTGCATGGGTTCAAATGGTTAGTGCATTTAAAACAGTCAGGCTCGACAAGCGCCAGCCAGCTGCATGGGCTTGGATGAATTCCCGAGTGGCGCAGATTAAAGCATATGTCCTCAGATAAGCGGGTTTGCAGTGACTCATAAAAAGAGCTTGAAAGTTATGTCTTAGAGAAGAGCTGAAAAGCGACTCAGTGCAATGCTCAGAGAGTTAAAGATTTGAGTTCAAAGAGGAGTTGAAGGTGAGTTCTAGTGGGCCTAGATCTAATAGGCTGAAGCTTTTGAGTTGAATGGATTCCATTTAGATATATCGCATCCTTGGGCTTATGTGGGCCTGGGCTGGGTGGGCCTAGAACTCCCTAACAACACTCGACAATAAGCCAACTAGATCAAAGAGCCAAAAGCAAATGTGATGGATACATAGGCACAATAGAAATTTAAACAGCTTATCCATATATAAGGCTATAGAGTTTCCACCGATGGGGCTGATACAATCGTTGACCACAAAAATGCATCCCCCACTCGTTTACCAAAAATATTGAAAGACTTTTTTACCTGGGTAGGGTATGTTGCAGGATAAGCACTGTAAGCGGCAGCCTGAGGAGCTGACTGAGGCACTGGTTGACCATAATTAGCATAGCCTCCATATGCAGCATAACCAGCCTGCATAATTGTGTCACAAATGAGAAATGTCAATGCATGTAAAATGAGTAAGAAATCAAATGTGAACTCCTAACATTATTTGTATAAGCCTGATTAAACCTACACATAACTATGCTAATACAGCAAAAAATATAATGAAAAACAGGTGCTCTAGCAAATTATTCATCAATATTTTGTTTCATAATTACAGTTAAAAGAGTAATGCTAAAATGAAGTAAAGAGTTTTTTACAGTATATCCAACAAAAAAGTACACGAAAAGAACGACCATAATTTTACCATATTTCTCATTTCATTGGCAGAAGATAACAAGATCAACTGAATTCGAACAACAATTGTACCTGTGGCGCATATGCAGTACTCCATTGCTGCCCTTGTGCTTGGGAAGTTGGGGGCCAGGCTGGAGCCTTTTGGCCATAACCACCAGGCCACTGGCTCTGTGCATTTGGGTAGGCTCCCATAATTGATTGTCCTGCATCTCCAGTCTTAGCCATTTTAGCCCTGTCCGAGGAAAAGGTATCGTCGGCGGTTCGTTTCCTTGATACTAACGCAGGCCTATGACGCAAGAAAAGCATAGAATGCCGATTCTCAGACTTCTTGATAGATTGAGCATCTCCAAACAGATCCAAGAACTGCGAGACAGTTGCAAGTTGAATTACTGAACAGGTTCTAAAAGAGCTAGAGCATTAATTCAAATCATGTGATTCTCTAATAAAGAACATGGAATCTTTTCCCTTTAAATTGCAACAGACGTCATGGAATAAATCGGGATGAAGTAACACCACTGTATAGTTTATACAACAAAGGAAACTAAATTAAATAAAACCAAACAAAATTAGCAGCTTATTTAGTCCATTGAATTTTCCTCCTCTGCAAAGTACTTTGGAAACTCAATAGAGATCGTCAAAAGCAGAAATCTACTACAATAATTTTCTCAAAGTCAAAAATTATGGCACCTAAAAATTATAAATCGTATTTATAGAATTTCAATAAACCTAAATGCTAGCATTGATGCCAGAAACTTAAAGTCATATTTCTTCAGAATCACAATGAATTTTATGTGAAAATGATATATTAACACCGATTTTCAACAGTGACTGTTCTGCAAGCCAAATCAAAGATCATGATAATCCAATAATATCACCGCATGTTAAATCCTTCAGACCATCCGCCTCATATTGTCCTCTCAATACTAACTAGATTCAGTTATATTTGGGTGGAACCAAGAGAAAAACAAATAATGTCCCTCAGCTTCAACCATTCTTTCTGCTATTTGACCATGAGAAGAAATTATAGAAGCCGCAAAAACTTCCTGCGAAAAGCTATTGTGAAATTGAACATAAAGACATTTCAGGGATTCCATACTATACTACACCAAGAAGATAACAGGAAACAGAAAATTCAGAATTTCTTACATTTTCCATGACACAAACAGATGGTAGAGAGTATTCACTAGATATCATGACAACCAATGAAAAATAACAGATATCTGTAACAGATTTTCAAACTTATTACCTCCAGAAATATTGAAGATATCTCTTCTCTGTCACTCGTGCTTGCAGTCACATTGGGATTTTCAGCATCAGGTGTAATGAACTTCTCCACCAACGAATCTAAAGACTCGACATGCTTAGGAGATGGGTGGATTGACTCTAAATGGATCACAGCCTACAAACAACAAATGGCTAGGTTAAAAATGGGCAACCAGAAAATCACAAAAGGAAAAAAAATGGAAATTATCAACTGAATTTCGAAACAAACCTCAAGAACAGGTCTTGACAGCTGCATTTGACCCAACGATCCAGATAATATTTCCCTTGCCTTTTCCACATCACCAGCAACCTAGAGGAGAGTAGCAAAAAAGAGCAGAGCCATAAATTTCATTAAACTGTACAATCGAGAAGACATCCTAAATAAACTCGGATTAAAAGACACCGTGAATAAAAAAGCTTTATTTGCTTCAAGTGGTATGTTTTTGAGTAAAATTTTGTAGACAAGCCAATTCCTTATAAACAAAAATAATATGGAAGTAAGAAAATTAGACAAAAACATCCATCCAATCAAAGAATAGTCATAATTTCTTGGCTAAATTACAGAAAACTCTCCTGCAAATACCTGCTTTTTCACTTTTCCCCATGACTTACAAAAATCTACATTTTAGCCCATCAAAAATTCAAGTTAATGCATTTAGCCGCCCTCCGTCAGGGTTCTGTCACTATTTCGTCCATTTCTTATAATTTATACTGAAAATACCCTCGAAATGACAAAAATAGATTAAAAATTATTTTTTTTTCTTATAGAACAAGTAAAGGCAATTTGGTCATTTCACCCTCTCCATTAATGATGTAACCCCCTAAAAACATTTCTGAAATTTTAAAGGGGCAAAATATAGGTTTCTGAAAATCAGGAGGAAAAGTGAAAAAGTGGGTTTTTACAGGGAGGGTTTCTGCATTTTAGCCTAATTTCTTTTTAAAAGTAAATAAATTTAATAAGTTAACTATGAATGACAACTAGGTGGCTCAAAAGATGTTTAACAGTTTGCTGAAGGAAGGACGCACAAAATTTACGAATAGCACAGCTAACATCCTATAAAAATATAATCAAAGAGTTACTGTGAACTTTTCCAACAACCAATGATGTAAAAACGTATACTGTACCAAATATACAAATCGTGAATACTGAATAATAAGCATAGGCAAAAGGTGGCTCTGCTCTTTTTCCTGTTCAGCAGCAATAGCCTTTTCATAAACAGAAAAGGCAGCTTCTTTCACTCCCTGCAAATTCAGATGAACATTAGAGTAAAACTTGATGCAAAGATATGAGCGGAATTTAAAACTAATATCCAGAGGTACCTGACGATATTCCATGTTTGCATGCTTCACAAGGGCTTCTAACAGCCCAGGAGATACTTCAGAATATAGAAGCTGATATACTTCACGTGCCCCTGAAGCATCTCCACTTAATTCCTTGAATCTGGCAGCAAAAAGGTGAATCTCTGGTTGTTTCTGTTAAGAAAAAGTATATACAAAGTGTTAACATGCCTTGTAATAAAAAATAATAGATTAAAAAAAAAGACACAATGACTAGAACTAAATCATATATACGGTGAAATAACAACAAAGGATAAATATAAGTGACCTGAAACCCACATTCAGTCAAGGGCAGCCATGCAAAGTGAAAACTACGGGTTATCACAAGAAAAGCAAATTGCCGTACTTAGTAATATTTACCAAGAACAAAGCTTAGGGTTTTAGAGCTATGGAGATTGAATTTTGTATTCAGTGATATTTCCAACTTAATCTTTTCTCATTTAACGTGTACAAGCACCACTATGTGGATGCCTATAGTAACAAATTCTCCATTATGTTATTTTTTCACACATGTCATGATCCGTTTTCCATAGACAAACTATACAATTACAAATAAAGAGAGTTGGCACACAATCTGGAGAAAATGATAAAAGTTTGTTTTTCCATGTTATTCTTTTCTAGATCCTTCTTTTTCTTGACAAGCTTAAGACCCTCTAAATTTTCCTCTGCTGGAAGCTTTCTTTTCATACAGATCCTCCAATCACCAAGTCAGTATGTTTGATACAGAGCCCTCTCTCTTTGATTAGTCAAAGATGGGAGAGCGGTGGTTGGTTCTTCAGTGCTAGTAGTGTATGCGCGCACATGTTTTACGAGCACACATGGATATGAAAATAAACCACCAAGGATAACACAATGTTTGTTAGCAAACTAAATAACAAGCCATGTACAAGAAACAAAGACTTCACGTTAAGGACGTAACAATAAGGAAGATACCAATGAAAACCTACTCCTGCTGTTGCTAGAGCAAATACAGGTACTTCATGTCTTATTTTTCAGAAAAACCAGAAAATGTTGGATATCACCATGCATGCGTGTTTCTAGGTCTAATTCATACCTTCACAAAAACTTGAGTGGCACGAGCAAGAGCATTATTAGCAAGCTCCATGCTTCCACTAGCTTCCATACATAACACATAGCGGATCCAAAATTCCGGATAATTTGCACATGCAATTAGACATCTTTCATACAATTTGACAACCTGAAACAGTCACAATGTTAAGAAGTAGAAAAAGGAAAAAGACGAAAAGAATCAAGCAAGTAAAAAAATTAATATTCCAACAAAGAGAAGTTCACAAGAAGTACTCCATTAGCTGATTAGGGAGGCCCCTCAATATGAAAGGAGGGACCATCCTTGCCTGATAGATAGATGGTTAACTGGTTAAGTGGTAAGCAATAAGCAAACACCTGCATATATGAGATTCGAATTTCAAAAACCACAGATATTGGCACAACATTTATTAGGAACCCAGAATGTCCATTGACAAATGAGGGTTTGAAATACTTAGCCTCATAGAAACCAAACAACATGCCCACGCTCTATCGTCAGTTCATTATCCCATTTTACAATGTAGCGTCATCGAACATACTAGCCATTAAAGCATAGAATGCAGCCAACATAAACAGGAAGACATTAACAAAAAGTCTCAAAGCGATATAAGAAAATTAAAAAATAAAGTCAACCGTGTACCTTATTAAAGTCATCTCCCCTCTCAATAAAATCAAGATAGTTGTGCCAGTTTTCAAGCTCTGAGTCGTCAAGTGGCCTAACATGGAAGTATGGCCTTCTTATAGCTGTTTCAAAACCAACGATCTTAAAATCGTACTCTTTAGCTTTCTTATACATCTCTTCCCTAATTGCAATATACTTCTCCAACTCCTCTGCTTCTGTTAAACCTGCACTTACGGGTTTAGGAGACTGTTCTACACCATCAGAACGAACCTCACCCTCGAGACCTTGCCGGTCATCATTCTCTGTTGTTGCGGACAACATAGCAGCTTCTTCGGCAGTTCTTATTTCTGATAAAGTTCGAGTAGCAGCCAAGTCCTTGAAACTGATATGTGAAGAACAAAAATGAATGAAACAATAAGATTTCAAAGGTTTACCAGGAAAGCTCCAAAAAGTCTGCTATTACATATGCACACGCAATTGAGCCTACCACTGCTTTATTATTCGTGTCCATTACGACCTTATCACTAAAAGGTGCATTCACCGCCTTATCACTAAGGTGCATATGGTAACATGAAGTACAAGAATAAGACCTCCCAAATAAATGGAGATAGACACAACAAAATGAGAACAGTAATAGGCATGAGAAGTAACAGATAGCTTGATAATTTGGGATACACTTCGCCTTTATGCCAAACTTGATTCATGCTCCTTCAACTACTTAAATGCTTCGATTCAAGCGAGAAAAGAAGTCAAATTACCATTAGGGCCGGTGGGAGACGATTATAGTATACACCTCGTAGTTCTTGCTACAGTAAATAATACAACATACACAACATGGCAGATGACCTTACAATGATCAATTGACCATAATAGCATCATGTATAAGTAAAGCACCTTCTACAGGAGCCCAGCTATTTTCCACGACCAATTCAAAATGAAATCACAAATTAGTATCATTGTGGAAAAATAGTAGTACAGTTAGCTAATAGCAGATATGCTTACGGAAGTGTGTAAGGTAACGAATAATAGATCACTGATGCCAGCATAGCTGAAACAATAATCTGAAAAGAAAAGTTCAGCCTGAACATGTTGTCCCAGATAAAACACAGGAAAAGCATTTCTCAAGCACATAACAAGACACCTAGGGTCATGGCTCCAAGCCAGGCACCTTGGTCCTAGGTGTACACCTCGGCCTAGGCACAAGACGCTGATTAGGCATGCCTACCTGGATACAGATTTTGGATTTTGCGGAGGGGTTTTGAATGTTTATGAACAACGTTTTAGAAACCTTAAATGGAAGTTTCAGATGTTTGCATACATACCTACAATAAGGGTTTTGGACTATCTTTTAGCACTTATAGCAAATTGCATCACTAGACTGATTTGTTAATTGTTAATTGTTAATTGTTATGATTCAATTTAAGACGATATTATTCTTCTGAATCTTACTAGTTGTTTCTTTATAGTGGTTATATAGGTCTTCTAGCAAGTATTTCAACAAAAATAAAAAGTAATCCCTCTTTTTCCTCAGGCGTCCCTCTTTTTCCTCAGGCATGTACGTAGCACACCTTGTGCCTTGTGCAGAGACTCCAAGAGTCCTAGTGCCTGGGTTTGCCTTACAACTTCTAAAGCCAAGAACATCTAGACAAGCAAAGCTTAAAAAGTACGATGTCAGAGAGCTACAGCTTAAGTAATTCTCCATTGATTGCTCTACTAGAATTCTAATGGATGCAAAGAAAGAAAAAGCAAACGAAAAGAATGCTTACCAATTAAAATAGCGATCAAGCTGTTGTATAGGATGCTCCAGTATTCTTGTATAAATCATCGCAAGATGACTCCACGCCTGATGTGACTCTTCATATCTAATGTACTCGTCCCACAACAGATCTGATCGATAATCTGTCCCTACATATGCCAAACCTCGTTCAAACAGCCTGAAGGATTAAAAAGCATGTAAAGAAGTTATTGTGCATGCCCAGCACTCACAAGCAGTGTTGCAAATCGAGTATTAAGATAACAAGAAGTCTTAATTTTTTTCTAATAGCAGATGACACTTCCAAAGTTGGCACAAATACACTGCATTTACCTTCCAGATAAAATCATACTATGCCCTTGGAATGGAGGAGGAAAAGGGCCATCTTAGCCCATAATTCAGCGTAGTCTCCTGAGCAGCATTTTGATTAACGATGTATCCATGATAGCCTCAAAGTAGAGGTAGCAGTAACTCATGGACTACAAGTTTTCTACTGGACCTTTCGGAGATAAGAAAAGGAGGGCATACACAGAGGCCAAAATGATGAAAGAAAAAAACTAAAAGAATTGAATAGAGCTACACAATATAGACGAAAACAAGGGTAGGCACATTAGAAAAGATTTTTTTCTAAAGTGCATTCCCATCAAACCTTTTCTCCATGCATATGGTTATCGCTGTTCATTCATGCAAAATGTGGTTAGAATATGTAAAAACCATGACTAACCTATCATTACAAAAGAAGATCAATGGGAAGTATAGCAGAAAATGAACCGAATATGTGTTACCTTCTAATGATATCTGGATCCTCGTATGTTGATATTGCAAACTGACAATAGTTAACCCAGATTTCCACAGAGTAGGTCACCGCCAGAACAGCCCTTTCATAAACCTCCACAACCTTTTCCATGCTATCAAGCCGGCCTTCATGATCAGCATATTTTTTCCAGTAGCCAAAACATAGAGGGAACTCAACTAAAAATGCATCGTAGACTTTTCTAATCTTTATAATGTTATTCTGCAAGGAAAATATTAAGACAGACATGTTAGCACAAACCAAGACGTGAATAACAAATATTTCATAAAGAAAAAAAATGATTAAGTGATATAAGTATTAAAAACCACTATATGGGCAAATAAATTTGATAGCGACTCAGTCATATTATTCATGCCCTCCAGAAGATTGATGCTTTAGTGTCATCAACTATACTGCCTTCTTCAGAAAGCAGCCCCACATTCATTGGATTCATGTAGGAAGAAGCCAAGTGAATTTTAAAGACATGTTTTATCTTCCTCTTCCAAACAGAGATACGTCCAGACTACAGACTTGCATCACGATTGATTAACAAAGGGATGAGAACTAGGTATAGAGATTCACAGTTATCACTAGCACTTGTTTTAACTATTGGATAGACATTACAGGCAAACTTTATAATAACGGAATAAGTGAGAATTTAAAGAACAAATCCAAATAGTACATCAATTAGATGCTTCAGATAATAACGAGGGTGAATTTTTAGGGGTTTAAAGGTTAGGGGGTAAAAGAAGAAAAAATCCACAAATTAGAAAATGAAGGAGAATAAACATACTAAAGTATCTGCAGGACCAAATGATTTAGTCTATAAATGTTTCAAAGACACATATTCAACCTCCAGTAGTTAAAGATAAGTGAAAGATATTAGGCTGAGACGCTGAATACTAACGTATCTGCCGGTCCAATGACGTGATCAGTACGTTCGTTCAAGAAAACTCTAAACATTCAGAAAATAACATTTAGAAGTTGAAGATAAATACAATAAGATCAACAAACAAAGAAAACCAGATCATACCTCTGCAACTTTCTCTGTTTCATCAATAAGGGCTGTCCAAGCATTGAAGTCCAAACAATTTACTCTAACCATATTCCACAACCTCTCCTCTTCAGGAGAATATGCCGCTGCAAAAAGAAAAATGGAAAATTACATCAACATGAAAACAATAATCATGAAGAATAAGCAGACAAGAACGAATAATGGTTCATTGGAAAATAGCATAAAATTCCAATACCATCATCGTATGGTTGCCCAAGAACTTGACCACCTGCATCATTTGGCAAATCTCCATTCTCCGTAACTCCAGCAGATTGATAACTTGCCATATTAACAGCACTTCCATTCAAAGAACTGTACTCAACTGGATACGTACCAGCAGTGGTGTCTTGGCTTGCAATATTTTGACTAGCTCCAGATGCCTCATTATCATTTTCAGACTCCGTAGCCATACTATATGTGGCTTCCTCAACAACAGAGCCTGAATTTTGAGTTTGAATTTTTGCTTCAGGATTTGTGTTATCCGCTGAAGTATAAACAGCAGCTGCAGAAGATGCAGGATCAGCTTCTCCGTCAGCAGTAGTAATGTCTGGATTGGAGGCTGCATATTCAGCAGTCAATTGACCAGTAGATAGATAATCTGAAGAAGCTACTGCTGGAGGAACCACGAATTGAGTATCTTCCATTGTACCCAAGTAACCTAATAAAGCAAAAGAAAGAGCAGCAACATACAAAGAATTTAGTAGTAGAAGTGGAAAAGAACTTCATAAGAGATATAGTAATCATTTCATAGCACAAGAGATGCAAAGTACAGTCCTTGGCTATCAGACTTGAATTATCAACAAACACGAGACCCTCTTCAGTTATACTCAGACAGCACAGCTAAGGAAATGGCACAACAAAAGGGTAATAAAGATTATATAATTTTACTGATTGAAGTAGAAAGGATGCAGATAACAACAAAGATAAATTATTTTCTGACAATCAGAGAATATGAGCATGATTTAAGCTGGGTTTTAAGTACCGCCCCATGCCGCTCGGCCCGGAGCTGCACATACCATGCCCCTCAAATGGGGGCACAGTACGGGGGGAGGGGGCGGGGGGGGGGGGTGTGCTGTGCACCCCCCATGCCGCGATACCCTCGCGGGTATCGCGTTGTCTAGCGCGATACCCACCCGCGTGGTTATCGGGCGGCACGGGCCGCCAGTGCCGCTCTTTTTTCTTTTTTTTTTTTTTTTTTGTGCCACTTTTTTCTTTCTTTTTTTATTGCTGCCCCCCCTCTCTCTCTCTCTCTCTCTTTCTCTCTTTCAGTTTTGAATATTTTTTAAAAAAAATTATTTATTTATTTATTTGGTGGGTTTTTGTGTTTTTTATCTGTTTTTTTTCTTTTGGTAGATTTTTTTTTATAGGTCCTTATGTCCTTCATTCGAATTTTTTTTAAAATTTTTTTTTTGGGGAGGATTGGCCTATGTATCCGTAATTTTTTTTATTTGAATATTTCTAATTTGTAAATTTTTTAAAAAATTTATATAAAATTACATAATTTTTTATCTGTAGTTTATAAAAAGTTGAAAATAGATATACTTGATTTAATTATTATATAATTAAATTTTTAATTATTTTGGATAGATCTAGTATTTTATATAAGATTTGCGATAAAAATAATTTTATTTTTAAATTTAAAAAAATAAAAATACTAATAAAATTAAAAGTTAAATTAAATCAATTGATACTTAAATTTGTTTAATTTATTTGTCATATAATTTATTACTCATATTATTTTTTTTCATCATGTTGTTATTTTTCTAACTTTCTTAAATAAATTTTACTTGTAAAGTTTATTATTATATTTTAATTTCTATTTTCTATGAGGTATAGTTTTTTTTTACATTTAAAAAAGCTTATCACTATACTAATTGATTTGTATAGTAAGTTATATATAGTGAATATTCATAATTATTTGACTAAATCTTTCAAAATAACATTTTAAAAACTTATTGGAAACAAAAACTATAAAAAAAGCGTGACAGAGAGTTCCACTGGAAGGTCATGCGTACCCATCGGTACGCAAGCGTGCCACGTGTCGGTACGGAAGCGTGCCACATATCGGCACGGAAGCATGTCCATGCCGTACCGTGCCAGGAGGACAACGGCACGCCCCCATACCATGGCACTTTATTCCTTGGATTTGAGACAGCCAGACTATAGAGGCCATAAACAATTGAAATAGCTTTTATTAGCAATAACATAATGCATCTTCCATCATTCTCAGCTAGACCACCTAAGCAGAACATTTAATCGACCACTTGCCAGATAATTTTACATGGTACAGGCATGGCGAAAGCAGCAGAAACAATTTAGCTAATTATCACTTCACTTTGAACTGATTCCAAGAGCAGGCGGCAGAAGAAAAAGAATATCAGCATAGCTCTTTCATAATGTCAAAAAACAATGGACAGAGTACAACTACACAGATGAAAGAAAGATCCTAGTACAGTTCATGAGAACTTTACAATATAATAATTCAAAATTGATAATCAAAATTCAAGTTCGCACCAATTTGAGCTTTAAAACTAATGTTAGTCATAAGAAATTGATAACTAGACATCAGATTTGAGCAATATGTGTACCAACAAAAATACAAATACAGTAATGTGATAAGAGATGAACAAGCGACCAAAAAATTTGCAGATCAAGTGAATCCAAATTTTGTAAATCAAGTGAATCCACGTGAAAAAGAGCAAATAAAACAAGAATATGTGATAAAATAAACATAGGCCTCCTTTGGCACCATTTACAATTTTCTTAGTCTTTAACTCAAATTTTATGCAATCAGATCATAGAAACAGTATAGTTCAATACATCTATATGGTTTTTTTCGCAAAAAGATAAGCCCCAAAAAAAATCCACAGTTTTTTTTTCCAGAAAAGAAGACTTGTAGCTTTGTAGGTAGCCAACAAAAGCAAGGAAAAACCACCAGCCATAATATTATGAATTTGAATTTGAAAAAAATAAATAAATAAAAGGCGTGTTACCTAACATGGCTTAATATAACAAAAGACTATATAAATATTTTATGTAACCTATAAAACCTGAATGAGTAGGAAAAAAGATAACATAATATACAAAGAACAAGTCAAGTATATTAACATGCAACCATAAAAAATGTACAACTAAATCAATCAAAATATGAGTTTCAAATTTGCTGATTTGAGAAAAAACAAGTTGATTGTCACAACTACTAAAATAATTTTGGAATTTCTGGATGAATTAACAACACTCACCGGATATATATAAATGTCAGTAGCCTATTTTCCAAAGAATTGGTGGATCAAAGAATATGACAGATAGGCAGACCCATAGAAGTTAAATATTATCATTAATTCTAAGATCCGTTCATTCATCTTAGGCAATGTAAACTGAAGACACAAAAACCTAGCATCCAAAACATTCCATATTCATTCATTATTATAAAAAATGCCAATTGTATTTAAGTTTCAATTCAGCACATGAAGTAGATACATGGTCCAACTTTGGATTCCCAGAATTTAACCTATAACCTCTTCCCAACAGGAACAAAACTTATTGCGAGATCACATATTAAGCTTTATATCTATAAGCCAGTAAGACGTAGCCACCATACCGCATTGTTTCATCACCTCAACACTGCAAAAATAATCCAAATCTCTATACTTAGCCTAAGTCTACAATTGATCAAAGTAGCAAACATCCAAAAAAATTGTAGAACACCGAAACACCAATCACAAGCATCCCCCCGATCAAAGCCCAAAAAGGCGCAACATGGTCATCCAATTCAGCCAAAAGAACACTAAAACCGCCATACACTCCAAAAAGACGAAACCTTTTAGTCAATTTCAGCGACAAGAACACAAAAATCGCCATAAAACGATCAAAATCACAATAATTTCTGTATGAGATTTATCCACTCCAATTTCAAGCCAAATACAAGCATATAAACACAAAAAGTCTAAAAATTTCGCATACCTTCGTACTACGGAGAAAAGGATCTCGCAGAGGACGCCGATCTCGCCCTCGTCGTACAATTCGACACCCGCGGTGGAGAGAGAAACCCTAGCTCCAAAAGTGTCGCTAGAGTGGTTCGTAGGAATCGATTTAGGAGAGGAGAGGGAAAAGGAAAGTGCTAGGAAAAGGAGCGTCGATGGAGAGAGCGAGATGTTCGAGGAGGAGGAGGAGGAGAGAAAAAGATCGCGGCGATTTGGAAATTAGGGGTTTAGGGCACAGTAGAAAAGAAAGCAGTTACGACCGTTCAGATCACATCCGACCGATAATATCCGCATCTAGTCGAAACGGCTCGATCGGATTCGGACTTCGGATCATGTAACTTCGACCCGAAACCTTCGGGTGGCTCCGGAGTCCCAAAAAGCATGAAAACATATAGTATTTTAAAAAATAAAAAGTTTTTTTTTAAATAATTTTTTTGAATGAAATATTTAAAAAATGGAAATAATATTTTTTATAAATTTAAAGAATGTAAACAAAATCTATTTTTTTTGAAATAATTTTTGAAAAATCAAACATATACAACCGTTCAGATCAGATTCGACGGATAATATCCGCATCAAGTCGAAACAGTTTGATCGGGTTCGGACTTCGGATCATGTAACTTCGACTTGAAATCTTCGGGTGGCTTCGGAGTCCGGAAAAACATGAAAACTTATAGTATTTTAAAAAATAAATAGTTTTTTTCTAAAAACATTTTTTTGAATGAAATATTTAAAAAATGGAAATAATATTTTTTATAAATTTAAAGAATGTAAACCAAAATTTTTTTTTTGCAATAATTTTTGATAAATCAAATAGATGCGAAACTCAATGTGAAACTCCTGATATATTAAAATTTCATGTATGATCATTTCAATTGTGCCATCCAAATCAAAACTATGCATTTTCATTCCGACACAGATAGTCCCTTATAGTTCAGAGATTGCGACTTAATTTTTATACTTCTAACTTTAATATTTAAAAACGTATTTGGACGATGCGAGTTTTGAAGAGGAGTTTGTAACTCTTGGCCTATTTGAAGTCCCACATGCCGTCGAATTCAGAGATATGTGATTTCATAATGACGTTAATAGTTTCTTACCGTCTAGAGATTGCGGTTTGATTTTTGTTTTTCTAACTCCAATGTTTAAAGATATGTTTGGACGATGAGAGTCCTAAAGAGCAGGAGTTTGCGAGCTTAAATCACACATCCAAATTTGAATATTAAGCAGTGCCCAACTATAAAAAAAATGATAAACTAAACAGTCTCTAAATCTCCAAATACTCAAACACAGCGTTTGGTTTGAATACAAAAGGGAAATAAACCCCTTTTTGTACCCCCTTAACAGGTTGTCCCGATCAAAACCGGGACAACCCGGTAACAGGGGGATCGATGTTCCCCTCCTCTCCCCCCACGGGACAACCCGGTAACAAGGGGGATCGGTGTTCCCCCCTAACAGGTTGTCCCGATCAAAACCGGGTCAAAATCGGGACAACCCAGTAATAAGGGTTCCCCCCACAAGAAGCCCCGAACACGGCCGGGCCCACCCCTCTCTCTATGCCCTTCACTTAGTTTTTTTTTTTTTTTTTTCTTTTTCTTTGCATGATTCCAAGACAATCTTCTTATTTTATTATTTTATTATTTTTTTAAATTAAAATTTTTAAATTTTTAAAAATATTTAAATTTTAAAAAATATTTAAATTTTAAATTTTTTATTTTATAATTTTTAATTTTATTTTTTAATAAATCTAAAGATTTTATTTTATTTTATTTATGTAAAAAATATATTAATTTTAAAATTTATATAATTTTTTAATAATTTTTTTAAAATTTATATAAATTTAAAAATTAAAATTTTTACTCCCACTTAAATATTAAAAATTAACTTTTGTTTTTGCTCCACTTAAAATTTTTATAAAAATTAAAATTAATAAAAAACAAATTTTGAAACTTTAATTTTTAAGAAAAAAATTAAAAAGACAAGGGCATTTTAGTATTTTAATATAAAAATTAATTATCTATTCCTCTTATTCTTCAAATATTTTCAAACACTATTTTTTTTATACATGTTACTAATCTAAACCCAACCAAATACAATGTTCCAGCTTGTTTCAAAAATTATATTTATTCATGATACTACTAATTCTCTCTTATACCTCAACCATCCGAAGCCAAATAGATTTAAAAACATAATTTTTTTAGTTAACAATAAATTATTCACATTTTTCCTCTAAAAAGAAAAAGCTTATCTACACCACTAATTTTCCGTAGAAAAAAAAAAAAAAAAAACTTTTTGTTTTTTAAAATACTATAAGTGTTCATGCTTTTTCGGACTCCGGAGCCACCCGAAGAAGGTTTCGGGTCGAAGTTATATGATCCGAAGTCCGAATCCGATCGAACCGTTTCGACTAGATGCGGATATTATCGGTCGGATCTGATCTGAACGGTCGTAACTGCTTTCTTTTCTACTGTGCCCTAAACCCCAAATTTCCAAATCGCCGCGATATTTTTCTCTCCTCCTCCTCCTCCTCCTCGAACCTCTCGCTCTCTCCATCGACGCTCCTTTTCCTAGCACTTTCCTTTTCCCTCTCCTCTCCTAAATCGATTCCTACGAACCACTCTAGCGACACTTTTGGAGCTAGGGTTCTCTCTCCATCGTGGGTGTCGAATTGTTCGACGAGGGCGAGATCGGCGTATTTTTTATCTGTGTGTGTGCGTATTTTTTGATAGAACAGTGGAAAAAGCTCTCTTTTATTCCAATTCGCAATCAATTGTGTGTTGGGTAGTGATCGTGATGTGGTCTTCATCTGCAGCAAGCGAAAATTCGAGAGCAAGCCCCCATTTTTATCACAAGTTGGCCCCAAAACACCTCTTTTTCTTGTTTTTCTCCATTGATTACTATTATTGTTATTATTTTCTCTTTTTCAGAATGTTGGTCCATCTTCGGATGCGCTTCGGCGAACCAAGGCCTTCCCGACTTCGGGGCTTCACAGGGAAAGTCCCACGATGTCAGAAGAAGAGTGGGGAGGGTCCTAGTGCAAGAAAACTCGAAGAATAAAGGTTTCGGGTTACCTTGGTCCAAGAAAGAAAGAGAAAAAATATGATGGCTCCCACAGCGGCGTATGACGAAGCTC